>WEKX01002719.1:12377-23855 GCA_013390025.1 Pitta sordida | reverse complement strand
AGCCAGATGGGTGTGGACCTCTTCTTCCAGGCTGACGACACCAGAACGAGAGGGCACGGCCTCAAGCTACGCCAGGGGAGGTTCAATCTTAACATTAGGAAGCGGTTTTTCACAGAGAGAGTAATTGCATATTGGAATGGGCTGCCCAGGGAGGTGGTGGAATCACCATCCCTGGAGGAGTTTAAGAGAAGACTGGACGAGGAACTTAGTGGCATGGTCTAGCCGGGAGGTGTAGGGCTGGATGACGTTGTGCCCCCTCCGTCTCGGAGTGGCTTGCTAGACTGTGAGGGATCTAGGTTGGTGTTATGCTCTGCGATGTGCTCTCGGTCTCTTTACGGGTGCTAGATGGTGAGTTGGACTAGATGATCCTTGTGGGTCCCTTCCAACTCATAATATTCTGTGATTCTGTGATTTGATTCTGTGATTGAAATGACTGACCTTGCTGAGTTCGTCTGACAGCCAGATACCTTCACACTGCAGTTGCTGTAATGGATCTGAGTGTCCAAAACAGAGGTGCTACAACCACCATTCTGCACTGTCTTTATAACTGACAGGCTGCTGTGGCAGGTCTAGCAAAGGTTACTGTCACTGATGCTTTGTGTACCAATAGAGATGTCTGTGAGGAGTTCTCTGACTCTGGCCCCAATTCCTCAGCTGTTGGAAATTTTCCTCTCTACTTTCATCAATGGTTTTTCACTTAGTAAGAGACAACCTCCTTTTGCTGTGATGGTTAATGAGGTGTGTTCAGTTGAATTAGTGGGAATATATCATGGCCTGAAGAAGCTCTCCCTGCCTCTGCAGATTTCAGCAGAAGGAGTTCTTTATCACTAAGTCCAAGTCAGTTGAGATCAATGTTTTTCAGATTGATGTAGGCATCCCAAGTGGAGAACCATTTATTCAGACTGTTGCTTAAAGGAGTAACCTGCTGTCCCTGGCCCTTGGAGGTTGTATCCCATTCCTAAGGAATGTGTGAGAAGCGAGTAAGAGAAGTGAGGCCATTGCCCCTGTTCTTTGTTTCTTGGAAGTGTGCCAGTGTTCCATACTCCAGAACCACATACCAAGGCTGTGTAACCACAACGGGGCAGCAGAGGGAAAGGAATTGAAATATTCTACAGCCTTCTGTCCCTTTCTTTCTTTAATTAGATTGATTTAGTTTTGTTTCTGTATTTCTTAAAGTTGGGACCTGAGTTTTGTGAATATACTTTACCATGACAAGTCCACAGGAATCCATTTCACCTCTAGCACCAGTTTTATTCCACTGTCTCTTTATAAAATTTTTTGTAGTGAAGATCCACCACAGATTTATTTTTTTCCTCCCGAAGAGGTGCTGCTCAAAGGGAGAGAAATTCACGAAAAGACAGCGGGATTGTGATGCACCACCATGCCAATACACAGTTCAAGAAGCAACATGGTTTGGGATTTACATAATCTCATCCCAGGATTAGCATGTTTTACCTATTTTATGTGTAAAGACAGTCATGACAGCAGGTACAGAGAAACATTACAGAAGTTGTGTTTACACAGGAAGCTTCTGTTTTTCAGAAGTTCAGTTACAACCTTCCCAAAGATTTGTGATATTCAAGCCTCATAAAATCAGTGAAAGTGGCCATATTGAATACTCTTCTGAGTGATGTAAAGCCCTATTTACTATAGATTTATTATTGTTAGTCCTATTTGATTTATAAAGTAAATATTAATACACTGTATTTCTGCAACATTTTTCCCCTGGGAAATTAAAACTGCTTTGTCAGCGTAAATAGAGAGTAAGTTTCTGTCCCAGAATCACACAACAAGCAAGTCCTTGGAATACTTTGCTAATGAAATCTAGGCACTTATGAATCTCTGTTCTATGTTTTCATCACAAGTCCATCCATATTTCCTCTTTTTATAGAACCTTTAGGGAAATCACAGGTGTTTTAGAGAATTATAGAATCCTCTCTTTATTCATTCATCATATTCTTTAGTGTTCCTCTCCCTTTCTGCACACATGCATGGTGCTTTGAATCCTATATTTTAGATATTCTCCCAAGGTTTCCTTGTATTGTGTTTCCCTTTTCCCCTCCTTGAGTTCTCTTTAATCTGATTCTTTCTATCATGGTATTTCTGTCAGGTCTTTCTCTGTCTTTAATAATATTTGGTGGAGAAATTCAGTTCTTCCTGGTTTATGGATAAGGGATTTATGAGGGTATTTTTAGCAAAATGAAATTCAAGGCAAGTGGGAAGTCTGGGTCAAGGATACTTCTAGCACTAAACTGCAGATGACATAAAGGTTGACAGCTGTTTTACAGAGCAATTTAGATTATACAATAAGTGAAGATATTAAAACAAAGTGTGTTTTTGTACTGCCTAATATCCAAGAACCACATGTTCACGTTACAGCTACAAAGTGAAAGAGTATTCTGAAAGGCAATTTGAAAAGTATTTGTCAGGGTGAGGTCACAGTGAGTAACCATTTAAATTTGAGCTTACAGTGTCCTTCTGACATTTAAAAAAATCCAGGAGCTCAGTGTGTTAAATTTTATAACAATTTTATCATTAAAAATGTGGGAGATCACCTGATTATGGTGGGTCAATATTTTTTTGAGGATAGGGAAGATTTTCAAACTAAAGGGAAAAAACTGTAAGAGATGCAAGTGCTGGAGAGTAAATACAGATAAATGCAAATTTTAAAATAGTTTTTAATTGAAAGTATAATTTAACATTTAAATAAGATTCTAGGGAGAGAATATACTTTTCTGGAGAATGTTCTTGTTTCTCAAGTTAGTGGCTTCAGAGAAAGGGTGGCTGAATACAATAAGGCTGATGTTAAACAAGTGATCAGAGTTTATGAGGTAATGATCTTTGTTTGCCTTAAAAGGTATGTAACTGCTTGTACAATTGTTCATTGAACTTGTTTATTTTTGTGCTGAAGCCTAGAAATTGTATCAAGACACATGTACATCCCACTGCCCACTGCTGGACTGCAACATCAGAAATATACATGGGCTGTAAAGAAGGATTTATTTTGGCAATTGATGCTGAGAAACACAGGGTTTCTGTTCTTCAACAAAAACCTCCACCTGGTAAGAAATAGCTGTGTGTGGTCTATTCAAGTGGGGAGAAAAGTGGATAGATGAAAAGTTTCTGTAAATACATCAAATTGGTAAAATGAACTGTATTTTCAGGAGGTCAGGTCTTATTAACCAGCCCCACTAGATTAACACTAAACTTTCTTAATATATTTTAATATATTTATTAATATACCAGCTAGACAGTCTTTTTACTATTAGTTAAATATCAATAATTTAGTTTATTTTGCATGAAATATGGAATAGTTTTCATTTGCTATGTTAGATAATGTTAGAAGTGATCTTGAGGATTCATGATGAGTCTTCAAACAAAAACCCTGTAGTGTTGCTTAATAGCATTCCTTAA
This sequence comes from Pitta sordida, assembly GCA_013390025.1. Lineage (NCBI taxonomy): Eukaryota > Metazoa > Chordata > Aves > Passeriformes > Pittidae > Pitta > Pitta sordida. Next base: position 20,441 of record WEKX01002719.1, on the reverse strand, counting down.
TGACAGCTCTTATATTGGCTGTCCTAGAATGAAAACAAAGCTGTAAGGACTACCAGGCCTTACTGCAGAACGTGTGCAGCGCAGAGACTGCAGTACTGACATAGGAACCAGGCTGACATCATAAATTGTTTTCTTTTGTGCAGAGTACATGCAGAAAATATCAGATGTGGTGTCATATGTTCGTAGTGAAGTACAGAAAAAAAAAGGTATTTCCATGTTCAAATCAAGGTAATAGATTTTTAGGCAGCACCCCTGATGTCTTGGATTAATAATACGTGAGTACAGCTGGTTAGAAAAAGTCATCTCACACTGGCTTCTGTGAGACACATCGTTGGCAGTCTTATGTGTGTTTACATGACAAAAGATTAATAGCTTTTGTGCTAACAGCCAAATTAAAAGCCTCAGGAAAAACAGCAGCAGTGGAATAATTTCTGTTCCTTCTAATTTAAATTGGAATAAGTGATGCTAGAATAGGTTCCCTACTGCTTACTTTTAGCAGCTTTTTTTTAGAACTGCAATCTCTATCAATTTATTTGAGTTAGGATTTAGGGTTTTGTTTCAAACACTTGCTTTTGAGCTCCACAGTACAAAAACCAAATACTAAATTTGGTATTTTATATTGGGTTTGTGCTTTCAGATGGCAAACCAGATCTGCAAAAACCAGTATTTGCCATGGCATTTTGTAATGAGGGACTGTATGCAGCTGGAAGGGTAAGGCATCCTTTTGGCTTTTAACTTACTTTTCTTGTGTGACAGTCAAAGAACATTCAAATGGAGTGTATTTGCAGAGTCAACAAAAACAGGAGTTAGGAAAAAGTGAAGGGCTGCAGGACTACAAGGGTCTGGTGTTGCCTGTATTTTCTTTAGTAAGACTTGAGACAAGGGAGGAGGGTGTGAAAAGATTCCATTTTTGTAGTCAAAGAACCAACAAAAGAGGACAATCCTGTTTTTAACAAAAGACTAAGAATATTGTAGAGGAACAGAAAAGAGGGATGGACAAAAAACAGAAAAAGAGAGAAAATGGCCAAGAGAACTGCCAAATTGTTTTGTACAAAATCTGACGCAATGTCTAACCCAATCTCACAATGCCATTATACATTCCTACTTAAGAGGGGGACAAGTTCTTACGTTGTCACAAAAAGAACAATATGAAATCTTAAACATTAGCTGGTGAGGAGAGTCTGTCGTTATCAAACAGGGACTATCACTGAGAACTGTGTTAAAGAACACCTGCATTTTCAATAGGTTTATTATCTGGAGTAAGAGTCCTTCAGATTTAAGGATACCGAAGACAAAAGAGACCATTAATGATGGGATGCAGTTAAACATTGATACTTCAGAGATTTTCAGAAATTCCTGCAGTTCAGTTTGTCAGATAGTATGAATGACACAGACCTCATGTGGATTTGTACTTTTCTGCACAGGAGGGCATTTTATTCCTTTATCACATCAAAGACCTGCAGTATGAGATTAAAATCTGTGCTGATATCTGGCAACCCATATCCAGCCTCATATTCTCTCCTGATTACACCAAACTTCTGCTTTTCACTGACCAGGTACAGCATTTGAGATAATAGCACTACATAGTGGGATGTTCCTGTGATTCTGTAAGTGTGTGCTGATACCATCAGTATGAAATGTCTCATGTCATCACACAAGTCAGAAAATACTATCAGAGGTGGACATAGTCCATTCTGTGCTTTGACTGAAAATTGAAAAGATTTTTAATGAAGCACAGAACAATTGTCTCCTACAGACGGTGGAATATAAAGTTCCAAATATTGGGATTTCCCAGCAGAAATACTTGTGTGTGTACAGTGGAGAACATGTTCAGGGTCTCCAGGTCATGGGGGACCTACTGAGCAGGGACTCCAGTGTTGCTGTGGGGCTGCACAGGAAGAAAAGTGTAGCTGGGGTGTGTCACACCTCCTGTGGCTGCAGCAGTTGTTCTCTACATGTACATGAAGTTGTCTGGCAACCTTATCCAAGATCCTTCTTTGACCAGCCTAATGTCCAGGAATCTTACACAAGGGGCCCAAATACTACTCAAATTCCCCCTGTTTTCCTAGATCTTAGATCATTGAAATTGTCATTTTTAAAACTCTTTAGCTGTTTATGTTGTGTATGTGTATGAGTCAGGAAGTTCTGTGTACAGCACAGCAGTGCAATGGCAACTTTGCTCAAGTGGTCTCCTTTTGTAAAATGAATATAGAAGTTCTAAAATCTTTGTCAATATTCGTTGCAGATCGTTTCTAAGAGTCTTGGAGATATTTATATGACATCTTTTAAAGCTTAACATTTGTGATTTTTGTTTTGTGTTGGTTTAGAGTATTTATTAATTTCTGGAGTAACTTGAAATTGGATGGTTTTAAGTTACTTTATTAAAGCAGTTTTGAGAAACAAAATTTCCTGAAAATATGACTAGCTGGAGCACTCTCAAAGGAACTAATCTTATCTTCAGTGTAAATCAATACAATCCACTAAATTCAGATGAATCCTACTGGGCACTTTCTACCTCAGTTTAGAGTCAAATATAAAACTTCACAGAGTAAAGCTCTGAAAGGTGGATGTTTGTTGTTATTTTTTTAAGTCTTTGAAACCTTTTGATGAAGAGTTTCATAGCCCAGTGATGGACTATTTCTCTTTATTTGTCAGGGGCCTGTCTATGGTTACAAACCTGCCCATAGTGGAAAAGCTGTCAAACTTTTGGACCCGTGCAGCAGTTGTTTTCTGGCAGCTGATTTTCTTACCCCAGGGGACACATATTGTGTGGTAAGAAATTGCATTGTTTCTTGTATAGAATAATGGCTCTTTTCAGGTAACTGATATGTTGCTAAGGCACAAAATTAAAAGCCTCGCAGAAATTGGGACTGTTCTGATATTTGTTACAGTTGTGTCATTTCTCATTAAGGAAGTAAATGGCATTGATTCAGGTATAGCCTATAACAGGGTAAGAAGTTGCCTGAGAATGCAAGTTGGATAATTTATGGATTGCTAAAATCTTGTATTGGTTCTGCTGCTGATGTGTGTGACTTGTTATTGTTCAAGGAAATAGCTGAGCAAAAGGTGGATTGAATTCAGAGAACTGATGTTGGAACACGAAACACCTCTGTCCTGGGCCTGGGGACAAAGAAGGCCTTACTCATGGATCTGTCCATTCTGAGAAATTCCTTCCTTTCCTCCTGTCTTTTACTCCTGCAAGACATAGATTTCAGCCACAAATTCCTTTCCAGGCCATGAATTCTTCAGGTAGCCAGCCTAGGAAACCTGGGGTCTTAGCCAATTAAATTTACTGAATCCCTTTGTTGGCCATAAGCTTGGGAACAGTAAATGTTACCTGACTCTGAATGAGTCATGTGAGAGTTGAGTGATCTCTGGCCTTACTTTACTGAGGAATTACAAAATTCCCTGAATATAAGAAGAACTCAAATACCATTATGGTATGGCATCATGTTTCATGGGATAAAAGAAGACCTCAAGCCCTTTCCTATGCAAAGAAAATTATAAGAAGGTTGTTCTGTTGCTGGCAGCAAGGTGGGAGTGCTGATATTGATCACTTACATGTTTGGTCCTAAATTGTCTTATTCTGCTTAAAGACCAGTCCTGTAGTTGGAGCAATTCACAAAAATTATTAAATGTTTTCCTTAGGCAGGTGTACCTTGCAGCAACTGGATTTAAAGGAAAAACGAGATAATCCCAAGTGAAACTAGTAGCCCTTGACCTGCTGTGCTCAGGGATTTAGTTGGATTTATATTCTGTAGATCACTAGTCACTTGCAGACTATTTGGTTATTTCATCCTCTTTTGACTGTGTTTTTATCTCTTCAACACACAGTCTGTAACAACTTCAGGTGAAGTACAAGTTTGGTTCCTGGAAGATGGAATTTGCCTCAGCAAGCGAAACCTTGATATTGAGGTATATGTACATAGTCAGGAGCTTATGTAGTGGCTGGTACTTAAATTTTTTAAAAGTATTTTTCAGTTGATAGAATGATACTTCACAGATTTGGATCAATCAGTGCTGGTGAAAGTTTAGGAATGTCTTTAAACAACCCATGGATGAGATTTTAAAAAGATTTTATTTCAGAACGTTTCCTTGAACTAATCATGTGTTTAACTTGACCATAAAGCAGAGGAAACATTTTAACCAAATGTCCTTGGGATGTATCTTTAAGCACATGTTTGTAAATAGCATCTAAATTTTTATGATATTACTTTATTATTTTTTTATTTTTAATGAGTAACAGAAAGGTTTCTAGAGTATAAAGCCTAAATGCCTTGACTGATACGAAAAACAGGTTTTAAGAATTGAGTTGATAAAAGAATTTCAAACTTAATGCTTTGTCCTGATTTGATACATCCAAACCCTGAAACCTGACATAGTAAGAAAATGAATCCCTTTCTATAAGAGCTGTACACTAACAGTGCACTCACTGTTTTATTTAGGTGAAACTTCTTTCACTTAAAATTTAAATAGTGAATATAATTGTTTGGGGTTTTTCTGAAAAGAACAGAATTAACTTTTTATGGATAGGTAGCATTCCTATGATGACTATAAAATACTTTGTTAAAAAATATGAAATTTAGATAAACTACTTCAGGTTTCTTCATCAAATTTTAGAGACTTTTAGATAGGGAAAAAAATTGCATACTAATACAGCATAATACTATATAAAATATGTGGAACTGTTAACTGTCTTTTACTTCTCAACTAGGCAGCTGCTATGGCTTGCTGTCCCTCCTCCAAGAGTGTTGCTGTAGGGACCAAAAAAGGGGAAATCTATTTTCTTGATGTTACCAAAGCTGAAGCTCCACGGGTTGTTCACAGAATTTTTCTTTCCAAATTTGCAGTGCTGTCTTTGCAGTAAGTATGTGGCAATAAGGGTAGAAATATTGTCAACTTATTGCATGAGTAATGATGTTATTGAACAAAAACATTGACACTTTCATTCTAAGAATAACAAATTGAAATATTTTAACAGCTTCTTTTCTTTCCCCAACATATTCTGAACTGCTTGCAGGAGGAGTAATACAAGGATTTATGTGAAAGCAATAGAATAAACCTGTAGTTTAAGAAGATTTGACTGAGCATGGAAGATACCGATGTATAAGATCCTTTCTGAAAGATCCCTGTTTGCAGTAATTATGGACAATTCCATGTATCTGACTTTAGAGGGTTATTTCTCACTTGTTCTAAATTTGAGGGTTTGTGAAGTTGAATTTAAGCCTTTTTTGTCATCACTTTGTATATGGTGGATTTTGGTTACCATGTTGTGTTTACGTTCTCAATGAAATCAGAAAGTTATAGGAGTGAAATTATTTGACTCTTTATTGACTGTATTGCACTGATTTCTACTTACATTTTCCCTAGTTATGATCAGGGTGGCCAGTTCCTCATCACAAGAGCCACAGAAGGACATATCTTTGTTCTAGATGCTCGGCCATCAAAACTATTCCAAGTTCTTGGATATATGGGTAATATATGTAACAACATTAATTACATTTACTTTTCACTGTTTTCTGTATTTTACTTCCAGTCAGACTAAGCTATTCTCCTCCATTCTATTTATTTTCTTGGAGGACGAAACATAGTTTTCCCACTTTTTTTGTCCAGGCGAGTCTTTTTTTGTTGTTTTTTTCCTCTGTAATTTTAGTTAGCAACTGTATCAATATTACCTTTCTTCCAGAGCATGTACAAGTCACAGGAAAAAGAATGTCCACAGACGTCTTTAACATAGGGACTGCTGAAATTGTCAGCTTTGCTGATTGATAGTGAAGAATATAAGTATGATGAGAAAAAAAGAAATATTATTTTTCCAGTAATAGTTTTCTTACAGGTCACATCTATGAGTGTAGATTTTCAGCATAATTTTAAGTCTAAAATACATTATTTTAGCATTCTCATTGGTTTAACAGCCAGAATTACATCTCCTTGAGTTATTTTCATAATTTGTCTGATCGTGTTCTCATTGCCTGGCTGGGTTCTTGGAGGAGGGTTTTTCTGTGCTTTATCTGGCGGTTACCAGCACACAGCCTCAAAATTGCTGCAATTCAAGCTGGACATAAACTCAGATTTGAATGTTTTGAATGTTTGATGTAATAATATATAGAGTGATTGCATATTGGAATGGGCTGCCCAGGGAGGTGGTGGAGTCGCCGTCCCTGGAGGTGTTTAAAAGAAAACTGGATGAGGAGCTTAGTGACATGGTCTAGCTGGGGGGTGTAGGGCTGGATGATCCTGAGCCCCTTCCGGCTCGGAGTGGCCTGCTAGACTGTGAGGGATCTAGGTTGGTGTTACCGCTCTGGGATGTGCTCTCGGTCTCTGTATGGGTGTTAGATGGTGAGTTGGACTAGATGATCCTTGTGGGTCCCTTCCAACTCATAATATTCTGTGATTCTGTGATAATAACACTCTGGTGCTTAGGGATTCCCAGCAGCCAATGCCTCAAATGGAGTTGTGTGCATGAAGCACTTCCTGCAACCAGGATGAGTTGGTTGGGCTGAGGTGTCTTCTGAACAGGGATCACTTTGTGTCATGTGAGATCTTAGTAAAAATAATGTCACCATGTTTCAGTAACAGTTTCCATTGGTGTTCCTTACTTGCTTCAGTGTTGGCGGATGAAGTGCTCAATCTTTCTGTAGTTTCTAACTTTAAGAATGACTTGGTTGAAGTGATGGTACTTCTTAATGTAGCAGAGACCCAACGAGCACGACTGGAAATTTTTTATCTGTCTTCAGCAATCGCAACAGGTAAGAATTGTAATACATACATATATACCGTGTGACCTTCTCCTAAGGCAGTAAGACAAGTGTCAGATTTCTAGTTATTTGCATTTAATTTTTAAAAGGCCTTACAACGTACAAACTTTTCAAAAAGTAGTTTTCAACAAAATTTGTATTTTCTTTAGATATTCACTAATGTTAGACTGCTTTTTGTGCCTACTTTTAGACATATAAAATGGTGCTTGATTTCCAAAGTTGCTGAAGATGTATAGTTACAGTCTTAGTTTCAGTCTTAATGTCAGGTGTCTTATCAGTCTTAATTTCTGATGTCCCTTTAAAGCTCAAATTGAGGAATAAAAAAGAATAAAATGCCCTTTTGAAGATGTGAATGTCGGTGTTTTGACCAATAGCACCCAGTCTGTGTGTTCCTCGTGGCAGAGATGATTAAAACAAGTTCTAGATGAAGGCAATGATGACATGAACCTCCATGCAAACTAATTATCTTGACTAATTGACTTAAGACGCAGGGTAAATTAATGTATGCAAATTGTCACATTACTGCAGTTACACTGTTTCTGGTACTTCTTTAGGGTCTGTAGAGCTATTGCTGTGCTTCACTACAGTGTGCTACATCAGCACAACTCACAGTGTTAGAACTAAAAGTGCCTTAATTCCCAATCTCTTCCTTGAAAATTCCCATCATGCTCCCTCCTTGCTGAGAATTGCTTTTATAACTATGTGGTAGGCAAAGCACCTGCAGTTAGTGCTAGTCATGCCTCTTCCTCTTTCTTTTGTTAATCTTTTAGATAATGATAAGTATGTGAATGAACACGGAATATTTAATCCAAGTGCCCTTAAAAAAGAGCAATATGATCTGGATTACCCCTTGAGCTCAGCAGTCAGACTGAAGGATAACACAGTGTATGGCTACTGTGCCTGTGCACCATTCATCTGTAAATACCGTCTCTCCAAAGAGGTAATTCTCTGAAGTTGTGTTATTTGGGGTGGTGGTTAAATACCAGCCAACAAGGGCTGTAGATGAAGTGAATATTGCAACATATTATCTTAAAGGAATCCTCTCCACTAAAAATACTGCCTCCAAACATGCTCATCATCTTTCAGTACTCTACCACCTGCTCAGGAGCCTGGCAAAAGCAATCTCCTTGTTCTGTTCTATTGGTTCTTTAAACTCATGCAGCTGGCAGGCACTTCACATGTGGCTTCTGTGCTGGAGCTGTGGGTTTGTGCAGTCTGCTGGGAAACTTGGATATCCAGCTCCTGAAGGAACTGAGCCCAGGACTCACTGCAAACCCAGCCCAGCCCCTCAAGGAAGCAGTGAGGC
>WEKX01002719.1:0-11965 GCA_013390025.1 Pitta sordida | reverse complement strand
CATCTTACTACTGAACTTTTTTTTCTTCTCTCCCAAGTATGTTATTCGGCAGAGACGCCTGCCTTTATCTCTAACCTTGAAGGCCATGGCAGCACGGAGAGCTCAGGCCAGAGCTGAGCTGTTAACCCCCTCACTACCAAAGCAGCAGAAAACCCCCTAAACCATAACACCCACAAAGCCCTATTAGTCTTCTCAAAATGGCAGAGACATTTCTGTCATCTGAACTGCTGCTGACATTTTGTTTGTTTGGCAGAATAAGGTGGAAGATCCACTGGTATCTTCATCAGAAAAGAGGATTCCTAGCAATCAGTTTGGATCAGGTTTCCTCTGTTTGTCACCCAACAGCCAGTTGCTGGCAGCAGCAGCAAAGGATGGTGTTTTGTTTGTCTGCGATACTTCTACTATGGTATGGGGGTGTCTGGGCACAGGCTTTGTTTGGTTTACATGAGAAAGAGATGTAAAATTACTTTCCTTCACTGTAAACTTTTCTGCACTTGAATAGAAGATGTTGCAGGAAGATTAATGTTTAACATGAACTGACAGCATTATACAGTACTATTGTTTTTATAATGAGTGTGTATATGATGATATGAACTAATTGCTTTCTTCTTCAGTAAATCTTAGATCAGATAATTTTGCTACTCTTATCTCCTCCAAAATCAACACACGACAAACTCGCCCCATCTGTAGTCAAACCATTTAAACTTACAAATCCTAGTGTTTTATGTATGTTGTATTGCCATTTTAGATGGACTTTTATCTAAAAACAAAGTCATTAAAATATTTTTTAAAATTAATTAAAAATCGTTTACAGACATATTCCACTATAAAAACTTATTTGCTGATACTGCTTCTATGACTTTTCTAGGATATAGTTGCTCGAAAGCATTGTCACTCATATCAAGGAGGAGGAATCAGGTCCATGGTATTTTCACTGGATGGCAATTTCATCCTCATTAATGGTGAAAATGATGGTGCCCTGGTGTGTCTGAAGTGGAAGTATGTATACAGTAGCAGACCAATGTTGATGCTGACAATTTCTGTATCCTGACAGAACAATTTCTGCATCTATTTGTGTTCTACACTTCCTTTTTCTTAGTCTCCAAATAAAGAGAAGAATTGGATAGAAATAAAACCACTCCTCTCATCTTTAAAGGTCATCTGATCTTCCTAGCTCAGGAAAAGTCTTGTACTTTGGGTATGGTTGCAGCACAATCTGCAGGAGTATCTCCTGAGCAATTTCACCCATAGTGAGCTTCTTACCACTCTCAAATAAACCATCTGGAAGGTGCTCTCCAGCATGTAAGGGATATAATCTCCTGAGATACTATTTTATCTCTGCCATAAGGAGACATAGCAGTTTTAATGGGAACTCAACTGTGGCTCTAGAGAGCTCTTGGCAGACGTTAGGTGTATAAGACACATGAAACTACAGTTTTTCTGTGGTATAACAAATGTTCAGGTGAATGCATAGATTAAAGATGACTCTGTCAGAGCAATATTTCTAATTTGGGTAATCCATCTTCCAGAGTTTTTACTTCTAGGGAGACTTCACTTAATTATACAATTCCAGAACTCAAACAGTAATGAATCACATGTAAAAATATTGAATGGACATTTTAAAATAATACTTGTGTGATAAAAAATATTTAGTATGTCATCCTGCTGCATAATACAAAAATAATACATCAGTTCCCTTTCCATTTACTAGGGAGATAAAGAGAACTGAAGATGAGGAAGCTGCTCGTCACTGGCAATCTCTTCTTGATGTACTGACTAAGTCTATTTCAAATGAAAATGTTGTTTTAAAGTCTCTGGCAGAATCAAAATCACTTCCAGGACAGAAATTTAAGGTGTTTTCTTTATTTTTATGGGGGAAAATGTTTGATTATTATTGTAAAATTGCACGTGATAAAAATGTCATCAAAGCAAACACTGATCCTTTTGTTAAAGTGGAAGAATACTCCTGAGATAGGGTGGATACACCTAATCAGTAATTTGTGGAAGAGTACTATCAAAGAAATGGAATGGTTATAGGAAGATGGCATTCACATCCTCAGTTTCACTTGGTTTCTTCAGCCACAGAAAACTCTGTGAGAGTCAGTTTCTGCTCATGTGAAGTTAGTGTAATTCCCAGTGTCATGCTACTCTGATTCATTGCGTGTTACTACCTGTGTATTTTCCTGTTCAAATCAGTAAAAATAGTGATTCAGAGATTAGTACAGTCAGCCCATTTGAGTCAAAAGGTTTTACATAATACCACGAGTGTGCAGGATCAGATCTGGGGACTGGTTAGGGAACAAAAATGTAACACACTAATATGGTGCTGGTAGTGGTGTTTGTAATGTGAGTCCATTTTTTATTTAATTTCTGCCTCTCTTTCATTCTCTCTAAGTACCTGGGCTAGATGCTTATACGTATCCTTAATTTCAGAAGGCACCACTGAAATCTTCTCATCTAGAGGGGACAGACGATGGAAATGTCACAAATATCGATGACATGACATGGATAGGCCAGAAAATACAGAAGGTACTTTCACAGAATGACTTTTAGAGGATGCAGCCCCTCCAATGTCAGAATGATACAAAATTTGGATAGGTGCAGACTAATTGCAAAATTTTCCCTAAGAGATGCATTGGCAAGACTGTAGGGGCAAAGAAAATATCACAGCTTCCAGAATGAGTAGCAGGTGTCAGTTTACTTGTGTCTTTAAATACTCCACCAAAATTGCTTAGGACAATAAAAATATAAGGATTAAAAAATTCTGACAGTAGGCTTTATGCCGTTCAATATGTCTGTAATCATTGCACTTGTAGTTATTTCTTTAATACTTTTTTCTTTCATGTTCTATTGCTGTACAACCACTTTACAATGTGACCTGGTTGTACCATCTTTTTTTCGCTTGTGCAGTTCTAAGAATCATCCTATTGATTTAGGATTATGTCTTTTCAGTAGGACCTTTGGAGTTTTATTTTCTGTGCATATAATGTTCATTTAGATGATTTCAATATTTTTTTCTCTTGTATTTTGTTTGTTGTCTTTCAACAATACATTTGTTTTGTGTCAGGTCATTAGAGAAGAGACTCAGAGGTTTGCTAGCCAGAAGCAAGAGCTGCAAATGGAAATCGAAAAGCTGTGTAAAACTGTGAGTTCCTTGCAAGGGAAATGGTTCAGCTTCCCTGTTTTGTGTACAAGAGCACTTCCTTTATGGCTGCCAGCTCTAGTACTCGATTATATTTTTGTCATAAACCTGAGCAGACAGGTAGTAGGGAGCTGTGCTTCTTCAAGGACTATAGGCTGAAACTGCCAGGAGCTGCTGTCTGGTTCTCAGTTCCCTTTGCTCCAAATAAGTATTTTGTACCACTGTTATACCCGAGCAATCTGTCCCCTCAGCAGGCTGGTTTCTACCTGTCTGACAACTGTCCATTATAGACAATACTGTCTTCTCCTTTCTTCTGTTTCTTTCCATAAAAAATCAAATCTGCAAGAGGATAAGGCAGAGGGTCACCTGGAGCAGTCTGCCTGGGACCATGTCTGGACAGATTTTTATTATCTCCAGGAATGGAGATTCTATGACCTCTCTGGACAGCCCATTCAAGTACTCAGTCACTCTCACAGTAAAAAAATTATTTCCTGATGTTTGTGCAGAATCTCTTGTGTTTCCATTTTTGCCCATTACCTCTGGTCCTGTCACTGGGCTCCACCCTCTTAACACCCTTCCTTCAGGTGTTTATATACATTGATTAGATTCTCCTCAAGCCATTCCTCTTTTTTACGCTGAACAGTCCCAGTTCTCTCAGCCTTTTCTTATATAAGACTTGTTCCAGTCACATAATCTTTTTCATTGAACTCTCTCCAGGATGTTCATGCCTCTCACCTCCCTCACACCCTGCTGGCAGCACTCAGTACAGCCCAGGATACCAGGAGACGTCTTTTCCACAGGAGCATGTTGCTGGCTCATGATCAGCTTGGTCCACCAGGCTCCCCATCTACTTTTCTTCCGAGTTGTTTTCCAGTTGTCCAGCACTCAGCACGTCCTGGTGCATGGCACTGTTCCTGCCCATGTCCAGGATTTTGCATTTGCCTTTGTGGAACTGCATGAGATAGCAAAATTTTCCCTAAAGTAATAACACCTTAATAAAGTCCTCAGAACCAAAGAATAAAGAAATGCATACTGCAGGTTCTTAGAAAGTATACACAGCTTCACATATGCATAACATCCAATTCAATTTTAAGAAAAGATTAAATGTACTCACATAGTGATGTCTGTCACTAGCTACAGGCAGCACATTCTACTGATTACAAGTTAAAAGTGCAAGGAATTAAAATAATTTTCTCTGATAACAAGTTCTGTAGCGTTAAAAATAGCATTTGCTCTACTCACATTCAAATTATTTTTTACTACTTATACTTGTTTTTTAAAAAACAGATTCAGAAAATGATAGATGAAAATGAGCGGGTGCCAGACATGGAGAAACTGGAGCTCTGGGAGTTCAACCTGGATGTAGAAGAACAGGAAAGACTGCAAGCAGAGGCTGAACAAGAAGTGGCCAGGGTAGGACGGAATGGGGGAACATTTTAAAACGACCAGTGGAAAGGAGAAAAATGATTGAAGAACAGAGGATTATCTCAAAGTTCCTGTTTGCTACTGAGAAGCAGGAAAACTGAAAAGTACTTAAAATAACTTTTTGAAGCAGGTGAAAATGCTGAGGCAGACACTGCAAACTGGAATATGATCTATGCCAGAAACTGTAAATCTGACACTGTGGCCTTGGCCATGTTGCTTAAGTTCTGGAATGGTTGTTTTCCACTTATATAAAGTGATGCCTTTCAATACTGTGCAATACAGCTTTTGGAGACGATAGCTGTGATAGTCTAAGGTGATGGAATATTGGTGACCCATTTCATCTGTTAGTGTTCTTTCAATAACTTAATACGAATTGCCCTTATCTTGTTACTTTGCACCACAACTTGTTATTTTATTTTCTGTATCTTGAAAGGTGAGGGAGGAGATTGAGATGGAGATTTTAGCCAACAGCTATATGCAGGATTTCATCAAATATGAGTGCTGGGATGTTATGTGTGTAAAAGGACGTGCACTTAAGGTAACCTCTGCTTTCTAAGTAATTTTCTGCAGTATTTATTCCTTAAGGTACAGAGACAAAATAACATATTTCTGATTTGCATATGGTATGGGAAAAAAATCACTTCTTCACAGAGCTCACACAAATCTTTCATTCTGTTCATGTTGTCTGGACCTGGCTGATTTTACCTTCTGAGGTGGAAAAGTGCTGATAAGCAAATAAACAAGTCTCTTAATTCCTTGATTTCAGACAATATATTTACACAGTATTGCTAAACAGAGAAGTAAATACTATTTTTTGTGTGCAACCAGTATGACTTCTGCTACACAGAACATAAAGGCAAAATTTAACCCAGATTTTTCCTATTTTAAACAGAGGGAGATTAGTCAAACTGATGATACTGGATTATCTCATGAGTGGGGAGAGACCAAGTCATTTTACCAAAAAAATCTAGTTTTGGTTTAATTCTGTGGATAAAGAGGTCATATCCATAGATCATTTTGGAAAAAAATCTATGTTTATTACATTGTCTATATTAATTGATTTAAGAAGTCTGTATAGCTTTTTAGCATTCAGGTATTGAACAAATAAACTAATAGAGGCATTATTTTTACTTTGTGTTTTTGGTTTTTAAATGTGTATAGTGCTTCCATATGGATTGTGGAGTGAAGAATTATCCACTGAAGGAACGCAGTAAAGAGGAGCTGGAAACTTTGGAGAAAGTTCTGCGGTTAAGGGAGATGGAGACAGCTCATCTGAAGGTACCATCTGTTCCAAGTACTGTATAGAGGCTTTTCAGATCAGGATGTTCTGAGTTGGGATCTTAACACTTCTTCATCTAGTTATATTCCTATGGCCCATTTTCTTGCTGTAGAAATTAGAAAAAAAATTCAAAATGTAAATAAAGATGAAATGTGGTTTCACACAGAAAAAAATGTATTAGGCTTAACTAATCACAGAATAGCTGAGGTTAGAAGACCCCTTTGGAAGTTACCTAGTTCAACACTCCTAGGGCAGTTTACTCAGGGCCATGCCCAGGAATGAGATTCCATAACGTAACCTCTATGGGCCACCTCTTCATGCGTTTCACAGCCCTCACAGGAAAAGGGTTCCCATGTTGTCTGACTATTTTTTTCAGGAAAAAGAACCCCCCAAGCCTTCTTCTGCTTGGGGCTAAACAATTCCAGTCCTCTCAGCCTCTCCTCACATATTAGATGTTTCAAACCCTTAATTGTATTAGTGTTTCTCTCAGTGGACTTGCTTCAGTATGCTCATGTGTTCCAAATATGATCATTTCCACTTGTATTATTTTGATCCCTGAGCTTAATTGATGAATACAGCCTCTAGATTTTTTTTTATATGTGTCCCTGGATCATGTACAAATTTAACAGAGTTATCATGTTTTTGAAATGCAGGTTCAGAAGGAAAATCTTGAGACTGAGCCTGAGACTGTGTTGTCAGAGGAAGGAGAGAAGGCAGGAGAGGTTGTGGCTGATGATGGTGAACCTCTCTGCCTGATTGGAAGTCTGAGCTCTCAGTATGGTGGAGACACATCTATCCTATATCCCCAACGTGACGTGCACACCAAGGAACAGAGACTCAATCAGATTGTATTACTGAAGGTGACATCTTCTGAGATTTGTCTTACTGCAATGACACAGTCGCATCTGTTGGTTCTCACAGCAGTCACAGCCACTGTTAGATTTGGGACATACTGACACTAAACAGTGGAGAGCTGCACAGGTTTCTGAGTCACTGAGAAAAAAGCTGACAAATGCCATAGAGCACCATGTGGATTTGCCACCTCTGGTGTGGAAGAGCATTTTAATGAAATTTGTTACCCAGTTTGAGGGTGTCTGTATTTGCTCACCTTTGCCTCATTTTGAGTTTTCATAGCCAAAGACAGGTTGCACATCTCAGTGACAACATGGCCTCTTTCCCTGTTACCTCTGTCCCTGTTTTTCCTGTTCCCTGGAAGAACAGGATCCTGGCACCATTTCCTTTCTCTACAGTCTTACCAACATTTCATTTGCAATCTTCAATGTTTCTGTTATTTATTATTCATTAATATCAGATTCTCTTACTTCTCTTACCCTGGGCAGTTTATTAAATCATGAACATGCTACAGAATAGACTTAGGAAGATGACCTGCAAGTGGTTAAACTAGTATATTGCTTCGCAGAGCTCTCTAGAGCTGTAAATGGTGGTACAGCTCAGTGGTTATGCAGTTACACATGAAATGTAGTAGATACAGTCGCGTTTAAAGCAGATGGTAAATAAGCACAAGGAGCACTTTTAAAAGTAAGCTTAGATGCAACAAGATCTTACCAGTGTATGGCTTTAAAGGCTCCTGTTGTATAATAATCACAGAATCACAGAATACAATGTGTAGATGTGTCTTCTGTGCTCTTGGCCTGAGCTTGCTGAAGGCTGAGTGGTTGACTAGACATTGATCACAGCCTTTTTCCTCCCAGCAACATGGTACCTTATCTGTCAACCTGCCTGACTGATGTATTATTACATTATAAATCAATGAAATAATCAACAGATGCAAATATTCATTGTAATACAAATGGCAAACAGCGAAGCATCTCAAAATGTGAAGTTTAATGATGGAACTGAAATCCTTCTCATGGTGCATTTTAATGAATTGACACATTAAGAGAAGCACATAGTTTCTCTTTTAATGTTCTAATTTTCTTTGTTAAGATCAATTATTTATGCTAATAAAAGAATTTATCCAGTGAGAATATATACTTTTAAAAATCACTATAAGGTCTCAGGTGTTCTAAAAAACAGTTTCAAATTTTTGTTTGTTTAATGGACCCTTTTAGTTACATGTGTCAGAGAAATCACATGAAAGCATATTGAAACTGCAGGTTGCATCAAGAAAGGATGTCCTTTGCTCTGCCTCCCTGCACCTGGGATTTACAATCTCTAGATTTACAGGTTTCATGTTTTTTCTTTGAACCCTCTTCTTCTTTCAGCTGAAGAGGGCAAAAACCAGCAAAAAGAGGACAGCCTAATTTTTTATCTGTCTTTGGCAACAATGTATTTCTTCCAGAATCTTTATCAAATGTCAAATATGTAGAAGAAAATGAATAACAATTTCTAGGAAAAAAATGAAAATTAGGTAATTTGCCCAATTCCATTTAACAAAGCTTGATCTCTGCCCTTATGATTTGCATAAAAGAGCTTTACAAATTTTTCTCCCTGTCACACATACAAATACACACATTTATGATTCTCTTGGCTTGTGGGGTAGCATATGAACATGGATAGATGAGACTTGTGCAGTACTTTTCCTTTTTCGGTGTTTCAGGACATCATTCACCAAGTGAAAACTGCTTTTAATAAGGAGTTTGACAGAGTTGCACAACAAAAGGAGCAGGAGATCGCACGAGTGAAAGAAAAAAACCTGAGGATCCGAGAAATCGTGGAACAACTTGACCTGCAAGTGGAAGTGTGGGAGCCAACCCTTACAGATGATGAGATGCCAGAGCGAGCATTCACAGTTCAGGATTCAGAGGTGTCTGAAAAAATACATCTTTCTATTTCACCCACTGAAATACAGTTTATAATTCTCATTTCCAGGCATTGTGTCTGTACTGAAAATCCTTAAAACTCTGTCCGTGTACTTTGAATCATCTTTTGGGCTCATTTGCTTCCCTTTCACTCTTAGGGAGAAAACTCTCAATAAGTCAATCTGAAATGAATGGAATGTATGCAAACGTAATTTATTGCTGTTAAAAGTTTTCAAACACCCAGAAATTCTGCCTTTTCCTGAGTGTAAGGTTCAAACCAGCTTTTCAGGAACTGCTTCGACTAGATAAGGATTTACCTGTTCTCACTGAGCACCATTTTGAATCTAAGTAGTTTCAAACTAAATATTGAAGTACTAATGCACACTTTGTACTGTACTTATAAATTCAATTTCTAATTTATACATAAACACAAACTCTCATACAGTACATTCCACTGGTCTCACCTGCTCTTTCAGTCAGTCTTTTCCCACTTCTCTCTGTTTCCTCACCAGTCCACGCTCTTCCACTGTCAGAAAAGGCATCCACGAAACACAACCAGTATCAACAAGCTGATGGTAATTTGTGTTTTAGCATATTGAAATACAGCTTTTGGAGCTGTTCAAAAGCCAAATATTCATCTTGAGCAGAGATACAAAAAGCATTAAGAATTAGTGTTACACCACTGTCATGGTTTAACCCCAGCACCTAAGCGCCACACAGCTCCTCACTCACTCTCCCATCCCACCAGGGTCAGGGAGAGAACTGGAAGGGCAGAAGTGAGAAAACTCACAGGTTGAGATGAGAACAGTTTAATAATTGAAATAAAATACAAGAATTATGAAAATTGTAATTGTAATCATAAACATAATTAAATCATAATAATAAATGTAATTGAGAGGAAAATAAAAAGAGAAATAAATAAAACCCAGGAAAAACAACCGAAGCAAATGAAAAACAATTGCTCATCACAAACACTCTGATGCCCAATCTATCCCAGCCAAATCCAGGACCACCCTCTTTCCAAAGGCTCTTAGTCCACATGTGATCACATTTGGAGAAACAAACCTTGATATGAACCTCATTTTCTTCCTTCAGGTAAAAGCTGAGAAATACTTGACTCAAGAGGAGAGAGAGAAAGCAGAAATGTTGGCTAAGCTTGAAATGGAAAGACACCTTGCTGCTATGGTAATGAAAGCACCATCCTTTTATTGAACGGGCCTGTCTCACTGGCTCTTTAATTAATACTACACTGGAATATTCCAGTAACATAGTATGTCTGGGAGAATAATTGGAAATGGTAAGGAATGATGATATGTGCCTTCTCCCTCTTATTGTTTACAATCAGAACTACATAGACCAGCTAAAGGAAGAAAAGTATCCCCATCTCTCATGTGGGAGACCAGCGGTTGGATTCCCGCCAGGGAGGCAGTGGTGCTGTTTAAGAGTTGGACTCGATGATCTTTGTGGGTCCCTTCCAACTCAGAATATTCTGTGAATCTGTGTGAATAAAAGATTTACAGCACTAGTGCATCCAAAAGATAGAGTATTAGGCTCACAATTTTTAAAAATGTGCTTAGTGGCAATTTAAAATACCATATCAGGTGGCTGGGGACTGGATACATTTCCAAATTCATGCGACAGCTCAATTAAGATCTTTGTGCTTAATATGTGTTTGTTGAATGAGCAGCCTCTGTTCTTCAGGGATCAGACTAGAAAATCAGAATTCTTTCCTCTGCCTTTAAAATGCATCTGTGAAAACATAAAATGGTTCTGACTCCTGCAGTGATGCATAATAAGACGATGACGCTACAACTTCCTTCATCATACCTTGCCAAGTGGCCAGGAGTAGTCCGTGTCTATGTGTTCTTTCCAAAACTGCCAGAGGCAGTTTTACTAAGTTATTTGGTATATGAACATCTGTCCAGCAGAAAAAGCTGTGAGACTTTGGCGTATTTCACAGGCATCACTAAAGAGTATTAATCTACTAGTGACACAATGAATAACTGTAGGGGTGACCCAGGGGTGAACACTATGATTGTCCCCAAAACTTGCAATTACTACACTTCCTTTTGTGCCTGAAAATATTTTTTGTGGTCGTTGCCAGGATGATGAAAGACTGCGTGCTCTTAATGACATGATGGGTGGAGTGCTAGAAGTCAGAAAGGAAGACATCCTGAAAATGGTGAGATGCATTTCTGCCATGTCAGTTAGGAATATAATCTGTATTACCATCACAACAACTGTATTGCTGGAGGAAGGGTCTATTATCCATGGCTGTGATCTTTCAGGAAGCCACTGTGTTCCATTTAACTCAGCAAATATAGATAACAGTAGCACAGACAAAAGCAGAGTGCAGACTAAAGCAGTCCCCGTGGAATTGATCTGTTTGGGGAGATTAGGACTCCACGTAGAAGTTTACATTAGCATAGAGTTAGATTTGGGGTTCTGAAAGAGAAAATGTGGTGTATATTGTATTGATAATAGTATATTTGAGTACAAATATATCTGCTGATGCAGACTTAGTATTGCTTTTTAAACATATTTTTCTTTAATACTTCCAGGATATTCCTCCACCTCTTTTTATATCCAAACCTGAGGATCTTTGGACTGATGAAGAAAAAAAAATATTTGGAGAATATGAGAAAAAAGTCAAGGAACTGAATGAAGAAAAAGAAGAGTATAAACAGGTAAATCAGAATGAGGAAAGGAGTGGTTTTGTTCACAGTGCTCATGACCAAAGTTTCTAATCTTTCTTAGAAGCAAGCTCTAAAAATTAATACAAATAAATAGGATAAATGAAGACTAAATGAAGACCAGAAATCATGTGGCAGATTAAATAAATCCTACCATAGACAGTAGAATAAGACAATTTCCACTTACACCAATTAATACGTGCCAAAACTTGTGGTATCTGAAAAAAGGTAACTTTCCTTCACAAATGAAATGTTTGTATTCCTAAAATGTGTTTTTCATGTTCCATTCCATGAGTTGCTAATGCCATACACAAGTAATACAATTACATTTCTTCTTCAAAGTGGTGTTTGAACAACATGACTTGGTAGCCTGGGAGCACTGTCTTTCCAAACAGATAATTTCTGGGGCCTTTTGGCTGAAGTACACAAGTTCTATATTGTGCATTCTCCAGCATCTCATATATATAAATATAAATATATCAGAGGTTATTTTTTCCTCCAGATGTAATATTGCTACTCTTGTCCTTCCCTTCCCCAGACACTGCAAAATGAATGGAAGAAACTTGAAGCTTCCATCCAGGAAACAACACGAAATTTTGATGAGTCTGTCTGCAAACTGTCTGAAAGGAGACTGAAATCAGACATGGCCATCTGCCAGGTATTG
>WEKX01002718.1:48580-102158 GCA_013390025.1 Pitta sordida | reverse complement strand
AGACCTGTTCCCACTCCCCATTGTCCTTGAGGTTATTTTCTCCTACCTCGTTTTGGGGAATGTGAGGTGCATGTGGATGTTCTGGCTCCCAAGAGTCCCTAAAGGTTGGGAGCGCACTGTCAACTGCCTCTCAGTTGTTTATTTACAAGCTCCCCACAGTTGCCCAAGCCCCTCGCAGTTAACTTCCCTGTTCGCTGTGCCCCTGATCGCTGCGCTCCCAGGAGAGTTAATGATTTAAATACAGGTGGGAGGTCTTGGCTCCTTGAGTGGCCCTGGGCCAGAAGTCCCGTGAGTTCAGACTGCCCCTCCCGGCGCACGCAGGATGGCGGCAATCCCCAGCTGCCGGCGATGGCCGCAGCTGCAAGGGTTGCAGAGATACATGGTTTCCTTCACATTAAATAGAACTGTTGGATAACAGCTCCCCTCAGAGGTGGTATAGGAAGCACGCGAAAGTCCCATATGTCTCCTTGCTATTCACTGTTGAGAAGCGAGAGATTGTCCATTATATGTCATAGTGTTTACAAACATGAGTTTGTTTGCAAGGCATTGTACAATGCATTCATTGCATCCTACAATGCATTAGAGATTGCCAGTTATTTTCTTCCATGGGAAATGACGCTGGCTAATGGCTACAATATGCTACAGTTAACGACAGAAGAATACATAGCAATTTAAAAATGAAAACATGGTATCAAGGATTAAGATTAATTTTACAAAATATAACCAGGTTTTAGGTTTTGTTAGAAGCAGATAAAGGAGTTTACCCAACTACTTTCGGCTTTACAAAACTAAAATGAAGGTAAAATAATGAATAGAAGATTTCTATCAATTTTGCAAGCTGGAAATCTGAATCTTTGTCCAACCAAATGTTTAGAGTGGCTCTGTGCCAGGCTCAGTTGTGTTTGGGAGAATTCTTTTTCTCAGTAGGGTCCCATTCAGTCCTTTAAGGCTTGAAAATAAATTCTCTTGCCTCGAAGATGTTGCCTTTGTTCTATCAAAGACAGTATGGTTTATTTGTAGAAATACAGTCATATCTCCGAAGTTGTGAGGAACGGGTCTCCTGAGGGTCTCGTGATCTGTCTAATTCGCAAATGGACATGGGACATTAATAGGCATACAGGCCACACCCATCGCTTCATCCCCCGCCTCTCTGGAGCACTGGGGAGCATTCTCCGCTCCTCCCCATGGGTTCTCATAGCACAGGGGAGCAAAGGGAAGCATTTCTGAGCCCTCTCTGCCTGGGGAGATCCCCAGAGAATCCCTGGGCACTGGGCAGCAGTTCCTAGGCACAGACCACATCATGTGCCCTGCCTGTAGCCATGGAAACAGTAACATGTGCCGGGCAGGGGTCTGTCCCCCGGCTGGGCTTAGAGTAACCGGGGATTGCATGACTTGTGGTGGTGCTGCACTGGGTCTCAGTGGCTGCCCGGGGCATACTGCAGTGTAAGTTTTCTGTTGCAGGGACTGGGCATGGAGACACACAGGAGAGGGGCAGGGATGGTGGCAGAGTGCCCCAAAACTGTAAACACCATGGCAAACGGGAGGCACTGTATGTCCGCTCTGTGGGGTCGGGCTACTCCTGCCCCACAGGGAGCACTGGTGCCACCCCTCGGCGAAGCAGAGGCACTGCGCACATGTCGACTGGGAAGCTCCGCAAATCACTGAGGCAGGTTCACAGGGAAAATTTCTTGTGAACCAGTGAGGTCACAGTAGTGAAGTTGCAATGCACCGAGGCATGACTGTATATAAAAATAACTTCTAGACAGGATGAATTGAGGGAAAAAATGAACTTTTATCTATCTATCTATCTATCTATCTATCTATCTATCTATCTATCTATCTATCTATCTATCGGTATTTCCTACTCCCTTCCAGCCAGGAAGAGAGGGAGATGGGGGGGATGGGGTGCAGGGGCGAAGGGAACAAAACAAAACAACTGAGAGGGGAAGAAAGGAAAATTGTCTCTTGACTGCCCTTTGCTGCTGGGGATGTGGAAGGATGAGCGTGATGCGGAAGGGGTAGATGAGTGTTGAGAACGCTGCTGGAAGCTGTCGTGTGGCTGCTGTGTCTGCTAGCAGGGAGCGGCTGTGGGGAGTCCATGTCTCAGCTTTCCCCGTCACAAAGGGAAGAAACCAGAGACTGAGCCCACTGCACACCGGGTTTAAAAAGCCTCACCACCCAAGCTCTGCTTCTGCTCTCCCCTGTCACCAATCAGGAACTGAGTAGAGTTGTTGCAGCTGGAAGCACAAAAGAATTTGCAGTACTTCCGATGAGTAGAAGAGGCCACTAGCAAGACGTCTGCCACCACATAGGGCCATGTGGTCCATGGTCCCGCTCCAACTGCACCACTGCCAGGAGTGCAGAGACCCATGCCTGGAGCAGTGGGGATGCCATGCACACACAAGCCACCACCGCACTGCTGCTAGCCTGACGTGGTCCTGGCCCTGCTGCTTCATTGCTGAGTCTGCCGCCCTCACCAACCGGCTCTGCTGGCGCCACAGGGTAGCAGCCAGGAAGAGCTTAGAGGGGCCCCGTCATGGCTCACTGCTCAGTCCTGAGCTGTGGCCAGCAGCGGCCCTGGCCCCAAACAGGAGAAATGAAAAGAATTTTCAACAAAAAACAGGTATCCCCCAGAGCTAGAAAATTATCCCAAACTCATGACAGATGTTAATTTAAGATAACACATCAGACTGTACTCTGTTCTATACCTGTTTGAGGGATTCTATTAAGAAGGATGGAGATGACTCCTTCCAATATTATTTCCTTCTATTTTTATGAGTTGCATAAAAATGTTATTAAACTGACTTTTAAAAAATTACCCTAAAAGATTTCTAAAAATTTACTCACAGTTTGACAAGATCATTGTGGAATACATTAGCTTGACTTGTTTATTAAACAAGACAATAGAATAAAAGAATAATTTAATAAATCGGACATATTTTTTGAAGTCTACTCATTCTTCAGATTTCCCCAAGAAAGAAAAGATATCAGATGAAAATACCATGTAGCAGATTAAAAAATAGCAAGGAGTAAGTGGTTCTTCACAAATGAAGGGTAAAAAAATTGAAGTGTATAAAATCAGAATTTGCTGAGATGACCACCCTCATCACAGGAAAAGTGTGAAAGTTAT
Organism: Pitta sordida; assembly: GCA_013390025.1. Classification (NCBI taxonomy): domain Eukaryota; kingdom Metazoa; phylum Chordata; class Aves; order Passeriformes; family Pittidae; genus Pitta; species Pitta sordida. Next base: position 99,028 of record WEKX01002718.1, on the reverse strand, counting down.
TACTGCGGTACAAACTGTGACAACATCACCTCCCTACTTATATGACAACATCACATCACTACTACTTAGTAGTAGTTGAAGTGGAAAATAAAATTTCAGAAAATATTAGATAAAGAGCAATGAGTTGAAAAAGGACAGATTTGCCACAGTGTAAACCTGTGCTGCATCTTGAATCCTGTGTGCAGGTGAGTCCCTTGTCTCAAGAGTGAATACAGAGCTATTGGGAGAGGTACAGAGGAGCGCAGCAGTAACAAGAGTGTGTGCACCAGCTACCACACATGGAGCAATCAGTTAGGGATCTAAAAAAAAAAAACCTAGACTGTGACCTCTGCAACTATAGGAAGTATACACAATGAATGGAACTTAATGGATGGCAGGTTCAAAGCAAGCAGTGGCAGATGTGTCTTCTCTGAAGACATTTCTAAGGTGTGGAACTGCATGCAGACTTCGTGCATCTTCAGTGAGATAAAGAGGAGTCTGGAGAAATTAATGGAATAAACAGCTTTTGAATGTGTAGATTCCATGTTTAGCTCAGCAAATCCTATAGTGACAAAGAGACCATTTTATTTTGAAAGGTCATTATTCTATAAGTAAAGGACAAGTTGAAGTACATTTTTATATCTGAAAGAATTTCAGATTTAAACATAATCCTTAACTGGCAAAAATCACGTGGAGATATATTTTACATTTTCTTAGAGATTATGAAATAGCAAGTATCATCTGGAAAACAGAAAACCGAGATTAAGAATAATTTCCCTTCTATCAGCCTTTGCATTGGTAGTTTTGAAACGAGTAAGACAAAAAAACACCTGTGATACCCTACTTTTCAAAGCTCTGGCCCATCCCTATCTTTCCTTGAAAGGTAAACCCATCATTATAGTCGTATTCTGGTTCCATCTGGTTAATTTTCACAGTAGCCAGGAGGTGCATGTCTAGGACACAGAGGTTATTCTATAGCACCTCAGGTCATTTTCTGGGAATGAGGAAAGGGTTTGCTTCTGGGTAAGGGCAGCATGGTGCGGTTGGGTTGAGAATTTTGCATGTGAGTCTGATACCAAAAAACAACAGAAACAAACTCCTTAACACCAATTAGTAGGTATTAAAAAGCAGGCATTCTTTATTGAAGTGTGCTGGATACTTGGAAGATCTAACCAAGCACACTAAGTGACAGATAGACAGGGCTTTTTACTACACATGTAACAGTATGTGTAATATGTTTACATATCCATTAGACATTCTTGCTTACTTGATACATATTCACCATTTTGCTTCACCCAGCCCTAGGCCCTTATAAGGATCAGAAGTCCTTATTTAGTCCTTCCAGGTCTTCTCCTTGACCTTGGTTCTGAGCAAGAACAGAGTCATTGTGTTTCCCCACAAAAACTGTAATGTTTATTTTTTGTCTTATCTGGGTACATAATGCTCAGCTTACATCCCGTTAGTTTGAGTTATATCTCTTACCTGTTTCTCTAGGATTTCTCTGAAGTTCTCTGAAAATCCACTTTAATACAGTGGTGAGTGTCCCTGCCTCTCATGTGGGAGACCAGGGGTTCGATTTCTGCCAGGGAGACAGTGGTGCCATTTAAGAGTTGGACTTGATGATTATTGTGGGTCCTTTCCAACTCAGAAGATTCTGTGATTATATGGTCCTTACTTGGCCATAGCAGAATGCTGTGAACAATGTCCTATTTCTCCTATTAAGTTGCTCACTTCTCATGTACACTTTTGTCACTAGTATTGTTACTACTGTTAATTTTTCTTATCTCATTGCTATTTCCAGTAAATTGTTCTTATCTCAACCTGTGATCTTTACCTTTTGTGCCTCCAATTCTCCTCTCCAATCCACTGTATAGGAGGGAGAGGTGGAGGGAGAAGTCAGCTAGTAGCATGTGATTTCAGTGGGAACAATAAACTGGAAAATGCCATTCCTAAACCACTACAAGTTGTCAGGTTTACGATGGATGGCAAGGGGAGAGGAAAAGTCTTACTTAGTACATAGGTCTAGACATAAACCAATTCAAAAAGGGTACACAGTCCCAGAAGACAAAGAACAATAAATAAAACTTCTGTTTTATCCCAAACACTCAGTAAACCCTTTTTAAAAAATTTCAAATACAAGTGATAAAATATGTATAAATTACTTTGTGCATTTTTTATCATCCAAACAATACACTAATTAAATAATTAACTTCCTGGCCATCAAAGTTGAAATAACCTAACATTAATTAGTGCACTACAAATTTTAACAGTCTAACACAATAGAACAGGACCCTTGTGGGTCCCTTCCAACTCAGAATATTCTGTGATTCTGCCAACATTTCACATTTCTTAATGCACTCTTGTTGAATGGATTTTGGAACTGAAAGATGAAACTAGTCCAGAAGGTGTTCCCTTTAATAACATGATAGTTAAGATTAAACATAAAATCTGAGATATCAGCTGTAGGGTTCTTCTACATGAAGAAAACAAAACTGGTGTTTTTGTAGCCCAGTCAATTTCTTTAATGAAAAAAAAGCAATCCCCCAAATCTCACTATATTAGGGCGGACATTTAACTAAGAATATTGCAGCTAGAATATATTTAAGAGAACTCCTAAACTCTTTGTATACCCTAAATGTCAGGATACCAACAACAGGATTATCTGAGATATTCAAAATATCATTGTAGGGTCTGAATTAAAAGGATACTTAGTAATTCCTGAAAATCAGAGTCTTCTATTGTATATCAAACAATGAGCTATTAAACCACAATGAAAGTCACTGGAAATCAGCTGTCCTTTTCACAAGCCTTAATCTATATTTTGAGCACGGTAAAAATTCACAGAAGCTGTCAATACAACAATATATTTCAATAATAAACTGATAGAATCTCACTCTCTGGGAGCGGAATATTGCACACATGAGTAAATTAATGTTATATGTATAACCTTCTGTCATTTAGGGATCTACCCTGTATAAAGAGAATAAAGATCATTATCCAGTCAATATTCTTACATACTATTTGCTCTTCGCTTTCTGTCAGCTTTCAGTATGTCCATAGTTTAGGTTCTATATTTACTTAATCCAAAACAAAGAACTTTTATAGAAAAATAATATGAATCTGTGCTTACATTTAATACATGCAATTGTGTTCCCACAGCTAAAACAATATACCAGGGATACAGGGGACAACCTGGAATGTAAATGAAGGCCATACTCTTTCAAAGGCATGCCCATGGAACTGATTGCACCACAGATATCACTTGCTGTGAACATGGAGAAAGTGCTAGGCCATGCAATGTATGTGGCTTTGTGCAAGTGGTGTCAAAGAAGCCTCAGAGATGATCTGTCTCACCAGGGGACAATGTGTCTCACTGGTACCAGTATGTGATAGTAACATTTCTTCTGAGTAACATATGGAAGCAGTTTGGGTCTGGTTTTGACTTGTTTTATATGGGCAGTGAAGTGCCCTCCTTTCCTGAAGCCAAGGGATGGAGAAATCCAGTATTGCATCTTCTCTTCACTAAATGTTCTCACATGGCTGTTGCTGAATATGGCCATTACTGGCTTCAGAAATAATGGCTTGATATACCACATTATAAAAATAGAAATTAGTCAGTTTTCCAATTCAGCTGGCAGTTTTGTTTTTAATATTTTTATTACTGCAGACATCATCATCCAGCCATCTGCTAAAGATGAGACAGACAATAACTGAGCAGAACTGGAATGAATTTTGCTGCATCTGCAGCTGGGCATTTCATTACTGTACTATGATGGGGAATTGATGGGGAGAAGTATTTTGTTCTTTTTTTAGAGACAATCAAAATATGTTGCACGGCAACACTTCACTGTGAAAAAGGATGCTGTTTTTTACCGAAGGACAGAAACAGCCATATTGATTTTTGTTCACCACTCTCCTACCATTGTTGTGAGAGAAGAAGTAGCAAGTCTATCTTAGTTTGTCTTTCTGCCTGAGGCTCTTCTTGTCACTATCAAAAGTTTTGCAGATTTGAGAGAGGAGTTAGGCTAACGTACCCCAGAGACCATAGCTGTCCTGTACCTTATTCTATTTCTTCATGCTTCTTCCTTTCCCTCATTTCCAGAGCCATTCTCCAAAGGAACAACCTGATCATTCTCCCTTTCAGAAACTGGCAGTCTCCAGGATCTTCCTTCTTTAAATCCATAGCTCCAGAATAGACAATTAGGATAAGTGGCTTTGGCCAGCTGTAGGCCATATTGATTGTCAAAAGGTCAGAATACTCACCTAGGTGTGTTTTCCTGTGAACTAAAAATCAGTAACAAAACACTTTTTTTTTCTTTTTTTTTTTTTAAAAGTTTGGGGAAATAAAACAAACCAAAAAAGAAACAAAAATATCAACAGTGTTTATTATGGATAACATTAAGTCCAAGGTGGTGGAAGGCCTGTGCCCTGAAGATATATAAGTTGCAGTTGTCTTCTACACACAAAAGTTGAAATTGAAACCTTGAAGTCCCAAGGCAGCTTTTACATTAGAATTTCATGGGGTTTGGTGGTCTTCAGTCAAAACTGTTCCTAAACAGTTTTCCTGTCAATCTATATCCTCTCACTACACGTGCAGTTCTTTTGCTGGTGCTTTCTGTAGAATCATTAAACCACTGGCAAAACTCACTGGATTAAAAGATGTTTATAAACACACTAAAAAAAAAAAAAGCAAGAACTGTTTCTATCAACTTCAACAAATCTCAACATGAAAACACTCTAGAATTAAAGAATGGAGAAAACACAGCTTGAAGTAGCACATAAATGAGCCCTGATCTACTGCCCATTGATGTCAGTGGAAAGACTTGCACTGACGTCACCAGATCAGGCCTGTTGGGAAGGTCTGAAAAATGGTAATGATATCTTTTTGCAGGGTATTTTCAAAACCAAGTGGGATACCTTTTATTTTAATCAATAGCTTGTATAAAATTACATTGCATCACAGCATGTCCCTGTCCATAAGACACTATAGCAAGGAAAAAGCAGATGGAAAATATTTTCAATTAGCCTTAATTAGTCAGAAACATTTCTATGCCAAGAAGGAATATAACTGAAGAAAACATGTAGTAACATATTGGAGCTGCTCATTTTAGAAGACACAAATAAAATAATTTCATTGTTGTCTCCCTCATACCATATTTCTCTTTAAGAAATCTCTCAGTGCAGTTTAATTGGAACGTTATTTAGGAATTCTTGAGCCTTTTTATTATTTTACCGTATGAGGGTTCAGGCACGTTGTCAGTTTATTTGACCTCCTTAAGTGAATTGACAGAACTCTGATATTCATGACCAAGAAATTTTCCTTGTTCTCTTTTCTCAAAGTTGCTTAAATATTACATAATTTATATTAATTACAGAAAGTACATCTCTAATTAACGGAGGAAAGACTTGGTTTTTTCCCTCAGGCATCTCTTACATTTTAGCTGATGAATCCAATGATTAGAGAGAGATGGAAGCTGATTTTCAAGCCTGTTATTTTATCTAATTAATAAAAGGGTTTAGAGTGATGAGGGAAAGGTGATCAATACACAGAGTAGAAATCAGATAAGCATTTGCAATTCAAGTAAAAAAATATCCATTATAGTAGGAAAAGCTATGAGAGGAAGCTTTGAAAGAAAGCTTTTATGATGCAAACTGACATACAAGATCTTGATTTAGAAATGATTCTGTATACTGCAATGACTAAAAAAACCCAAATCCAAATTAATGGGATGACTGCTCCAAAGTACATACAAATATACCTAAAATTGTACATTGCCTGTAATATCTATTCACACCAAAGGAAAATTGTACCAAAGTGCTGCATATAAATGCAGAGAGGTGTCCTTTGTTATAGGAAGTATGCTTCTAGGAAGAACAGGATATTATTAAATGTAAATGATTCTTAAACAATTACCCACCTTATATACCTTTTCCAAGAACAATTTTTTTAAACTTTAGTGACAGAACTCAGGCACAAAAGACATATGGCAAATACAAAATAATAGCATTTTTACACATTCTATCAAGAGCAAACATATCTGAAGCCAGTGTTTGATAAAGTATTTACAACCACTGAAGTACTTAATATTTTCATTTGGCTGTAAACTCAAGATTTCCGAACTTAAATTCTTTCTTGCAGATAGGACTTTTTTTCTTGGAATTTTTGAATACATTTTCAGAAGTTCTTATGCTATTTAGGCGGTTTTCAGCATCTAAAATTCTGCATGTGTGGTAGAAATCTAAGCAAATTGAAAGTGAAGGAGCATTCAATCTTTTCTCCATGATAACCTACCTCAAAACATTAGTCTGACAAAGTACTTAAGTCTTTGTTAATTTCTGTCTCATCCATGATCTTCCAAGCTTAAGCAAGGCACTTACAAGTCAAGTGTTAGTTTCAGAACTTTGTTGAAACAGAGCTGAAAAGTTGTTTTATCCATCTGAAGTGCCAGAGCAATTCAGGTTCTTATCCCCTTTCCATAGGTCCTGCGCATTTTGCAGCCCCTGTTGGCTGCTCTTTCAAGAGATATTCATATGCATTTCTCCAGGCTCCTGGAATGCACCATGTACAGACACTCTTCAGAATGCCTTAAGATTTCAAAAGAATAGCAGATTTCCAAACCCAATATATATTTCACATTTAACATATGAAAATAAATAAGTGATTGTAAGAGTTGTCACATGCCTTTTTGGAATGCATGATTTCTTTGGTTCAATAGTAATATTTCTTCATTTCATAATTGTNTGTAGAGAGCGATAAGGTTTCCCTTCAGCCTCCTCTTCTCTTATTCACAGGCTACAAGAAAAAATAATACAAATACTAATATAAAATGCAGAAGTGTTCAGTCTAAAATACTAATTTACTGTATTAATGCACATATGTTAGTTTAGCGCTGTTCTGTGTCTGCATTAGGATGGTTTCAGAGGGCTTAACTTTGGCTGACTTTCTGCAAACGTCAAAATAATTCCAGGAGGGTATGGAAATGAGTGGTCTCTCCTTATTCAATGTTTTCCTTGAGAGTACATTACCATTACAAATAAACAGGTGTTCTATGAGAGGGAAATGCAACATTTCTTTTTTGAGATGCAGGAATGTATAGACAAAAGATCTTCAAGAGTAAAGATGAACAGAAGCAGCTGGTTTCACACATAGGAAGACATACAGACAAGTACTTGTGAACTAGTGACAAACTCACACTTTTGAGTGCAAGCACATCTGAGACAACTGGAACGAGATTAATAACAGTGATCTTCAATAACACTTTCACTTTTAACTCTGAGGTTTTGGGCTGTTTTAATTATTCCTAGAAAATATCTGAATTGTTTGATACAATGTATTGTGGATCTCTTGGTGTTTCTTCTTATTAAACTCTTCAGAATGTAAAAGAATTCTTAGATGTTATAGGTTATGATGGTGGATGGTGACAATACAGATTTCTCCCACTGAGAGTATAAGGAGCTAAGACCAGTACAAAGTCATAACTAGACTTTAGAATAGGTTTAAAACTTTATTAGTAAGGCAAGTATGTTAGCCAGATTGGGGAAGAAGTGGGAAAACTCATGAGAGACGAAGAGGATCTGTTCACCTCAGATGTGAACACTGGACGCTAGTGTGTTCCTTACAGTTAAATAAAATAATAATTAAAAAACCACCATAAAAATTACAAACACACTTTTATTCCATATTTATATCAATATAAAAATAGACTGTATATCTGAATATACCGTATATTTGAAAGTCAAATAGTGCAAGCAGCTTTGTGTCTGAGTATCAGAGGCCAGTTGAAATCATGGAAAATACCCAGAGGTAGAAAAGTACAACCTATTATCCAGGGGGGAAAAATCAATATACTAGGACTCCTTGATTTGAGTCCTGATTTTATAAAAAACCTTTGTTGTTTCAACAGCTAAAGGATGCCCGGTCACAGAAAGATGATTCAGAGTGCCAGTAAGGAATCCATCTCCTTAGTCACAGGTTCACAGGTTATTCTGAGTTGGAAGGGACCCACAGGATCATCTACTCCAACTCCCAAGTGAATGCCCACCCAGGGATCAGGCCCACAAGCGTGGACCCATGGGCACCACGCTCCATCCATCCAAGCCTCCCAACATCTAGACCATGTTATTGAGCTCCTCATCCAGTCTTCTCTTAAACACCTCCAGGGATGACGACTCCACCACCTCCCTGGGCAGACACTTCCAATGAGAGATCACTCTCTCTGTGAAAAAACTCTACCTAACATCCAGTCTAAACCTCCCCTGGCGTAGTTGGAGGCTATGTCCTTTTGCTCTGGTGTCATCAGCCTGAGAGAAGAGATTCACACTCACCTGACTGCAACCTCCCCTCAGGTAGTTGTAAACAGCAATGAGGTCACCTCTGAGTNAGGTCCCTCTGAAGGGCCCTCCTACTCTCTGGCAGTTCAACATTTGCCCCCAACTTGGTATCATCTGCAAACTTGCTGATGATGGACACAATTCCCTCGTCCATGTCGTCAATGAAGCTGTTGAACAGTACCGGGCCTAACACTGACCCCTGTGGGGCTCCACTAGTGACTGGCTGCCAGCTGGATGTGGCACCATTCACCAACACTCTCTGAGCTCATCCATCCAACCAATTCCTGACCCAACATAAAATGCTTCTATCCAGTCCATGCTCTAAGAATTTCTCCTGAAGCTTATTATGGGAAACCATGTCAAAGGCTTTGCTAAGATACAGGTACACAACATCCATGGCATTTTTTTCATCAACCAGGTGAGTGACCAGATCATAAAAGGATATTAGTTTGGTCAGGCACGCCCTGCCTCTCCGAAATCCATGCTGACTAGTTCTAATATCATGACCATTTTGCAGTTGCTGCGTAATAGCACACAGGACTATGTGTTCCCTATCAGTAATCTTATCTTGTTTTCAAATTTTCAAGCCCCACAGATGTATAAGTGATTTTATTTTTCATTAATTATGCTAACATGTTAAGGGTGAGTTACAAAAACAGGTTAAGGAAAGAAAATTACTTTCTGTGTAGTGAGTCTTTCCAGACTGTGCAAAACTGATCATACAAATACAGTAGCACTGAGAATAATAGATATATACTGTACCTTCTATGTAGTTAGACTACAGTCTGGAAGGCTCTCAATCATTAAAAAATCCCTTTGTTATAAGTAAGAAAAATATCCAGAATCCAATCTGCTATGAAGGGTTATTTTTCAGTAATTTAGAAAAAAGGTAAAACAAATGCCATTAAAAGTAAAGAGAGATAAAATACTCTTGAATGCCTTGAACTCTGGAATCTACAAATGAATTATGGAAAATCTGACAGCTAAACCTAGATAAAATGACATCATTTCACTTCTGCTGCTGGGGGGCAGAAGAGGAAAGGGGGAAACTATTGTGGTTTTGAAATCACAACAGAATGAACTCATTCTCATTCTCTGACCTATTCATTTCTCAATACTTATTTTTATAGCTCGTGTTACAAAGTTGTGTAATGATAATTTATAGGTCAGCTCAACAGAATCAGGCAGACAGTGCTTAACAGGATCCTTACTGTTCCTGTCCACAAATCCAACAGTCTCCTCTCCTCCACACCGTTTCAACTTTCCTCACAAAAGTGTGTGATGAAAGGATACACAGGAACAAAAATGTAAAACAAAGGGGAGAAAAGGCAGACTTTTATATCATTCATTTAAAAATACTTTTAAAGCCCAAAGAGCTAGCAACTAGCAAGGATGCCATATTCCAAAAGCAATTCAGAGAATGCCCACAGAGTTGGTGCCCACAACACAGACAGGCATCTATTTTTTCTGGCTCTATGTCTAAGACACTGAGTTCAGCATCTCAGCATCTCATGATTACGCTTCCAGTGCATTGTAAGTGTGGCTTGCCATGAGCGCGAAACTGATAATTCACCTGTCACCAGCAATCATGTCCAAGCCTGTCCACATATAAACATGTACCTACACCAGAGGCAAAATATCCTTCCTATGTATAGGAAATTCTCTTTTTAGCTATTGAGTTATCTAAAAATAAAATGTCACTCAAATGCAAGAGTTTTCTTCAGTCCATTTTATTAGTACATTAAAATACTATGTAAAATTTTGATTTGCAAGAACTATTCCTACCCTGTGTCTGGCTGGGTTCCAGTATTGTGTGAATACATTTTACATTCTTCTAAAGAACGGAGCATTTTCAAAGGCACAGTACTTTATATTTTGAAAAATATCCCTCAGTGATTTTCTGTCAGCTGAAGTATCTGAAGTGTCTGCCCCCAAGAAAGATTCAGTGCTTTAGGCAACATTTGCAAGCTAGACTGTCTTTTCCAATCCAGAAACATTTTCTTTGCCAGACAGTCATCTGAAATAATGTTCTTATACAGAAAGTACGCCTTCAGTATGTTTTGCATTTATACGCTGCAAAAGGTATAGAGGTCCTAGAGGCTGGCACTACATTACAAGGGCAGTAACTTCCATCCTGGGAGTGAAGAAACTGGAAGATGGCAGAGATGATAGTTGAGTACTAGGATTTCTAAAGCCATGACTAGGACATTACTCCCAGGCTTGCAGAGTTGTGGGGTAGTGATGTTAAAGAGTAATATAAGAGTACCCAGTAAGAAAGGCTGTGATAAAGGTCAGAACCTCGCTGTGAGGAGAGGAAAAAGCCAGAACCAAGACAGTGAAGTCTGGTTATGAAGCAGCATTACACTGGCTATGTAGCTGACATACATGCCCCAGGTATTTCCAAGGTGAAAATGCTGAAGGATTGTGAAAGGAACAGCAATTCTGATGATGTGACAAACCTCTTAATTTAAAATGAGAAATGCTTTCCTACTTGTTCTACAGGACTTTACAGACTGGGTTTTTTTGTTTTTTTTTTACTTTATTTGAATGGGCCAGCTTTACAGTACACATTATAGATTTCATTTTTCAATTTATGAACAGAAGTTCCCAAACAAAAGAAGATTTGGAATGATTTCTGATTTTGATGGACCTGTGGGAACTTTTCACAACCCATAGTCTGCATTCTATTATAAAAAGGAACAAATTCAGACAATTTAAGTATGTGAAAATATTTTCAGATGAAAAACAGTGCATAGCATTCTAAAGACATTCTTAATATGATCTTCGGATGTGGAATGGGTTGCCCACAGAGGTGGTTGAGTCACCAACCCTGGATGTGTTCAAGGGGAGGCTGGATGAGGTGCTGAGTGATATGATCTAGATGTAGAGGATAGGTTAGTTGGATTATAGGTTAGACTAGATGATCATCAAGGTCCTTTCCAGCCTTATCTATACTGTGATACTGTGATACTGTGACATGGTCAAACACAGTTGGATATCAGACTATGTCTGAAAAATCAAGCTGCTTCCACAGCTACCTATTCTTTCTGCTGACAGAGGTTGTAACCTCTCAGCAAAGCAGGGCTGGCAGGCACTCCTTATCTGCTTCTCTGGGAACATAGATAGCTCACAGAAAGCAGATGGTAGGCAGAGGCCTATGCTGCTCTTCTTTGATAGAGTTAGCATTTTGTACTGAAGTGGTAGAAGAATGTGTATTAATGGCGCACTGCTGATTACCTGTTCTGCACTTCATTCCAGGGGACATTCAAACAACTTGCAGACCAATCATCACATTAAAATTTATTAAGAATGTGGCAGCATTATGAGAACTCTAATATTCTTCAGAACTAATATTTTTTCTGGAGCAGCTTTTCCTTTTAAGTTTCGTGATGACCTTGGTTCTTTTCCTCCCTCTCTCTTTCTGGTAAAAGAAATACAATTTTCTGGGAACATGCAAATAAGTAAATTAAATACACATACTTCCCACTGACAGTCTTCTTGAGTTGTTTTTCTTTGTTTGTTTTCTTTGTGGTTCTGTTACATTTTTTGTTTTCTTTTGGGTTTTTTGCATTAAAATGTGATCTCAGAATTTAAAGAACTCATTAGTCATTCTCACAGAGAGCCTGGGGTTTTTTGAATTTTTTGTCTGCTCTCAAGGTACAGTATAAAATGTGTCATAAACTGCAAGTACAGGTGTTTTAAGAAAATCACCTACTCACAGCTATTATGAAAAGAAAATATATTAAGAAATCACTTTCTTTGTAGGTCTTTATGAAGGACATAAGCCTTCTGCTTTTCTTGTCTGAGATTATCTATGTGAAATGCCATAGCATATGTTGTCTAAAAGAACAGATGAGCTTGTCAAATACTCCAAAACATGCATGCAATAAAAGGTTTGTCCAGAAAGTAGTTCACAGGAAGAAGGTGTTTTTCACATATATTCATAAGAAACATTCAACATCCTCTAAGCACGACTAACCTGTCATCCCAAAAGCCAAGAAGCAGATTGCCTGTGTCAATCCAGTTCCAATACACAGAGCTACAAATAGCAGTCTCTAAACTGACAATGAAGCACCGGTGAGCCACTCCTGGGTCACTCAAACACATTTTTAACAACACACAACTGACAAAAATGCCCAGCTTCTGTTCAGCCTGCATAGACATCATACAAAGACCAAGGATGACAACAGGGGCCACTGCGGCCTCCACCCGGAGCTGCCCTGCCCTGCAGAGTGCTCAGCCCCACCAGCAGACATGCTGCACAGACAGCGTGAGGGTGGTCATGCAGAGGGTAGGTTGTGCTCTGCTATCCCTTGGACCAGGGCAGTGTGTGTGGCTAGCTGTCTAGCCAGGCAGCAGGCACAATCACAAAGGCAGCCTGCAATCAGGATCCTTTTCTGGCTTAGCAGCTACAAGCTGAGGGAGCCTCCTGACAGAAGGCTGGCTACCAGACACAGATTGCCTGGAAAACCATGATGTGACGGTCCTGCATGAGCCCTATCCTTGTTGCCGTTGCAGTTGTTATAAGTACACAGTGAGGACCTGTGGAGAAAAACTTTTTAGGCTCTCGCAGCCTACCATCAATTTGTGCTTTTATTCCAGTTTCCCATTTTACATGTCACCCACTGAAAACATTGACTTGTATTTTCTGTTCCTCAGATTTCACCTGCTCATCACACTTTTAGATATTTTTCTCCTGTGTCTTCCTTGTAGTGTAACATTTCTCCATCACAGAGGTCCTTTCCACTGCTTTTTCCATCAGTTTTTCAGTTCTTGCTCTCAGGTTGCCCTGACCAGGCTTTAAAATAGAACTGCTCAATTCCTGTGATTCTGTGATTCTGTGATTTCTCTTCTACTGATCAGTAGATCTGAGAGGACGTCTGGGAGATCCAAACAGTTTCCATCAACACTAAGTCCTCCCTCCCTTCCTGAGATCCTGCCAAAGGCAGGAGAGTAGTCACTGGACTTAAAGGGTCAGTAACACAGTGTAAAGGTTTTGTTAAATAAATTTTCCTTAAAAATAGACTTTCCAGTTCTATTTGTGACAGTGCACCGATATTTTTAGTCTTTTGCTTTAGTAACAAGAAAAACAAAGCTCAGATAAGTTCACCCTCTGATTCTTAAACCAGCAGTCTGAAAGAGCATTTCCTCCTCCAGTGACAGCTGAATTCAGCTTTGACTTTTGTTAAAGTTCTCCTTTGTCTTCAATGGGTAGATAATGCTTTGTGTTTTAAAGCCTGTTTACTAAGGAGTTTCTCCAACTACCAATCATTGTACTCTTTCTTTCAATAGTATACACTTGAGATGGAAGATTTACTAACTAATCAGAACATTTGACACCAATAAGAAAAATACCCACTGACTCTTTTCAACCAAAGAAAGAATCACAGGAAATAGCCTAATGTGACACTAGTTACCAAACAATTAATGGTAAAAAAGGTTTGGTCATTCGACCATCCCATCTTTAGCTACATCCTTCTGCATAGAATCACAGAATATCACAGAATCACAGAATATTATGAGTTGGAAGGGACCCACAAGGATCATCTAGTCCAACTCACCACCTAACACCCGTACAGAGACCGAGAGCACATCCCAGAGCGTAACACCACCTAGATCCCTCACAGTCTAGCAGGCCACTCCGAGCCGGAAGGGGCCCAGGGCCATCCAGCCCTACACCCCCCAGCTAGACCATGTCACTAAGCTCCTCGTCCAGTCTTCTCTTAAACACCTCCAGGGATGGCGACTCCACCACCTCCCTGGGCAGCCCATTCCAATATGCAATTACTCTCTCTGTGAAAAACCGCTTCCTAACGTTAAGATTGAACCTCCACTAGATAGTTTCACAGTAAAATAATAATGCTTCTTTGACATGCCACACAGCCGATAGTCTTTAAAAAAACTCTTGAATTTTGTCACAGAACTAATTCTTAATATGATGGACCTTAGTTGCTCAGTTCTCTAATACGTTGCCACCTAGAAGTTCTTGCTGGTCAGATTTTATAACATTTCCATTGTGACTAGCCCTTGGGAGCTCATGGGTAAAATATTCTTCAATCCATATAACCAAGTTTCTTGTGACTTTATTTGCAAGTATTGTTTGAAATAAGACAGTCTGTCTTTCTCCACATCCTAGAATATTTTAGCAGTGTAATTCTAAACTGCCGCAAATATATATTGTAAAATGTTCTGCATCTGTGTGGTTTTTGTATTCCAAATATACATGTGTGTTTCCATATTACAAAAATGCATGGCAGAATCTAATAAATATAATGATTACTGCCATGTTACTCATTAATACTGTGACTGTAAGTTTAGCCAAAAGGCAGTACTTTATTATTCTGAGCACCACATTATATGTAGCCATCATGATTGCAGGAAGAAAAGTAGTGTAGCAGATTAGTGAATTAGCTACTGCATACTGTGAAATCTAGGGACAAGGCTATGGACAACCTAGTCAGAGGCCTATAGACTGGTAAAAGGGAGTCTCAAGATCTCTGGAAAGACTGTGCTATTTCTTCCGTCATATTGCCATGTGACAGCACTGAGAGCAGTTATACTGAAGTATGCTGTGGTATTGAGGAGAAAGGATATCTGGACAGGGGTGCTGGCTTTGGCTGGAGTAGACAGTAGCTAGTATGGGGCAATGTTTTACATTTGTGCCAAACATGAGGTTGATAATAAAGACATGTTTTTCCTATTGTTGAGCAGGGCTTAGACAGAGCCAAGGCCTTTTCTGCTTTGCATACTGCCATGCTGGCAAAAGGGCTGGGGGTGCATGGGAGGTTGGGAGGAGACACAGCCAGGACAGGTGACACAAACTAACCAAAGGGACATTCCTGACCATCTGGCATTATGCTCAGTATATAAAGTGGGGTATTCAAGGAGAAAGGGGTGATATTTTTAGTGATGGTATTCGTCTTCCCAAGTATCTGTTGCTGCAAGATGGGGCTCTGCTCTCCTGGGGATGGATCAACACCTGCCTGCCCATTGGATGTGATGAATGAATTCCTTGTTTTCCTTTGCTTGTGTGTGTGTCTTTTGCTTTCACTATTGAACAGCCTTTATCTCAACCCACAAATTCTCTAGCTTTTATCCTTCCGATTCTCTCCCACATCCCAGTGGTGAGCAAGTGGCTTAATGGTGCATGATGCTTGCTGGGATTAAACCATAACAACATGTTATAGCAAACAATTCTGTGTTAGCAGCGAATGTTGAAACAATTGTCATAGTATGTTATTACAGAGCACCAGAGTCAGTGAGAACTTTAACAATTCAAGTATTCAACTAATAAAGGCAGCCAACTTACCCGTGGCAAAGAAAGGACAGAAGAAAGAGAGAAAGAAGAAAGAGAGAAGTAATAAAGGCGGGAAAGAGGGAAAAAAGGGAGTGAAGAACAGAATGAGTGATAGAGACAATCTGGAAATAGTTTTAAATTTACATACAAGAAAACACTGAACAAACAAAGAAAAGAAAATAAGAAGAGAAGCTTAAAAATAAAAGGCTAACTTTAACACACAATGTTTTCTCAGAATCTGGGTTCACATATCTAATCCACACATATGAAACACGTCTCTGATCAAGGCCTCACATAACACAATGAAGTAGTTCGATTAAGTGCTTTAATGTTCCATGGAAAATTTCATGTAGGAAGCCACCTAAGAGTGTAGAATGTTCCCATTCTCAAGAGGCAATTTGTATACCCGGGAAAAAAATTACAACTCTGGAAAAACACATTTCAGCGTGAAAGTGAAAATAAATATTTCTGGTTGGTTCAACAAATCAAATTAAAAAAATTTTGTTTGTCAGTATTGAGATATGTAATTTTAATTTCAACAAAAAACATGACAAGATGTGGTTATTCCTCTGTACTCATTTTGAAATGTTTCATTGCTAACAAAAGGAAAAAATATATTTCAGTTACTTACTTTGATAGGAATTGAAATCAAGCAATGAAATGTTGACATTTCCTGCTGAGGGGTCATTCCAGTTTTTATCAAGTGCAGAAAACAAGTGCTCTTTTTTCAAGAAAACATCTCCTTCAGCTAAGCAATGGTTAGTCAAGCTATCCTCTCTGACACTGAGATACGGCAAATTGGTTTATGAGAGAATGAAATAAATCCTAAGTTTGCTTACATAAATCAATGAAGTGTAAATGCCAGAAACTTTGTTGTGCAATTGCTTTTCTGCACAATGCAAAAAATAAAAGATTATTGGCCAGAATATTGGAAGATTTGTTATTTCAGTGCCTTGAAATACAAGTAAGCCACCCTGAACCAGGTAATGCATGGCAGTAGGGCAACAATCCTGACACTATTTCTCCATGTGACACCGAAGCATAATCATGCAGTTAAGTATTTGTCTTCTTCTAAAGTCTTTTACATTTACTGCAGAATAAGACTGTGCAAACAAGGAGAACGGCTGACCCACAGTAACATTTCCCAGCAATGAATTTTTCGTACGTCAAATTTCTCAATGAGCAATAACTACACAAAAACTATTGTTTTTTTCAGGCAACACTACCTCAAAGTTCATAGCTAATGAGTATTCAATGACTGTTAAACAATTCCAAGCACTGGCAGACCTAATAAACAAGAAGAGAATTTTGTTATTGTTTTGCATTGAGAAGAGCAGGACCAGAGAAATATTTGGAGACAAGTGAGAGTGCATCAAAATATGAAGGAGCTTCTTGGAGGTTTTATTTAACTTGTTTATTAAGACTGGAATTTAGCTCAGCACAAAACTTTCTGTGACTTTCTGGAAAATTTTTTCAGTCAAATGTAGAACAGCTGTGCTCTTCTGCAGTTGCATTAAAAAACAATATCTCTCACAGTGAAGTAGCAAAAAAAGTTTTTTCAGTTGAATAGAGTTTGGGGGACAGCAAAAACCAGCAGAATGTATCTTAAAATATGCCATTTTGGCATATTGTCAGCAGGTCAAGAAGGAACTTGTATCTCATTCCCCCAAGTATTCAGAAGACACTATTGCAGTCAAGATGATGTTGATCAGCTGTAGTAACCAAGAAATAAGCTGCTATGAATTTTCTTAAGCCATGAAGAAGATGTGCTCTTCCTTGCATGGTGTTGCTTGCATGCTCCTGCTTGCAAAGCACTGAGGAATAGAACAAGCATGGTTAAATGAAACACTAGCAGAAAATTTGAACTGAGTCCCAACTACATGCAACCTTGGGCTTAGTAGAACATATCCTAGGATTATTTGAATGATAATACATGGAACTACCTATATACTCCTTCCCAGAAAATCCTAAGGTTCTAGCAGATTTAGTCTTACTATACATGTCTGCTTGTTTCCTTGTTTCTAAACTAGATCCTAAAAATGAAGATGAGTCAGGGTAGTAATTTGTTTATTTTTCTCACTGGAAAATTATATTCACAGCACTCCCCCTAGTTTTGCAATCTGTTCATCTGTTAGACGTGGCAAGAGGTTCAGTAAATCTATAATGATTTGTTTCAGAAATCAATCACAGTCCTTAATTTTGTCACATCTTCATGTATTTGACTATATTAAACACTGATTTTGGTAGCTATTATTCAGAGGATTCCAAGAAAATTCTTTTTAGACTCAAGGATGATTATGGAAATGCCAGATGCCAATGCGCTGGTGTTAGCAAAGTGCACTGTACTAGGTTTTCATTCAGAAACAAATCAGTATGACAGAAATGTGAAGGTGGTTTACTACCACATCTCCAGTGTAACTCTGTACAAAACAAATGTCCATTTTGAGTGACATGTTATGTTTCCCTGTAAGACATCTTTAGGATCAGGCAAATCCTTTGGGCACTAACACAAAAGCTGAAATTAATCCCAACTCCTCTCTTCAAGCTGCCTTCTGACCTAGTCAAAACAATTATGGAAAGATCTAAAAATCAGAAACTGTAGCTTCAGTAAGTATTTTGAAAGAGCGGGGTTAGAGACAGAAGCCTACAGTTTTCTTCCTAAATCCAAGCAATGTGGTTATTAGCAACAGCTGCTTCATTTTTTTTCCCCAAAGATAACCCTCCCCTCCACTTTTTTCCCTGTTCTATTAATTTTTCCTCCTTTCTCATGATGTTTTGCTTAACCATATTCTCATGAATACACACAACAAACATATGTGCATTATAACATGATCCCTCTAATATCTCATGTAACTTTCCAGTAATAGCACTGAAAGCAAAAAACCAGGGGAAATAAGGACACACCATAAAAGCGACACTCCTATAAAACCGCCTTTCCCAGCTAGGTGTGATATTGTTTATGAAGCAGCAAGAGGATACTCATTTTCTGGTTTCCAACATTCTGTCTGCCCTAGGAAATTTAATCTAAGTAACAGTAGGCAAAAATATTATACTTAGACCAGATTTCACATACCGTAAAGAGAGAAAAGGTTGGGACATATCTATTTTTAACCCAAAAGTTTCTAAAAATGATTCATTTTTGTGTTCTTGTTCAGTAAAGAAAACAAAAAGGTATTACTTTTTGTGGTAAGCCACACAAAAATAAAAGTCTGTTGGACTTTGATTGGAAAGAAAAAGCAACACAGCAACAATACACCCAGTAGCAGATTCAAAACATAATAAATCTTTATTATCTTTTATTTTTATTTTTGAATAGCAGAGAGACTCAAATTCTAACCTTTTGCCTGAAGAAGCTGAAGTGCCTTTTGCCCAAGTATGGACATGCACAGAGAAAGAATTAGCTAACAGAAAAAGGGCATTTTGGTTTATACTGCTTTACCTTTGTTAGTTAAGAAATATGATAAAGATGCCATTAGACCTACAGGTTTTCTCCAGCTTTTTATCAGGCTTACATACAAAAGCAAAACATGGAATATAAGCTACAGTTCAATTTACTCAGTGTATGACTGTCACCACTGAGGGGACATTCAGAATTGTACAGTTGATTTAGGATTAGATTTACTTGAGTGTCTTTTGTTTATTTTACATATTAATGTATCCTAATAAGATGGGTTTGATATGACACCTCTCATGATGGCACTTAAGTACATGTGTGGCTGTCTGTACCTTGTGTCACCTCTTCATCCCTCCTGAGAAAGATAAAGCAGGTACCTTATTTCTATTCTTACTTGAATGCTTTCACAGTATTTTCCTTGTATGATCAATCATTTAGAGGCAGTACAGCATAACAGACTTAACAAAGAACTGAAAAACAGGGACTCGTGTTTAATTTATCACTGGAGGAATACTCAGGCCTTGGCAATATAAGCAATGTTCACTTTGTGAAAATTTCCCAGCTGTGTCAGACAGCGCTGTATCCAACAGTATTAACGTTACTTAATAGGCCTCGTTCTCTTTTTCCTCAGCTACATGGACTATTCAGACTACAATAAAATTTATTTGTTTGTTTCAACTATGTATTATCTAGATTAAAGCTTGATGAACTTGCATGAAACAAGGCATATGCAAAGTCGTAGCTGGACCCCATATCTTCTGACTGTCCTAAATGTGTCTGTCTTTATTTGAAGCATGAGCAGAATTATGCTTGAAGGTCAGAAACATGACAGATAATTTGGAAGTTTGAAAGCCACAACGAAGCTTCCTTGGCAACCTATTCTATAATTGTGACATACCACAAAAAGTCTAAAGATCATGCAGTTCTGTTGCTAGAAGATAAATCCTACTTCAAGTTACTCCTCGTGTCATCAAGAGATTTGTTTTCAAAACTAGATGTTGCGTCATATTGTGGCATTTGTTACCGCAGTAAGAAAGGCATAGTGTTTGTTTTTCTGATGTGGTATGTTACTCTACTTGTTCTATAAATAAGTGTGTATAAAAATGAAAACTTAACCATAACCCATAACACTTAAATGACTGTATAACATTCAGCTATGGAAAGCAACAAAACAAATCAATCTTCCACAGGAAAAAACTACAGTCTCTTCTTATAATAGGCTACAGAAACTGCAGAAAACTGGGCAGAAACTTTATGTTTATCCTTCTGAAATTCCTACATTTACATAAATTGTCAATAGCAGATGACTTTCTAGAGTAGGATATAGACTGAAGAGTGATCTATGTTTCGCTTTTCCCATGAAATTTCTAAGTTTGATTGCACAAATGTTATTTTAAAAAAACAAACAAAAACACTGAAAATTAATTCATTAGTCTGGGAATGTTACTTTCCCTACATATTCCACATATTCTTATGACAAAAATATCCTGCAATACTCAGATTGTAGAAATGATTTTGGAAAAAAAATATTTCTGCTTAATGCTGACTGGTGTACACACTGCTGCCTTAAGACAAAAGGAATATTCCTGTATGAATTAATGCTTCTTTAGACTATTACATATCAGATGTACCACACAAAACATTAATTTTCTTGCAAAATCAACCCTTGTATGGTCACTTCCAATCATGTGTGAAGAATGCCTGGGATTTCCCAGTACATCTAAAATCAAGAACAGGTTTTGTTCTGTTAACCCTAAAATAGCATAGTAATTATATATCAACATAAGAGAAAGGGGATATATATCAACAGAAGAGAAAGGGGGAAAAAAACCCTTTACTGTACCCAGCTGGATAATAAAAGAGTAGTGTAATACCTGGATGCTGTATGAAAAAGAGCAAATTTACTTGCTCAGATCCTCAAACAGTTCTTCTGCTGATTACAGGTAAAACATTTACCTGTAGAAAAAGAATTTAACAAAAACATCACTTCATTATAAACTCAGATAGGCCTTCTGTCTTTTTTGTCGTCTGTACTGAAATACCTTCGAATACTACCATCAGTATTATTGGTATGTGCTGGCTAACATAGAGATAGGACCTCCACTCAAGAGCAAAGATTGCTCGAACTTCTACCATTTCTCAAACATTTAACTATTTTCCCAAGTAAGCCTCACAATTTAGAGACACAAGAACTAAAATGTAACTGTTGTTTGTATGAGAGGGTTTCACATTCTTCTGTTGGGCCACACAAATAGTTACAGTCAGATGCAGCAGTGAGTTGTACTGTTCCATGCCATAGAAATCCAAAGTGAGTCCAACTAATGTGCCTTTTACATGGGATCCAAAGCAATCTGAATCAGAATAGTTGGTAAAGTCTCAGTAACTATTGAAAATTACCGTTTACCGAAATGCTACTAGAGGCTGAGAGAGATGAAGTTCAGTCTGGCTCCGCTCAGCAGATCAAGATGCATTACAGTTGGAGTCATATCTGCAACTCCTGCCAGATCATTCGTGGTATTATACAAAGCCCTTAACTGTGCCTGACTGCATGAGAAGTGGTAATGACAGCTAGTTTTCTGCCTGAATCTGCCTGAGGACCATTTTATATTCTAGACCACTAAATAGTAGAGGTAAATTTACCTATGTCAGATTTTCTTAGATGCATAGAAGCCTAAAACTGACCTCCCATGCACTGTATGCTGCTGTGCATGGATTCCAGCTACTACCTTGCTCAGTCCACTGAGTCAGATCTAGGCTGGATCTGGAAAACCAGGGTTTTGAAAGAATGGACTGCTAGGTTTCTCCTGGTTTATTCAAGTGGAAAGATTGTATGGAATAAGATATAATTTGGAAGAAATTCTTGGGTAAGGCTATCTTTCATTTCCATTTTCATTCACTACTTCATGCAGTATTGTTATTGAACATAAGCCAACTTCTCCCTTCAGTTATATTTGTGTGCACTTTATCAGCAAAAGACTCAGGTTGCCTTGATTTATGTAACTCAGCAGTGAATTTGGCTAAGTTGTTTTACTTCACGCAGGCAGTTGTCAATGATTTTAAACTGGGCTAAGCTACTTAGGAATTTAGTTCTGGATTACCACAAAAGTACTACCCTCTAGCTCAAAGCAAACACAGCACAACAAGTATTGTAAATTACTTCAATAGGCCACTCAAACCCCTCTGGCCAAGTGGTATAGCAGACCAAACTACAGCCGGCCCTCCAATACCGCGGTACTGCGGGCCTTGGTACCCCACTGCCCAGCCCTTCATCCATATAGAATGGCAGCTCATTAATATGCAAATTTGCCCCACACCCTCACAGCGCCCTCCAGCGCTCCAGTGCTGTTTCAGCACTGCCCTACTGTGTGCCGGTGTTTGTGACAGTGCTTCCCAGTGCCCGCAGCCACCCCACACTGGTAAAAACCCCTTTTCTGCTCGGCTGGGGACAGTGGTGTGGGGGGCCGTCCATGCCACTGTCCTGCTGTCTTTCTGGGGAGGTAGACCTGGTCTCTCTGTACTCAGGGTGCAGACATCTACCCTAAGAAAGTCTCGGACACCACGTCTAACCTGAGAGTGTGTAAATCTTTCCTAACTGCGTGCAGCCTCTTCACTCTGAGCGGGGCAGGCCAGGTGCCACTCGGAGTAGACCTGTCACAGCTGCTGCGGTACCAGCGGAGCAGGACGGGGCAGGGTTGGTGTTGCTCAGAGCGGACCCATCGCAGGCGCTTCCCTCCAAGTGGAGCAGGATGGTCCAGGCTGGGCGCGGTGCAGGATCTGTGCCAGCAAAACTGCTGCAGCTGCCTGGCTTACAGCACAGTGGGGCGGGCACAGGGAGGGCAGAGCAGTGCGCCCATGGTGCATGTGGCACGGCGTGAGGGTTGATTTGAATATTCATGACTAATTTGAATATTCATAACTGTCAGTTCATGCAGGTGCAGTCAAGAAATCGATGAAAAATCACGCCACATAGAGGTGAAGTTGATATCTGGGAGGTGCGAAGTGGAGAGGGTTTACTGTATACAATTTCAGAGAAGGTTGCTTTTACTAGCACTTGGGCAAAACAGACTTTGTGAGCCTTATCTTGTGAATTTTGAAACTGTCTATATCATATGTGTAACCCCTTTTACATTTCTAAAATGCCAATAGTAGACTTGGTCTCACATTCCTGAATATAAGGAAGTTTTACAATGTCTGATTGGTTAAAAAGAAGAGTGATATGATTCTGGGTCTGATCCTCATCTTTCTTGCTGCTTATCAGAAGTAATTCCACCAAATGCAAACTGACAACACATAAGAGAATTTCAGAATTAAGGTTATTAATGAAAAATTATGATCATTCTGAATATTTGGTAGTGATATGATATCAAAACTCTCTTTTTCTAAAATGTTTTCCTAAATATGTTCTGACTTTATTAAAAAGCCAACTAACAGGCAACCCAATGAGGGAATAATATCCACTCTATGGATTTCTACCAGCCCAGCCACAACAGTTTAACAGAAAAATACAACTGTAGGCCTGGATGACACATGATGACACTATCCATTCCATGGCAGGACTGATGCAAATCAAACACATTTGAGAAGCTGGTAATTGAATCCTGAAATAAAGCATGTAAATAAATTTGGACTTGTAGAGAGAATTGTCACAGCTGAAATGGGACTGTACAAACTCCTTGTTTCATAAAGCTCTTCCTATTAATCATACATTTCTATTGAATGCGGTTTTGACAGTGTTTAATAACATGACAGGTGAAAGTAAACCTAAGAACGTTCTAATGAAAGACAAGATTGACTCATTCTAACACAAGCTTAAATGATCCTGTGCTTTCCCAACAATCCTGTTTCTAAGTACAGCATATCCCCACTGCATTGCAGCCTCTACATTGTGACCCAACGCATTAGTTGCAGAAGCGGCAGCGTGGCCGAAGAGAAGTCCAGGGATTCTTGGACTGGAGGGGAGGTGTCTCCCTAGGCAGACAGGGCACAAAAACGCTTCCCTTTCCTCCCCTGTGCTGTGAAAGCCCGTGGGGAGGAGTTCAAGAGGCTCCCCAGCGCTCCTGATTGGCTGGGGGTGGGGCAAAGGATGTGACCTGCATGCATATTAATGACCTGCACATATTTGCGAGTTTGATGTTTCGCGAGACCTTTGACATGACCCATTTCTTGCAAATGCAGAGGTATAACTGTACTTGGAGAGCAGCACCAGTTTTCAAGCCCTTTGGAGAAATTTTGGACACGTCGTTTCCCAGAAATAGCCTTTGTTTTCAATGGGAAATAGCATCCATGACTTCAGACTATCTCACAATCCTAAAAAATCATCTATTTCTCATTCAACTAGAGGGTTTCTAGGTAGTTCCAGGCTGAATTATGGACTCCCTATTTGTGAGGGCCAAGCTTCAATCCTGCTTATAAATTTGTGGAACAAAGTGCACTTTCTCTTAGAGCTCCAGACACACAGTACTCCACCTTAGGGTTTTAACTCTTGAAGAATGTAAAAACACAGACAGAAATAGGCAGAGAAAGACTCTTCACAGGAATCTGAAAAGACATAGAGAGAAAAGACTAACTAAAATAGATGTATGGACCCATGTTCTTTCTTTTTGTGCATCAGTGTTCTCACTAATCCAGAAGTATTTAGGCTCCATATATATTAGGTATCTTCCCAAAATATTTCTGTCAAGGAAGTTGTCCATTAAGATTTTACCCATGATCTTTTCCTTCATCCAGCAGAGATATGCAGCAGCCAATGCTGTCAACTGACTGACTCTATGCTGAAGACACTAGCTGTATAACAGTATAATGGTAAGACAGCTATAAACTAAAATTGATAAGTAGCAGTTCCCCAAAATCATCATATCCTGTGTCACAAAAGAACAATTGGTGGAACTACTATTTAAGTAATAGTCACCATCTGCTTCTTGCCACATGGCTTTCAGTGGACCTAAGTGAAGAAATCATGAAGAGGAATATTTTCTTCCTTTCAGTGTGGGCTATTGTGAGGAGCAGGGAGTTGTATGCATTTTAACAGTCCAAAACGACTCAGATCTGGTCATATATTTATTGTTTCANCATAGCCGCTCCCCACAGGGCTTGTTCTCCAGTCCTTTCACCATCCTTGTCGCCCTTCTCTGGACCCTCTCAAGCAGCTCAACATCCCTCTTAAACTGGGTAGCCCAGAACTGCACACAGTACTCAAGATGTGGTCTGAGCAGTGCCGAGTACAGGGGAAGGACAAACTCCCTAGTCTGACTGACCACACTGTTCATAATAGAGGCCAGGATGCCATTGGCCTTCTTAGCCACCTGGGCACACTGCTGGTTCATGGTTACGTTACTTCTGTGTATTGGGTTTGCATGCCAAGGTTTTGGAAGTGGGAGGGTTGCAGGGATGACTTCTGTGAGAAGCTGCCAGAAGTTTCCTCCATATCTCACAGAGGGAGCTGCTACTGGCCAAGGCTGAACCCATCAGTGACAGCATGGCGAGTATGGGATCACATATTAAGAAGGGGAGCCTGCGGGAACATGCTCCTGGCCGAAGCTGTGAAGTTGTTTGGAGCAGAGCTCATGCTGCAGCAGGATAGTTGGTAGGACTAGTGAACCCCCTGGGGGACCCATGTTGGAGCAGTTTGTTCCTGAAGGACTGCAACCTGTAGATGGACTCACACTGGAGCAGTTTGTGAACTGCAGACGGTGGGAAGGACTTACATTGAAGAAGTTCATGGCAGACTGTCTCCTATAGGAAAGACTCCACANGCAGCTCAACATCCCTCTTAAACTGGGTAGCCCAGAACTGCACACAGTACTCAAGATGTGGTCTGAGCAGTGCCGAGTACAGGGGAAGGACAAACTCCCTAGTCTGACTGACCACACTGTTCATAATAGAGGCCAGGATGCCATTGGCCTTCTTAGCCACCTGGGCACACTGCTGGTTCATGGTTACGTTACTTCTGTGTATTGGGTTTGCATGCCAAGGTTTTGGAAGTGGGAGGGTTGCAGGGATGACTTCTGTGAGAAGCTGCCAGAAGTTTCCTCCATATCTCACAGAGGGAGCTGCTACTGGCCAAGGCTGAACCCATCAGTGACAGCATGGCGAGTATGGGATCACATATTAAGAAGGGGAGCCTGCGGGAACATGCTCCTGGCCGAAGCTGTGAAGTTGTTTGGAGCAGAGCTCATGCTGCAGCAGGATAGTTGGTAGGACTAGTGAACCCCCTGGGGGACCCATGTTGGAGCAGTTTGTTCCTGAAGGACTGCAACCTGTAGAATGGACTCACACTGGAGCAGTTTGTGAACTGCAGACGGTGGGAAGGACTTACATTGAAGAAGTTCATGGCAGACTGTCTCCTATAGGAAAGACTCCACATTGGAGCAGGGGAACAGAATGAAGAAGGAGACAGTGAGTGATGAACTCGTGATTGAGCGATCTCAATCCCCATTCTCTATCTCAGGGTGCTGCAGCAGGGTAAGGGATGTAGCAGTCATGAGTGACATTGAGCCTGGGAAAGAAGAGAGGGGGGGGGCCTAGGTGTGGCAGGAAAGTGCTTGAAGTGTTAGTTTTTACTATCCCAATACTCGATGCTTATTTGATTGGCAATAAATTAAATTAATTTTCCTCAAATGGAGCCATTTTTATCTGTGACAATAATTGGTGAGTGATCTCTCAGTGTCCTTATCTGAACCCACAAGGCTTCTGTCATATTTTTTTCTCCCCTAATATGAAGGTACAGCGTATACAGATAATCTCAAAGCAGTCAGAGACAGATTTCAGAGGGAAAATGAATATAACATGACTTCCAAAATATTCCAGAGTATGATTTAAGATGAAGAAGGAGAAATTAAAAAAAAAATCCCCAGCAAAACAGACCAACAAAAATATTTTTTTTTTGTTGATGTCAGCGGACTTGCTCCCAGGTAAATCAGATTGCTCACTCAGCATTCTTCTGATGGGAGAATGATACAAAGTTTCTGTTTCTTACTTACTTCTGTAAGTAAGGGAGAGACATTTTTAAGAGAAAGTTTGGAATCCTGCCAAATTCACATATGTGAATATCTGCATGTTAATGAAAATACAGAGCAGGCTAACTTGTTGCTTTTAATTTTATTCTTAATTAATCAATTATGGCTAAAGGTATATCTAAAAGGAAGCCGTTTCCAAGGCGGTATATATACAATAATCCCTCACTAGTTTGTGGCTCAATATTCACAGGTTCAATACATCACAGGGTTTTTTTCCATGTCTTTAAGATCTTTACCCTATTTACCACTACTTCATGGATTTTGCTTATCGTGGTAGCTTTCTGGAACCAACCCCCCTCAATATTCAAGGGATAACTGTGTTGATCTTCACCTGTAAAGTCTTAATCTGTTTCAATTTGTGAAAAGCATAAATAAAATCAATAATGTAAAACTCATTAATAAATTATGGTAGTGAACAAGTCTGCATGAGCAATACAACAGAAAAGATATTTTGTCCTGCATGTATTTCTGTTCAAAGTATCCAGGAAGATTTTATAACGAGACTGTACAAATTGTTAGTGTATTTTCTAAGTAGAATAGGAACTGTCAAGGAGTTGCTCATAATATTTCTAGTTATGCATTCCTAAGACGTGAATAAAAATTCTTCTACATATCATTCAATTCATTATGAATGCTTCCCATTGAAGGCAGTTAGTTTTGGCCTTTTTGGACAGATAAAAGATGCACCTGCGTTATTCAGTTTATGTAACAAAAGCACATTATCATTGTTTTCCTGTAGTGAAACAGGAACTGTCCATTTTGAAAGGCTTGAATGACAAGGCCAAGCCTGTCTTCCATTCCTGTTTTTGCTTTTTAGGCATTTGTTTTGTAAACTGAACTACAACTGTCAAGGTACAGTAGCAAGTTCATGTCTGTTAACAGAAAAAAAGGGAATAGTCTAAAGCAATGATTGTCAGCTAATCTGGTTCATCTGTAAAGGTGCTGCTGTTTCCACTAGTCAGTACTCCGTTATTTGCTCACTTACACCAGCTATGCCTTTCAAGCAAATTTTCAGAATATCTTGCTTGGATCTCTGTGTACCATACTTCTAACCAAGGTTATCAAAATACAGTTTGTGACATTCAGTGAGCACAGAGAGAAGACTGAGATCAACAAAGTCAAGACTTTGGAGAATATTAAAATTTTTGTACCTAAATCAATGTACCAAAGCAGTATGCTTCTACCACAATAATAACAGCGTTGCTTATAAGAAAAGGAAGCATTGCAATATTCCCTAGAGGAAGGATTTTAGTCTTGGATAATAATAGCAATATTAGTATGCTTTGATTTGGGGTCATACTTAGAATGATACTAAGTAAGTCATCCCATTTACTCCTCTCTTCACAAAGTAACATGGCAGGCAGCAAAGCACGAAGGATACCCGCAATTACCCAGTGAGTTCTGAAAGAATGTTGTTCTTTGTCCTCCACGGTAGTTGAGACATCTGGCATACCTCAGGCAAAACTGCTCTGCTGCACAGCTAATCCCTTCCATTGCCTCTTCAGTCGCCCAGTGTTTGTGGAAGGCCATAACACCCTCTCCCATTGCTTTCATTAGCCTTTAACTTCAGAAGTCTCTTAGCTTTCACTTTCACTGTTTACAAGTCAGTCCTTTAGACAAAATTAGCCAGATTCTGGACACAGTTAACTGAGTGCTTTTGAAAACAGAATGAATTTAGTCAATTGAGAAAATGCTGTTTGGATACACTGTTTGCGGACAAGATTTACCAAAGAAGTCAGACCCGCAAAAGTTCTGATCTACCATTTATGCCTAAAAACACCTGTATCTGAACATTTTTCCATATGGTACCACAGAATATATATATTTTTTGCATTTGTGGCCCTGTGCCAGGATGCAGCAGACAGCCTATCTGATCTCATAGAAAAAGAGCTACTGGGGCTATATTTAGGTTTTGAAGGAGTTTGAGGCAGGTTGAGGTAGAATAGGATGAGTACGTGCCCATTTTAAACAGATCACAGAATCACAGAATTGGAAGGGACTGAATTGGAAGGGACCCACCAGGATCATCGAGTCCAACTCTTGAACAGCACCACTGCCTTCCTGGTGGGAATTGAACCCCGGGTCTCCTGCATGACAGACTCATGACACTCACGACTTTACTAAAGTGGATTTATTATTATTTATTATTTACTAAAGTGGATTTATATATGTGCCCTTCTGCCTAAAGAGTTATGAAACATAACTGTGACCAATCTGTATATGCAAGTTCGGCAAGTGTGGACACTATTCATTTGTAGTTATTGGTGGAAGACCAAGAATTTTCTCCCTTGGTCACAGAAGATATGAATATGAGTCTACCAAAGTTCATGCTATGCTAGTTGGAAGAAAAGAGAGTTGTACAAGAGGCATTTCAGGGGAGAAGGATCCATGGGTTAATGAAAAAAGGGAAGAATGGAGTCATGCTACCCAGAGATAACAAAGGAAAATGAGACTGTAAGCATTGATTTCCATACTTCTGGTTCTGTGACTGCAGTGAATCATCAGAGCATAAGTAATTCTCAGAAAATCTGAAGTTTTGGGCTTCAACACCCAGTCTGGGGTTTTTTTCCAGTGGAGAAAAAATTATTATCTAAATTAAAAAAAAAAAATTTTTTTTTTTTTTTCTTTTAACCTCTGAACATCATATGTGCTATAATGTTACACTAGCAAACTGTTTGACCTGCTTTTTATAAAAGGGAATGAGGTGAGTCCAAGTATGGTCAGTTACTGTTCATAGGGATATACTGATTTAAACGATTTTTAGAAAATGTTTTATAGCCAGCATTTCAAACAAGTCTCATACTCAGTTTAAAAGAGGCTTTCCTGTATTAATTCAAAGTACTCTGAAGCCCAGACACAACACAACACTCAGCAGATCATAAATTTGTCAATGGATGAATTTAGCTTAAGAAAAATAAGCTGCATGAATTATAGGTGTGGCAGGGAGCACCACCTATATTCTTCAAGTTGCTTTGACCCTTTCCAGTTGGTTGTAACTTTTTATAATTTTGCCAAATTCTAACTTCCTGTTCAGATTTTTTTCTAATTTTAGTTACAAACCTTCCATGCAGTTATCTGCTATTCGAGCTATTTCGGGAATTTTCAGTCTAAACAGCTCAGATATTTCTGAGGGCAAGTGAGGGAAGAAAATTTAAAAAGTTTTCCTCTTCAAGGTGATAAATTCCTTTGCTCTTTAAGATGCTGAAGGGTTCCTTTACTTTGTTGCAGGATGTCCCATTCATAACTCTGTGGAAAATCCACCATACCTTGTCCAAATGACAAAAATTTCAGAAGGCACAATTAGTACACGACCGGCATAGACGTTTGCTGTTTGGAAAATGCTTCCTGAAAGCTCTGCCTACAATGAATGTGCAGCAGCCTGGGCCGAGAAAGTGTCAGCTATTTAAATGGGATTCCCAGCACCTATGGTGACCCATCAGTGCTGCTGGTATGCAATGTGTCCTGGAGGATGCATGGGGCCAGGAGTTGGTATTGTGAGGGGCTCCACATGGAAAGGCTCAAGGCAGGGCAGGGCAGGGTTGAAACCACTCAAGGTAGAGTGGTCTCAGCCCTGGCACCAGGCACCTCACTGAGGCCAGATCAGGGTATGGGACTGCCGATGGGGTCAGCTGAGGGCCCATGGCCAGGCAGAACAGGGTCATGGGGAGCTGGAGACTGTCCCTGCCATGGCATTAATCGAGCAGGGTCTGGAGGCTAATGGGCTGATATGGGGCCCTGGGCTGTGGACAGTGTGGGGTGAGCCCGGGGCGTGGGCAGGGACAGGAGAGCACTAATGTGCCTTCAGGGCCTGACAAAGATGGTACCAAGGAAGGTAGACTTGTCTGTACACCCAGGCTATGGTGGGACTAGGTATGAGCTGGACAGGGAGACTTGGCATGGAAAAGACACAGTGGCTGGAGGGAGAGTTGGATCNACCCATCTGGCTGCAACCTCCCCGCATCGGCAGGCCTTAAGAAGTTTGGTGCAGCCACCTTACATTTCTTTGCAAAATGTGGAAAATAATAAAAAATTGCTGAATGTAAAGACTCTTCAGCTCCCAATAAACACCTGTAGAATTCATGCCTCAAGTGCTACTGTACAAATATAATGATAGCCTAGTACATCAATCCGACACTCATTATTTCTGTGGTGGAGTTCTATGTAGTGAGCCTAGATCCTCCATTCTGACAGCCATCAATGGAACTTTAAGTATGATACTACACAAAATGTTTCTGGTTCTTTCAGTGTCCACTTTCAAATACCTGGTATTAGTGTAGCAAGGTAGGAGACAATCAGTTTGTGTGGTCCTGGATCCCTTTTAAACCATCTGCTCATCCCTAGTAGAATAATTTCATCTTGAGATTAAAAAACGGCTTTTGTCTGTGTTGCTAATTGACTTCAACAATGCATACATTTTCCAGATTACATAAATCTAATTAAAAATAACATTCTGTCAAAGTTTTAATGAGAAGTTTAATAATACCTGAGGTCTGGCAATCATGAAAATAGCTGGAAATGTGACTCTGAAAATGAATAGACAAAGGAAAGAAATAAAACCACAACAAAATTCTGAGGTATATGACCCAGAGTCAGTAACTGCATTGAACTTAATGAATAAAACAACCAAATATTGGAGTAAAATATGTACTATATTTCTCAGAAATTGTTAGATAATAAGAAGGTAATGAATTTGTGCCTTTTTTGAGCACTCAAAATGCAGTCAACATTAGTTTTAAATTGATTTTTCTATTATTATTATGACTATGTGGGGCTGGCATACACAAAGACTCAAAAGTATTTTGAAGTGATGCAATTCATCTTCATCTGAAATACTGCTACTTTTGGTGCAAAAAGACCCTTCCAAATAGGTTTTCCACTACAAAGAAATTCTGTAGTTAACTAGAAAAAGAAAAGTGAAATAGAAATAGAAAATAGAAATAGAAAAAGGAAGTGAAAAATAACTTTTGCCAATTGAAAACACGTAAGTAATTTCGGTAGGCTAAATGCAATGACCAGAACTGGAATTTTTAAGGCAAACAAAGATTAAACATTCCTTGGATTCCTTTGAAGCCACAAGCGACAGATTGTCAGCTTTTTATCTCCTCTGTTTCACTGGGCCGTATCTATAAGTGGACCTCTTGCTTCCATGACAGGAGAGACTCAAAAGCCAAGCCACTATTTTCAGCTATAAATGACAGTGGTTTGATTCTCACATGTTTGCAAGCATTTCTTCCTTTGACACCCATGTTTTTCAGGATGTTTCTTTTCCATTATGGTCAATGACCCACACTGGGAGCATGGTCACACACCTTCAGACTTATCTTCAGTTTCCTGCAATTTACTCACTCTATTTGAAATACCGTGCAAGGATTTCTCATCTTGAATCAATCCTTTGGGTCTCATGTATAGATTTAGACCGATTTACTAGAGAAGTAAGATTACTTTTGACTTCACTGTCATACGTTTGGAATAATTTTTTGGGTTTAGGGGTACCTATATTTTCTGTTGAAAATTCTTTCAATTTCTTCAGTTTTGTTATGTGGGGGATGGGGAGAAGGCCAGCTTGGCAGGGCTGAGCAGCAAGGCACTTGGCGGGGCCCCTCTAGCACTTGCTAGCTGTTGCCTTGCGGCATTGGTGGAGGCACTGGGCAGTGGCTGCGTGCAGACAGTGAAAACAGTGGCCCAGTGGTGGGGCCAGGACGCCGTGGGCCAGCGGCGATGGGGTGCAGGGCAGGAGCTGCACAGAAGTGACACTTCCGTGTGTGCAGCAGCTCTGATGCTGGCAGTGCTTGGCTGTGCACTCCTGTCGGCAGTACGGCAGGGCCCAGGCTGCGGGGCCACACTCGGCGGGGGACATCTTGCTGGTGGTCTCTTCCACCTCTTGCTTGAAGTCGCCACAAACTCTTTCATGTTTCTGGCCACAATAACTCCCTATGCTGTTTCTGATTGGTGAAAGGTGGAGAGCAGTAGCGGAGCTGGAGTGGCGGATCTTTTAAACCCAGCACACAGTGGGTTTGGCCCTCTCAGTCTTTCTCCCTGGACAGCTGGAGCTGAGAGACAGATCCCACACCGCAGCTGTCAACAGCATTTCAGCCCCCATGTACCTCCTGCACATCATGTCCATGCAGAACACATCCAGCACAAAAAGGCTGTCACAAAACAGTCTGCTTTATCCCAGGTGTTTTGTTTTGTTCCCTTCCTTTTAATCTTTTCCCCTTCTTCCTCTTTTCCCCTTTTCTCTCTGTCTCTTTCTTCCTGTTGGGAGGGGGTGGGAAAAAAATATATATACAGTATATCCCCGCTGCACTGCAACCCCTCCATTACAACCCCGTGGATTTGTGAGGAAAATTTCTCGCAATTCAGTTTCAGGGATTTGCGATGTTCTCCAGCCGACACATGCACAGTGCCTCTGCTTCACCGAGGGGCGGTGCCGGCTCTCCCTCTGGGGTGGGACTGGCCCAGCCCCATGGGAAGGGCGCACAGTTTCTCCAGCTCACGGAGGCCTTTAGAGCCCTGCAGCACCATGCCCTGGTCCCTGACCTGGTCCTGTGTGTCTCCGTGCCCAGTCCCTACTGTGGAACAGTCACGCCACAGTATGCTCCAGGCAACTGCTAAGACCCAGTGCAAGAATGCCAACCAGAGCCCAAGGACACCCCTTCCCCGCCACGGAGGTAGGGTGAGTGCACGCAGTGGCAGCAGCCAGGTAGTGGCTGCAGAAAGGGTTGGGTCGTGCTGGCAGCCCTGGCAGGTCGGGACGACATGGGGCCAGGACAGCATGGGGATGGTCACCGGGGATGGGGAGTGGGGAAGGAGCGGCGCGAGGTTTGTGCTGCCAGTGGAGCAGTGCGAGCACGTGTGCTCGCAGCAGCCCGGCCCCCACTGCAGATGTGGAAGCGGCAGCATGGCCAAAGAGAAGTCCAGGGATTCTCAGGGGGGTCTCCTGTGGCAGAGAGGGCTCAGTAACACTTCCCTTTCCTCCCCTGTGCTTCAAGAACCCATGGGGAGGAGTTCAAAAGGCTCCCCAGCACTCCTGATTGGCTGGGGGTAGAATGATGGGCATGGCCTGTATGAATATTAATGACCTGCACTTATTTGCGAATTTGACGTTTCACGAGACCTCTGACATGACCCATTTCTTGCAAATCAGGGGGTATAACTGTATTTATATAATGGCTCTTTTTTTCCCTTGGTCTATTCTGCCCAGTGCTTTTTTTTCACATAATTTAAAAATAAGCCGTAACTGTCTTTGATAAATGAAGACACTTCACTCATTCAAATTGCAAGAATATTTCCCAATTGTGAGCAATACATCTGGACTGAAAAACCCCTCTTATGTTTCACTTGGTATAAAGTTTAAGAAAAGTCAAACATTCTTAGGCCAGAATACTACAATTTCTAAGAAAACTATTACAGGAATATAATAATAGATGGAATTTCATATTTTGAAACTGTAAAATATGAACATACAAAAATCTGCATCATAAGACAGTGAATTGTGTAGTAATGGAAAAGAAGGAAGGTAAGAAGGAGGAACTGCCTGTCAGTTGGTAGTCTCAGGTGTGTTCTTCCATTAAGGTATACTGCAAATACATACATACATAAAGTGTGATCACAGAATCACAAAATCATGGAATATGCTGAGTTACAAGGGATCAACAAGAATCACTGAGTCCAATACTTAATCCTGCAAATGACCATCCCAAAGAGTCATAGCATGTGTCTAAGAGTATCACCAAACACTACCTGAAATCAGTTAGGCTTGATGTTATGACCACTTGTCTGGGGAGCCTATTCCACTCCCTGGTTCTGAAGAATCTTTATCTAATATAGAGTAATACCTTGCTAGCAATGCCTTGCGCTTCGAGTTTTGCTACCTCACCTCCTTACAGTACTTTTTTCAGTGAAGACATTGAATCTTCATGGAGTTTTGCCCTGTGCACATGCACAAAGTGCCTCTGATGGGGTGAGGGGGGTGGATCAGCACATGCCAGAGGGCAGGAGTGACACGCCCTGCAGGGCAGAACATCTCGCTCAGGCACCAAGGAGTGAGGCTTTCCCAGGCTGGGCAGTCCTGAGTTTGCAGGGCTTCCCCAGGCCAGGCAGCCCTGGGGCCTGACAGAGCAGGGCTCTGCCAACCTTTGCAGTCTTGCCAGTGGAGGGAAAGGGCACACGGGACCTTCCCAAGAAGCCGTACCTCTGTGTTCATTCGTATGCCAGCCTGGGAGGGGCAGGGGAACCGGGGCAGCTTCCAAAGGGACAAGACACAGAGGTGCGTCTCCCTGGCAACTCAATACTAATAACATTTTCATTCATATGTTAGAGTTCCCCCTCCCTGCTTCCCTGCAAAAGATAAAGATAAAAGCCACCCCTTCAGCTCTGGTTAAAGGAAGTACCATCAGCCTGGTGCTTGCTTGCCCTGCTGCCCCAGGATTGCATGGGGGCAGTACCGGCTGCCCATGGCTGCTCGGCACACCCCAGAGGGCCATCAAAGGCATCTCTGTGCTGGGACTGAGAGTGAGGGCAACGGATGTGACTTATTTGCATATTCATGAGTGGCTTATATTCTTTGATTATGGGGTTTGCAGGCCCTACCCAGTCCCTAAGCCCCATGGAATTCAAGGGTTTAGTGTACAACCTAAACCTCCCCTGACAAGGCTTCGGGCCATTCCCTTGAATCCTGTCACTAATGACACTCTTCTTTCTTGCATTGCCTGATTGCTAAATGATGAGTTTAATAGCTGCTCTCACTCCCTTCTTCTAGGATTTTTGATCTATACTCTTCAAAGTTGTTCATTGATTGAAGTGATTCATAGAAGAATACACCTATTTTCTGCATAGTTTGGTTATACCCAAACTGGTCATGTAGTGGTTCTCAATGAGTTTTTGATGTACAATGTTTTACTCTTCATTATAAAATTAATGGGTGGAACAAGTATCAAGGACAAATGTGGAGATTCAGGTATAATTAACAGAAACATTGCAACAATATCAGTCTTTTCCATGACATTGTGTATTGTAATGTCCAATAGAGGATTCCACTGCTTCTGCTTGTATAGGCTCTTGATTATTTTCTCATCTTTCATAACTGAACCACTAAAATCTTCAGTTAGGGAATATGAAAAGGACAAAGTAAGTGTTTTATGGATGTTAGAACAAATAAGATCCAAACACTCATAGCTCGTGAGCACTATAACACAATTTTGTGACACAATACTGAACAAAATTTGTACACAGAATGAAATTTTCAAATAAAAAAAAAGAATATTCTCTTAGAAAGCTCATTATATTTACATGCATATGTGGTGAAGAGCTATGTTGGATTCTTATATTCTGAATGAAACACTTGTACGAGTATTTGAGAGGCTTACATTTCAGTATCTGTTAATAAAATTCTCCCACAGTGGTTTTTTCATAAACGAGAAATTAAAATCACACATATGCTTGCACACATGTCTGCAGTCACGCCTGTGAACTCATTACAAAAATAGGATATACCCTCATACATAAGAAATACACAAATGTGTGTTATGTATAAATTGCGTGCATTCATTGTATTTTTTGTTGGATGCTTTTATGCATATGATAGCAAAAACATTCCTTAAGGTTGTACTGCTATGCTAGTAGGCACTGTGTCAAAACCAAACAAAGAGCCAGTTTAGTATTTCTGTTTCATAAGCTGGAGTGTACAGAAGCTTCACCATTTTCCTCCACAGGTGAATTTTGTAGATCTATCCCCACCCTTTGCATTCTGCGGCTCCTTATTAGTTACATTATTGAGGACTTATTCTTTAAATGAGTGCCGTTGTGCCTTAGGAGATCATGGAAACCTGGCAGTGAGATGCTGGCTAGCTGCACCACAGAAAAAACATACTGCTATATTTTAGAAACTCAGTGTTATAACATAGCAACTATATCATAGGCCTTTTTTTCCTGTCTTTCCAAATTCTACACTGTTTATAACATTGGTATGATAAATATGTCTGAAAAGCTAAGGTTTGAAAATTCCCTAGTGCCAGTTACTTTTTGAAGGACACACAGACCACCGTGAGAAGGGATTGAAACAGCTAATGTCTTCTCATTCCACATTCGTTCAAAAAACTGGATGTCAATCTAGTTAGTTATAGTTCAGTGTTTTAGCTACATTCAGTCAAGAACAGAATCAAGAATGTCTTGAAAAGGATTTGTTCAGGTAGCTAGGTCATGTCTTCAGACTTTGAATAACAATATTTCCATCCTGTGCTTCACAGAGTAATTATAATGACACTTTATATCCTAAATTTATATCCTAAATTTCAGAGGTGGTTCCACAGTGCTGACTATCATACTTAATGACTACTTATTTTTCTGTCCCATCTATCTGTATGCAGTTGTCATCTCTGGTCTTCCTGTTTGAGTGTAAAATCTGTTCAATTTGCACTAAGGCAAGGCAGGAACTGGACCTGTCTGGGGAACTTCTGGCTACAACACATAAATAGTTGTCATTCTGCAGGTATTATGCACTCATTGAACAGATACTTA
Organism: Pitta sordida; assembly: GCA_013390025.1. NCBI lineage: Eukaryota > Metazoa > Chordata > Aves > Passeriformes > Pittidae > Pitta > Pitta sordida. The sequence continues at coordinate 61,494 of WEKX01002718.1, read as the reverse complement.
ACACATTTTCTATTTTAACCCAACATTTAACTGATCAAAGTTCAAGTAAGATACTCAAAATTGCAAAGTAATTACTTCATCTGTCAATCTATCTCACCATTTATGAATAACAGGTTAGAAATTATCTTTCATATGTCCCTTTTTGTGCTGTGTTTGGACTAGCTTGTGTTACTTCCTCCAAAGCCTCTTTGTTGTAAATGTTGTTGGGTATTTCCCTTGTTTAGGTAACAGTATACAGAGAAGAGGCTGTTGAGTAACTGCTGATTTTTTCATTACAGCCACTTCCTTTTCCACAGACACAAAGTAGCCTTGTTTGCAGCAGGGCATTTCTGGTGGACCAAATGATGGCTCTAACAGACTCAGCTTTTGGCAGTAAGAGTATATAATTCCTAATGCCTGCTCTCCTTTCAAATGTAAGTCATACCTATAAATATGTGTGCATTCCAAATATAATTTCTATATGTGGACTAAGCTCGTGGGCAATTTAAGTATCTAAATAAAGCATATTTTAAATGCAAATATCTTGCATTAAAATCCAAATTTCAGAGAACTCCACAGACCTGTCAAAGTACTTTAATTTCCATTTCAAATTCCAGTTTCTGAGCCATCATTTTCTCTAAATTTAGGTTCTTCCTTTTTTTTTTTTTTCCTTCATTTTCAAGGACCATGAGATACTAACACAAATAATTCAGCATCGATTGAATCTAAACGTCTACTTCAAAAAAGTATTTAAGTGCTAGTATTCAGCAGAGTACTTAAAGGCAGGACTAACTTCAAGTTATAGACAGATGCTTACATTCCATGATTAAAGAAAAAATGCTTTGGAGCAACATCTCAGAATGGTCTATCCAGTTGGTATGAAATAAACTGGATGTCATCCGTTCCTGTTAGAATTGTAAATTGTTTGTGACAGAGGAGTTTTTTCCTATATAAAATCATGAAGTAATTAAGATATTGTTAATGTTCTAAAAATGGGGACTGTCATAATTATGAACAACCATAGTGCCAATTTTTATAAATATGCTGTCAGAATATGTACAGTAGAGATCACACCTGAAGCACATATGTGCTTAAACTTTTGATAAATAGAGTCTGAAAACTTCCCCAATAGCACTTATATTCATATATTCCAAATGCAGATTTTTTTTTTTCAGACATTCTAGGTTTACAGAACAACTTAGGCTACCATTCGATTCTGATTTAATTAACAATGCTTTTCTTGAAATATTCCTGCTGAGATCTGAAAGGGAGATGACAAACCACATACAACAAAAATTATTTTCCTGTTGCTGGAAGTACACTTTTACTGCCTGGTGCACTCCCATGCTGTTTAATGCACATTTTCTTGGTCTCCTGTAATTCAATAACAGGAACTTCCCAACTCAAAACCAAAGGAGACTCTTGCAATACCAGACCTAGCCACACATCAACACAAAATTTTTAATATTTAAGTAGAAAAAAGTTACATACTGCTCTCAGTCTTTGATTATAGTCTTCTATATCAGAAGCTGTGATTTTTTAAATTATTATTATTTTTAAAAAAGCCCTAACATCACAGATTGAAAGTCAAGTTAATTTCTACATTAGTAACTCTTGCTGCAAGACCAGCTGGCATAACAAAGCCTCTAGTCTGCCTGCAGTAAAAGAGGCAGATCCGACCACAGTTTCCTAGATTAACTGATGTCAGGAAATCAATTATTTATTTGCGTGCATGAGAAAGGCTGAGTTTGGTTTTGTAAATTCATATACAGCCATGAGGGTGCATGTGATCATATTTTTTAAGGGCTGGTATTTGTTTTCTCATTATTAGGTAAGATGTTGGACAGCAAAAAGAGGTCAAATAGCAAAGGGAAAATTAAAGAAATCTGTGGAGAAAAGACAGTCCTGCCCAGGACAAGTCGATGAAAGCATTTGTTTTCAGTCTTAGACCAGTAGTGTTTTGTTTAGCTTTCTGAGTGTTCTCTCCTCAGCTGTTTATGTTCCTGCCTTCTGTTCAGAGATGAAGTTATTTCCGAAACATTTTCATTCATTTTTATAGTTAAAAAATTTTACTCCTATGTGAGTAAATTGTGAGTGTCAGAAGTAGAACAGATCAGAAAGGAATCACAGAATCACAGAATATTCTGAGTTGGAAGGGACCCACAAGGATCATTGAGTCCAACTCCTAAGTAAATGCCCATACAGGGATCGANTTGTTCTCCAGGCCCTTCACCATCCTTGTCGCCCTTCTCTGGACCCTCTCAAGCAGTTCAACATCCTTCTTATACTGGGGAGCCCAAAACTGCACACAGTACTCAAGATGTGGTCTGACCAGCGCCGAGTACAGGGGAAGGATAACTTCCCTGGTCCGACTGACCACACTGTTCCTGATGCAGGTCAGGATGTCATTGGCCCTCTTAGCCACCTGGGCACACTGCAGGCTCATATTGTGTTTCCTGTCAATCATTATTCCTAAATCCCTCTCCATTTCATCACTCTCCAGCCACTCATCCCTCAGCAGATAGTGATGCATGGGGTTGTTATGTCCAAAGTGAAGAACCTGGCACTTAGTCTTGTTAAACCTCATATTATCAGAGTCTGCTCATTTCTCTAGCCTGTTAAGGTCCCTCTGAAAGACCCTTCTACCCTCTGGCAGTTCAACATTTGCCCTATCCAGTCCATGCTCTAAGAATTTCTCCTGAAGCTTATTATGGGAAACCATGTCAAAGGCTTTGCTAAGATACAGGTACACAACATCCATGGCATTTTTTTCATCAACCGGGTGAGTGACCAGATCATGAAAGGATATTAGTTTGGTCAGGCAAGACCTGCCTCTCCTAAATCCATGCTGACTATGTCTAATGTCATGGTCATTTTGTAGTTGCTGTGTAATAGCACACAGGACTATCTGTTCCCTGACTTTACCCAGGACTGAGGTCAGGCTGACAGGTCTGTTTCCAGAATGATTTTTAATTCTGCAACAGTAATAAAGCAAGGGATAATTTTGTTTTCTAAAACATTGTGTAAAAATTTGATGGAAAAAATCCTTTCTGATATTTCTGAAATTTGAAGTTTTAACCAGGGACAGTTACTTGTTTCAGTTTTATGGGGGTTTTGTCGCTGATACTACACACCGCCCCCCTCCCTGAAAAAAACATATGAATGAAAATTCTGTAGAGAACAAAAGTAACCACATTGTCAGGGCCTTTTATGAACTGTTTGAATTTTCCTGCATTTCGGCTCTCTGAATTTTTTCTTACCACTGTTTACATACAACTATTGGTTGCATTTGAACAAATGCAGTATGTTTGCTTTTCAACGCTTTTTGTGTATATTCTAATTTTGGTCCATCTGTATTTTTTTCCCTTTGGCTTCACTTTTAGCAAAATCAAAGGATAAAAATTGGAATCCAGCCAGTACTGTCAAATTCAGTTTCATCTGAGTTTTGTAAATTTTCACTTTAAGTCATAAAATTCCATCTTTACTCCTACCCCACTTTTGACTCAATTTAAGTTCTTAGAGGTTTACAAAATACACCTGTACCAGATAAGAATCTCTTCCAGTTTTTCAAATGAAGAGATAACCTTGACTTTGTATTTTCCTATGAGAAGTACACCCTGCTTTACATCTGAGCTTCCTAATTTCAGAGCCCAATTCTAAACTAGAATCAGACTGTGATCAAATTTACAAGTCTTTCTGACTGAGGATATTATGCTTCAGGGTTATAATCTGGCTCAAAATTACAAAAACACAGATATTCAAGAAGTGAGAGAGGTGTTCAGCAACATGCTTCATCTTCTGCCAAAATGTTATTGTTTCTACACTGTATTTTCCAGAGATTTATAGAAGATTTTTTAAAATTACTCAGACAATACATTTCCTGTTTCCCCCTTGTGAAGCTATTCCATAGTCTAATACGTATATTGCTGCAATTGAGTGATGTTTTCCTTATAAGCAGTCTAAATTTGTTTTTCTTTACTTCATGAAGTAGCACTGGTTACTTGCTCTGTGATTATACATATGAATATATCAGGCACAAGGCCCATTATTTAATGTTACCATTCCTCCTGCCTATTTAGCACATTTTATGTCCACATGCTGAGAATGTCACACACTACAAATAATGAACAGAGCAATAGCTGATATTCCTTACATGTAAGGCTGTACTGTATGTTCCCACATTATTCTCATACAAAGTTTTAGTTAAAAGTTTTTCCTAATGAATGACAAGAGATTTAGTTCTGCACCTCACTAATTTTGAAAAAAACCAGACCAAAACAAACAAACAAACATAACAAAAACAATAAGAAGCAATAAATTATGTCTTGGAGTGTGGAATTAGATCTGACCTATTACTTTTACGGCTTCCCATGAGACCACGTAGAGTGAAAATGCTTATCACACTCGATTCTCTGTGGGCTTTACTACCCCTTGTATTTAGGGCATAGGCTATTCCTGGAACAGGGCTTTTCATCAGACTACTGTTTATATGGATGGAGTCCAGATGTGTTCCAGAGGATGACAGTAGAACAGTTTAAGAAGTTACTGTCCTCACTTCTTCAGTCTTACTCTCCTGTGGGACTTGTTGCCCTTAGAAAAATGGACTTTTTAATCAATTTCAATGCATCCTTATTTAAAACACTGTTGCCATCACAGCTGATTACATTCAGGTCAAGAAAATAATTTATAAATGTGTAAATAAGACATTAGTTGGAGGAAGACTATATGAATGCAAACAGTGGACTCCAAACAAATAATCTCTCAACATTTGGGAGCATTTAACATGTCTTGTAACAGACGAATTGTAGAATTAAACACAGAAGGACTTGGGGTTAGTATTCTTAACTATTAATTTGTTAACTATATTAGTAGTAACAGATCCCCCTAAAATTAGCAGAGAATTTGGCAGAGAAATCGTGCAACATGTTCATTGGCTTTGTCTAACCATGTTCTATGTTATTACTGTGGGAAGGTTTTGTCCTCCCACAGAGCCAAAGTGCAGTTGTATGGATACATGTAAAGCTTAGGAAGCATAGTGAGGTCTAATCTAGTGAAATTTAATGAGTACTAGTCCAGCCCTAAGCAATTTAATAAATATTTTATTATTGCAGTGAGACAATAAATACAAATTTCTTAAAAAGCAGGTATTTCTCCTCCATAGTCCAGTTTATTTTGTCCAGCATAGTTGCAAATAAAAAACAGTGGGTGCAGGTCTATGGTCGTAGGCAGAGTAAAAAAATTTATTGTCCCTTTGTCTGCTTGGAAGTCTCCACAGGAGATTTCATTTTGGATTGGCAATACTCAGTTGTTACTTATGAACAGTTTCAGTGCCAGTTCCATGCTGCGAACAAAGCAATAAAAAGTAGTGGTGTCTGGTTTTCTTCACTAGAAAGAGTTAATACGTGTTACAACTGTTTTCTTTGTTAATGATTCACTCTAGCATTTCCTGCTTTAGTACTTTTTGTCTGGTTCAGTTGTATAAATTTGATGAGTGTGTCCCTTAGTGATAAGCAGCAATATTATATTAGATCAGGAAGCAACAATGTTAAGTGTGATGAATTTCTGTTCAGTATGCAGACAATAATTTCACAATATGAAAGGTCACCTAAGGCAGAGCTAAGCATAGAGGATAGGAACATGGTTTACTTCTTTGGAAAGAACATACCAAAAACCTTGTGCTTGAATTGTCTGTATCCAAAAGCTTTCCTGCTCCCATAGTCAGCAACAGCATGTGGGAACAGAGATGTCAAAGGTCTAGCACTGTGTCACAGCTGTACAAGGCACAGACAGACAATTGTTTCACATTGTAGATACTGGACAACAGAGGAGATATAAATTCCTGACTATTTCAGTTTAATGAAGACTGTGCTACAAAGTTGCTGTGATGCCTGTGTTCAAATACATCAGTGAAGCCTAGACCAGGGGGCAGCAAGGGGAGGGAGTCGGGAGATGCGAGTTGCGCAGCCCATCCCGTTCCATCTGGGATGTGTTTAATGTAAATGTGTGTTTTTGCACAGCTGGAATTGTTCTCTGCTAGGCTGTCGTGTGGGTCTGCATGTGAGAGCAGCAGTGGGATGAACTTTCTTCCCCATTCCCCTGGGGTGGGTGGCCAGCTGCCCCCCCCACTGTGGATGGCAGCAGGGGAGGGCAGGGGCCAGCCACCCCTGTGCCACAGCATGGGCAGCATGGGGCTGGCAAGGGGCAGGGGCTGACAAGGGGCAGCATTGGCCTGGCCCTGAGGGGGTGAGGTAATGGACAGGGCTTAGTTCATGAGTCTGCTGTCTTGGTGAATTCCGGCCTTCACACCCTGTTTCCAGACCCGTGGACCTGCGGAAACTGGGGGCTCACTGTACTGCCCATGATCCATGAGAAATCCATGAAACTATCCTGGCTGAATGTTCACTTCTAAAGATGGAAATTAGCTCATTAAAATACTGGGCCAGAATTGTTAATACATACAGGTGCAAAATCTGGCAAATATTATGTCACGTGGAAAACCTAGTTAGAGGACTGAAGGAATGAAGGAAAGAGAGAAAAACGGAGAAGAGTAAATATTTCCCATGGCATAACAACTAAATATTCAGTTTCAGACCTGGGCCATTGATTGGCCTGAACTTTAAAACAAACATTTCTGCCAACTGAATACTGGCCAAGTCGCAAGTGGCAACCTCTCTGCAGCCTGATATACACGCAAATGAAAAGGGTTTGGGTGCCAGACACCAGGAAGCCAGTGGTTTTAACACTACCACCCTGTAATTTATAGCATCTCGATTTGGACTACTGGAGTTAAGGGTCTGTTAATGTTTGTCTTCTGAATTCTAATTCTCAAGGGTTTATAACCTGGCCATTAACATGCTCTCAGTATCAGGACCTTGGCACACATAATGATTAGCCATTTTTAGGTAATTTTTAGGTAATTTTTTTTGGAAGAATGTTATTTGGTTTCCAAAATATGAGAAAGGAAGGAAAGACAGCAGGAAGGAATGACTAGTTAAAATAGTATATTATTAAATATTATAATTTTTTTGTGTGCTTGATGGCTTGAAATATCTTGTATTTTGAAACATGAATTATTGTTATGAGGTGACATTATTTTTCTTGCTATAAAACTTTTTTTTAAGATGGAGTCTTTTGCAGGAACTTAAGCTTTCAAGTGATTTTTGAATGGCAATTATAAAACTGTCAGCCCCTCACAGTCCAAGGATGCAGACGATGCATCACTGAATCTTACCACTATAATTTAAAAAATGCAATTAGTAAGAACAAGAAAGGAAAATACATACTTAGGAATGTTTAGTATCAATTTACAGTCCACACTGTTAAAGTACTTTGAGCTCTGCTTTTTAACTTGTATTATAAAAATTGACAATTACATTGTCCATTTTGGATATTATCACAGAATCACAGAATTAGTAAGGTTGGAAAAGAACATAGAGATCATCGTGTCCAACCTGTTACCTAACCTATTGCCATCCTGTTGCCAACACACCATCTCATTATCTAGACCATGCCACTATGTACATCATCCAGTCTTTCCTTAAACACCTCCAGAGATGGAGACTCCACCACCTCCCTGGGCACCCCATTCCACTGAGAGACCACTCTCTCTGTGAAAAAGTTCTTCCTAATGTCCAGTCTGAACATCCATTGATGGAGTTTAAGACTGTGTCCTCTATTTCTATCACTGGTAGCTCTGCATGGGGTTGCTTTAGTGCCTGTTTGCTTTACCCAGCTACAACATTTACTCTAATAAAAGATTATTTTATCTGCAAACTTGGTTCAACTAGCATTCTTTGACCTTGAAGGCAAATAACACCTTAATCACTGTCTCACCAGGAAATGTCCCAGAGAATCCGAAAGAGCCCATTGTGCCCCAGAGTAGATGTATGAGACAGATGCAGCACCTGGGGGGCAGAAGAATTCTCTTCCAGTGGCTGATGATAATGTGCAGGAAAGTAAAGAATGAACGACTGAATCTAGAAATTTTCCTTGAACAGCAAAAAGTGGGACATAACTCCAACTACATTTATCAAATTACACACAGTAGTATTGCAGAGTCCACAGCCAGAGGACTGCAGTTTAGCTTCACAGCAAGAGAACCATACTGATTTAAAATGTGTAAAGAAATATTCAGAAAGTCTGGTAGAACTTGTGAATATCAAAAGAGACTGAAAATATATGTTTCAATTTAAACAAGAAGGTAATGTATTCTTCATGAGTCAAACCACAAGTTTTGACAAAATGTATTTCTCAGACTGCATTTCAAGGCAGCAGTCATTCTGGGTACATGAAATCACTCATAAGTGAAGGCCCAGATGTATGTTTATCATTTTCATTTAAAACCAGACTTCCTCAAAAATGAAAATATAGTTTTGCAGTTAGCTATTTTTTCTGACCAAACATTGGTAGTAAAGTTTTAAATAAGTTTTAAAGGGAAAACAGGTAATAAAACAATTCACTCAAAGTTTTGATTGCAACACTTTCACTTTTGGAAGGTAGACTTTAATTCTCTGCAGACTATCATTTTTTTAAGACTTTGTAAAGGGTAAATGCAATGTTTTAATGGAAGATGAGTGTTTGGCAAAGCAACTGAGACAACAAAATGCAAATACTACAGAACACCTGTTAGGTGATTATCATGCTCTAACACAATTCTAGTGGGGAGTCTGCTGGAGGACAGATATCTGAAATGTATAGCCAAAAAGGATGCACATTTTTCTGCTTTAGAGGGGCTAGAGTGGAAACTTAGAGTCTTAGTTTCTGTTTATAGCAAGAACTGTACAGAAATGGCCAGCATGCATGTGAGTTTCTCTCCATAGTATGGGTCTCAGATGCGCTGGTGTGCTCGGGGAGAGGGATCTCCTATTACAGACAACCAGTACTAAGGTCATGAAGTACTTTTTGCTCTGTAGCCCACTTTTTTTGTTCTAGGTTTTAAAGATGGAGAGAGTTTTGTGCAAAGTCTTCTGTGTGTTTTTATGCATCACAGTATTATGATGTCTTTCAACAATAGTACCAAAGAGGCTAATTTCATGCTACGGTATTTCCAATGTATTCAAAGGCCCTGTTAAATATATTTAGTCTGATGTACGTGTAATGTGTGCAAGGAATCTACTCTGGAATATGGCCTGCTAACAATTACCAAGGGAAAATCTAGCCATATCAAATTTGCCCCAGAGCAAAATATAGACTGAGAAAGCCTTGTATGCAAGTTATTCAAATATGAATTCAGATCATGCTATGTTGTTTCTACAAAACTGATTTTTAAGGTTAAAACAAGAACTAAAACCAAAGAATTACCCTTTGTGTTGAGTTTCCTAAAAGGAATACGAATTCTGGATAACAGCATATATGGACAGGACATTCATGCTTAATTGAAAACCGTGGGAAATTAATGACACCCATTCATTAAAAGCAATGAACATAATAAAATAATTTAGCATACTTGTAGAGAGACGGGGTGAAACCTTTTTGAATATGTAGATTATATTTCTTAACACTAGAGTTAAGGGAGTGGTTGTTTCATTCCTATGTATTTTATCCTGCTGAGAGATAAACAGAAAACTTCAGCATGCAAGAATAATAAGTCTATTGGGGAAAATAAATCTGACATTTTACAGCAGTTATAGTTCATTATTGCTTTGAACAAAAGTTGTCAGGAGGTCCTATATCCAGTGAAGATCTGCCAAATAATATGAATTTTGAAACTATTTTGAAACCCTATGGTTTCCAGGCTATTTTCGCTTGTTTCTATAATACAGCAATACCCCCGCATTTGCGAGGAACAGGTCATGCCAAAGGTCTCGCGGAACGTCAAACTCGCAAAGACGCGCAGGTCATTAATATGCATGCAGGCCACACCCATTGCACCACCTCCTGGCAGTCAAGAGCTCTGTGGACACCTTTCTGCTCTTTGAATGGGCTCTCTCAGCACAGCAGAGCAAAGGGAACCATTTCTGAGTGGCTGCTGCGACCGTGTGTTCTTGCAGCCCAAACCCCGCGCCGCTGCTCCCCCTCCAGCCTCAACTCCCAGCCCTGGCGCTCGTTCCCGTGCCAGCAGGCTGCTGTCACTGTGCGCTCGCCCTGCCTCCGCAGAGGCGAAGAAGCTCTGGTCAGCATTCTTGGAGCCTAGAAAAACCTTAACTTTGCAACACTGCAACAGTCCGTGCTGCTTATGGCGGGGAGGGGGGCATCAGTATCAGAGTTTCTTTCCCTTTAACATCCACTGGTACTGGTTGAGGCAGCGCTGCCTGGCTTTGACTGGGCTTTGAGTAACATGTCTTGTGGCGGTGCTGCACTGGGTCTCAGTGGAGCACACAGGAGACACACAGGACCAGGTCAGGGACTGGGGCACGGTGCCGCAGGGCTCTAAACGCCATTGCGAGCTGGAGAAACTGCACACCCTCCCTGCACGCCCTCCCCCAGGGGGCTTGCCCAGCCCCAGAGGGAGAGCCAGCACCGCCCCTCGGCGAAGCAGAGGCACTGTGCATGTGTCAGCCGAGGAATCTCGCAAATACCTGAAGCCGGACTGCAAGAAATTTTCCTCACAAATCTGTGGGGTCACAATGGCGAAGTCGCAAGGCAGCAGGGATGTACTGTATGTTGTAACTGTCTTGATTAAAAGATTCTGGTGCACAGCTTCAGGAGATGACAATTATACAAAATCATAGCTGAGTATTAATACTCCCTCTGTTTAATTTGTTCATCTATTCTTATACACCTACCAAGAGCCAACACATTATCTAGTAAAATTGTCAAACTTCTCTCAGTTACTGCAGCCATAAAGATTTCCTGAAAAAAGGAATGATTCAGGACCATAATACCAAATTCTGTGGTAATCAAGTCCTTTCGATCCAGAGTGGAATCTGGTATCTATATATTTCTTTTTGTTTTATAGAAGTTCAATACATGTTGCCCAAAATACGTTTTGTATCATTAACATATTATGTGTTAATTTCTTGTTTTATTTTATTTTATGTTTTATTTTATACATTTTTATTTGATATTTAGGTTCATTTCAGAGCAAAATTACAAATTAAAATAATTTCTTATAATTAGTATGACTTGTATTGAGAATTTGGTAAAGTGTATTTTAAGCTTGTATTGATGGGAAACAAAGCTTAGAGTCTAAAACCATTGGGAAATCATGGGAGATAAGAAGACTGAGGAACTGTTGAGTTGGTTGAGATTGAATGAAACTTTACTCACCCCTTGGAGTAAACATTTTTTCCTGTTTTTTCATCTGTACCTATTTCTGGAATGCCAGAAGACGAAAACATCATAAACCTGTTCTCATGTACAACATGAGCTGTTTTTCATTTCCTTATAAGAGTGTAACCTGGAAAGAGCAGCTCATTGCCTAAAGCAATATTTTGAGTCAAAGAAATTAATGCAGAGAAAAGAGCTGTTTCTCATGATAAATGCAGCCACTAAGGACACAAATCTTTGCAAAAAGCACCTGAAAACTGTGGTTAAATGCAATGGGACAGTCACTCCCTGGTGGTGAAGTAGCAGTAGTGCACTTTAACAGTATTTAGTATTTCTTTATTTGGACCTACTTGACACACTTTTACTAATACAGTTCTACCCCCTCATTTGCGAGGAACAGGTCAGGCCAGGCACCTCGTGAAAAGCTAAACTCGCAAAGAAGTACAGGTCGTTAATATGCAGGAAGGCCACGCCCATTGTTCCACCCCCCGGCACTCCGGAGCGCTGTGGACAATTTTCCGCTCCTACCCATGGTCTGACTCGGCACAGGCAAGCAAAGGGAACCGTTTCTCATCAGCTGCTGCGAACGAGTGTGCTCGCAGCCCAAACCCCGTGCCACTGCTCCCCCCCGCAGCTGGCCCCAGGGGTCCTGCGCCGGCCCGCGAGGACTCGCCCTGCCTCCGCGGCAGGGAAGGCGTGTCCCTGAGCTCTTGTCAGCATTCTTGGCTTTGACTGGGCTTTGAGTAACAAAGAATGGCATGTCTTGTGGCAGTGCTGCACTGGACCTCAGCAGAGCACACAGGAGACACACGGGACTGGGTCACGCACTGGGGCATGGTGCCGCAGGGCTTTAAACAAGCTGCAGAAACCACATGCCCCCGTGCCGTGCACCTTCCCCACCCCGATCACGCCCGTGGCGTCCTGATGTGGCGTCCGCGGGGCTGCCAGCACAGGGCTGCTGGCGCAGGCACGATCACCAGGGTCGAGGCAGGGGGGAAGCGGCGTGGGGTTTGGGCTGTGGGAGTGTGGTTGCTGCAGCCCGGAGAAGCCCATAAGGTGGGGGAGGGGGCGGGGGGGTGTCAGGTCGGTATCGGAGTTTCCTTCCCTTTAACATCCAGCGGTCCTGAGAGAGGCAGCGCTGCCCATATTGTCCCAGAGGGTGGGGGAACAGAAGCCTCCTCCCAGCACACAGCGCTTGCCCCCCCTCATTTGCCTCACTTTCGTGGGGCAGTTTCCCAGGTCAGGGATGGAGGCACGGTGTCGCCATTGCGAACCCCCTCCCTGAAGGGTGGGGTGAGTCCTGCCCCACAGGCACCACGGCACCGCCCCTCGGCAGAGCAGAGGCACTGCACATGCATCAGCCGGCTAAACTCGCAGATGGCTGAATCAAAATTGCGAAAAATTTGCCTGGCAAATGGGCGGGGTCGTAATGGAGAAGTCGCAATGCAGCGGGGATTCACTGTAAAGGGACTTATCCCAGTACATATGACACCTAGAAGTATCTGTTGGGGTTAGAGGGCCCATGATTTCTCCACCAGTATTTTTCAAAATTTGGCCTCTAATTCTGAGTTGCTTAGATGCAGTGAGCCTCCATGTACTCCCGGTCCGCTATTTGCGAGTTTCAGTATTTGCGGGTGATTTTCCCGCAAGCTGTGCGACCTCGCCGCATGCTCAGAATGTATTGGGACCCCAGTAGGCTCAGCCCCCGGTCTCGCTGCTCGCGCTGC
>WEKX01002718.1:26546-44539 GCA_013390025.1 Pitta sordida | reverse complement strand
GGGAAAGGGGCGGAAAGAAAAAGAAAAAAAGGTATGATTACCTCATCTCATTAAATTTCAGATGTACTCCTTAAAGCTTTATCTTAAACCAGACTAATGGTGTCCTCTTGGTGTTCTCATTCTTCTGTCTAAAACTACTGCAATTGTAAGAGATATTAGTGAATATATTGAGTTTTCTACCAGAACATCCACCTGCAATGACACTTTATTATTCTGAAGGGGAAAAGAAACACTTCAATTCTTCAACACTCCATGAAAATCATCTTATTGTCAAGCCAACATTACTGAAATATTACAAGTTTAAATGATTTGCAGGGATAGCATTACCAGGAATTATAGCAACAGCAATAGGATCTTGGCAATGGATAGTTGGATAAATTCAAATTCATCAGATGGACACAACTCTATAATCTGCATGTTTCACTGGAAGGGAGAACATAATTTGTTTACTATTTTGAAAAAAGCATTATGGTAAATACTACCAAAAATTTGTTATAGATACACATTGAAATATCTGACGGGTGAATTAGATTGAGTGTCAATTATCTGAATGCAGAGGACCTATAAAATTTTGTAGCGTGCTCATCCAAGTCATTCTGTGGCAGCGCTGAAAATAGACTGGACACACCACGTAGAGCTGATGCTTTTCATTCATTATGCACCAAGGTTAAGATGGTCAAAACACTTAAAATGAAATCTGGATCAACTTTTATGGCAGAATATCCTGTGACTTCAGTAGGATGAAAATTTCTCTTGTGTCTGAACATAATCTACAGCCAGTGTTCTGACAACTGCTCCAAAAAAAATAGCAAGATAAAAACTGTAGCCCAAAACTGTTAGAAGAATAAGATATGAAGACTATTGTGTCTTTTCTAAATAAAATTGGAGGGGAAGTTCATGAACACAGAATTAGTTTACCTAGGTTATATCCTAGATTGCTTTTAGGCATTGTATTGAGGGTGAGAGTAATTTATTTTCAAAAACTGAGCACCTGACCTTTTTTTTTTGTTCCCACTGATAAGGATACTAACTGATATCTCTGATTAAAATGCAGACCTACTTGTAGGTTCTTGTCCTGATGTGGTCTGCTGGACTATTGGCTTTTGTTTATATAGAGGAAAGAGTGCTTGATGTTGAATCACCCAAACCATTTCCCTTAATACCATAGTGTTCAATGAAGGTCTTTCAGCTGCATCTCAGTGTATCTCCATTAAACTGTATCTATGAATTTCTTTTCACAATTTCATGAAGAGAAAAGAGAATGGAGGGGAACATTGCTGATTCAGACACAGCTGACTTTAGTAGATGCAAAGCAAATGCTGTGAAAAGCTGAACTTTGCTTTAACATCTCTGGAAGAAGGGGGTATAAATGAGGCATTCAGGACATCCTGGGACCAAGCCCTAACTTCTCTTTAACCTTTCACTTTTCTCCTAACAGTCTTTTAGGAGATGATGAAAACAAGCCGAGACAGAGTTTAATAATCACATAAAGTTACATGGAATTTCCTCTTGGACAACCACAAAGTTATACTATCCAGGGACCCGGCTGTATTTGTGGAATACAGGAAACCTATACCTCTTTTCCTTCAGGCTTTAAAAATAAACAGTTTCGCATAAAAATACACAACTGTTACACTGTGTCTCACACCATTTTAAGGCATCTTAACTCACAGTGTCTGCAGCCAAATATGTTAGTAATGAGGAAGGGAGCCCTCTGTTCCCCTTAGTGTGCCTCCTCAGGCACTGTCACCTATGGAGCACAGAAGGACTCTGTATGCATGAAGTGTTGAGTGCTGGATTGAGAGACTTTTGGGAATATGCAGTGGTTGACTGGTCATTTCACAGATTTATTTCATAGAAGAAACTTACAAACTCCGTAAACCTTTTTAGCAACAAGGTCATTCATTTTTTTAAGCAGAAAGGAAAGGTATCGGAATTAATTCTGGTACAGTTCAGAAATTACCAGTCAAGAAACATAATGTATCTGTGGGGGGAAAAAAATTAACAAGGATTCTATAAGTCTTACTTTTCCAGAGGGGAAATGTCCCAAAATGACTGCTTACTGCAATTTTTTCCAGGAGCCAGGAGGTTAAGAGATCATATCAAGACTATTTTGTTAACATCTGTAAGCAGGAACTAAAATAACCCTAACTTCATGACTATGTAATCAAAACAGTCTGAATATCTAACATAAATAATGGACTACTAGAAACCAAGCTAAAGTTGATTTTTATTCCAAAATCATATTTGGTTACTTGCTTTATGAAACTAGCAAACTGTTCACAGACAATATAAAAATGGCAAATATTGAATTGCATCTATAAGTTTCTTATATGATAACAGTACATAATTTGAAAAAAATCTACTGTATTTCCAGATTTCAAATAGGTATGATAGAAGGGTGGAATTACAGTTACAAATCTACTACCATTTCTACCTAGGCATCTTCTGAGACTGCCAGTTCTATTAAATTTAATAGATGGTTCCAATAATAATAATAATAAGGATGCTTGTGCTCATTAGGAAAGCGGTGACAATTACCCTGCAGTTTGATGGGCTGATAAACAGCTGAAATGCCAATAATGTTAAATATTTTTGTCCTCACATAGATTTCTACCTACAAAGGTTAGGAAAAAGTCCATTTATAGTTCCTAGGATCATTCCAATGCATGCTATGGTGCAGGGCCTCACGATGCCTGGGATGCAATATGTCCTCAAACTAACAGTAAAAAATGGCAGGAACAAACTTGAGTTTTTTCTTTCTTGATATTTACAGAAAACAATGTCCTCATGGTTCAGGGATACAAATTAAAACCAGAGACAAAATTCAGGCTACAGTTCTAGTATCACCCTGACCAGCATGTGTTTTTTTTAAACCTTTATCTCACAGGAGGCCATATGATCCTGGGTAAAGTTTAGTTTCCAAGAGGCAGTAGTTTATTTTTATATTGAGAGTGATTTTAGAAAGCAAGAAAAAAGTGATTGAGAGTGATGTTAGAATGCAAGAATTTTTTTTAGTGTTTTATTTTCAGTGAAAATTATGCTGACGTTCCCCCCTGAACCAACATTGCTTGGTATTCTTAAGCCAAAACAGTAAATCTGGCAGACCTGAGGATGACAGAACTGAGGACAATGGATAATGTGCCTTCAAATTCTATGGCAGTAGGGAAAGCTGCAGCTACGTCACCTACTCCTTCTCATAACAAGATGTGAAGGTGGCAGCAGCATGATTCCTTTAATAGTTTTCCTAGGAGCATTCTCTCATTACCATTACAGTGAATCTTCTCTGTATCACGACTTTTTGTTCACGACCTCGCCCATTTGTGAAGCAATTGTTTCGCAGTCCGAATGTTGGGATCTGTGATATTTTATACCCAGCGCATGTGCTCTGCTTCTGCTTTGGCGAGGGGCGGTGCTGGCTCTCCCTGTGAGGCGGGACGGGTCCGCCCCGTACCCAGCTTGCTGGGGGAAGGCGTGCAGGGAGGGTTTGGGGTTTCCCTGGCTCAGCCTCGCATTTACAGTCCTGCCGTACTGTGCCCGGCCCCTGAGCCCGTCCTGTGTGTCTCCGCGCCCAGTCTCTACAGTGGAAGGGTCACGCTGCACTATGTCCCAGGCGGCCACTGAGACCCAGTGCAGCATTGGCCTGTCCCTTTCCTCGCGATGGAGGAGGTATAACTGTATAATGTCTTTTATCCCCCAGCTGACCCATATATCAATTCTTGAACCATGGAGTATAGATCCAGATCTGAAACAGAACCTGCTCAAAACTTGAATAGGGATAGCTTCACTATTAGGCCTTCCTATATAGCTATGTATAATTTTCTGTATACGTAACTCACTTCTTTTTACTAGGTATTTTAATTGAGGCAGCACACAGGAAGACACATTTCAGTAGCATTCTGCCCATTTTTTCAGCTCTCTGTTCCCCATTCCTTTTTTCATGGACTTGGTGCAAAGGAAAGTTCATGATTTTATTCATCATTTGACAATAGATTAACCAGATATTATTGCTTGACAGAAATAGTAAAAAAGAAAAAATATATTAAAAAATAGAATTACAATTTTATGCTTCAGCACAAAGACATTCCAAAATACTCTTTAGGGTCAGTGTATTAAAAGCAACAACAGATTAAGCTGAAAGAGTCACAGTCCCACTAACGTTCCTATATGCATTGTCAAATGTAACAGCGAGAGTTCCTGATACCTTGGAAAACTGCTATTGTGATAAGGAAGACTGAAGAAGGAAAATGACTACTACGTCTGAACACCAGGTGTGCTATGGTGTACAAGCATGTTCACCAAAATCCTCTATTTAACCATTTCTTGATGTTTCTACACCTGGAGTCTCTAAATCCCAGAGCTAAATGTTCACTTGTAAAAGAAGTTCTTTGTTTTCTGTCTGTAAAAATAAATGAAATGTACTGAAAACGTACGGCTAATCTATTCAGAATGTCTTTGAAATATATTCTGGTTTTAATTCCCTCAGTCATGGTCAGAGAGGCGTCCTTTCAGCTTAATCTCTCCCCCCCAACCAGATGTGCAAACATGTCTCCTAGAAAGCAAAACTGCTGGAATAAAAAGGGAGGAGGCTAAAAATACATATCCCCTTCAATGACATACATTTGGGGATGTATTTGTGTAGCCAGCCACTGTATTTATTAAATTTCCATCCTCCAACTTTACTGAAATTTCTTTTTAACTAAAGTTCCAAGAACAAATCATTTCCTCAGATTTTTTTATCATTGGTCCAAACTTACCTGTAGCTCCTGCAATACTTTATGATTATGCAGTCATTTTTGAGCATTTGTAAAATACATACAATACACAGGTAGTCAGATCTGGATTTCCCCCATTTTTTTCAAGGAAAGAGGCAGTATAACCCCCATGTAATCCAGGAGGAGGTAGTTAGAGACTTGCTGAGCGGCTTGGATCCTCACAAGTCCATGGGACCAGATGGGATCCATCCGAGGGTGATGAAAGAGCTGGCATATGAACTCACTAATCCACTCTCCACAATTTACCAACAGTCCTGGCTTACTGGTGATGTACCACAAGACAATTTACCAACAGTCCTGACTTACTGGCGATGTACCACAACTACATGAAGGGAGGTTGTAGTCGAGTGGGTGTAAATCTCTTCTCTCAGGCTGCCAGCACTAGAACCAGAGGACATGACTTCAAGCTACACCAGAGGAGGTTTAGACTGGATGTTAGGAAGAGTTTTTTCACAGAAAGAGTGATCTCTCATAGGAATGGTCTGCCCAGTGAGGTGGTGGAGTCACCATCCCTGGAGGTGTTTAAGAGAAGACTGGATGAGGAGCTCAATGACATGGTCTAGATGTTGGGAGGCTTGGATGGATGGAGCGTGGTGCCCATGGGTCCACGCTTGTGGGTCTGATCCCTGGGTGTGCGTTTTCTTGGGAGTTGGACTAGATGATCCTGTGGGTCCCTTCTAACTCAGAATAACCTGTGAACCTATGAATCTGTGAAGTTGTTTATATAAATATAGAAATGAAATAAATGCTATATAAAGGATGACTTTGGCACCAAAGCAAACATGATAAGGATTAGAAGTCTTATTCCAAAGCTCTAAAATCAATGTGAATATGGCCACTGTAACTGGAGTTTCTACCCTCTAGGAAGGTTAGTTCCAGTGATAGCAAAATAAGGTTGTTTTATAGATGTAAAGTAACTAATTTTCAAAGTAAATAGATATTAAACATAATCTAGTTGTCTTCTATGCAGTACAAAAGTGCATTTTATCTCTGAAGCTAAACTAATGTAATTGAAGCAGAGGCAAATACTGTACCAGATTTCGCTAGGGTATTGTGCAAGAACTAAAAGATGATTCATTGAAACCTATAATTTTTTTGCATCCTTCTATCAGAGCAATGTCAACAATGGGCAAATTTGAAATCTGTCATTTCTGTCTGCAGATCCCACCTCCCCAAATATAGAAGTCAAACTCTACCTATGGATTATACAAGACTTTCACATTTGGCCTTTGACCTTTGACCATTAGAATTTGATTTCACATGAGACAAGAAACAGGAATGCAAATCAGGCCTCTCCACATTATAGTCACCTGAAGTGACATAGGAACTTGACTTAGATCATGTATAATTAAAAACTTTTATTGTTTCCATTCTGTTAACTTTGAACTGTGATATTGAGGGTAAAAGCTCTACATTCCCCTAAGAAACAACCAATGACTCTTTGCACTACAAAAACTTCAGAACACATAGGACAACCTTAAAAATCTAGGAAATCCACTACAGAACTCATAAACCCAGGACATGGAGATCCTGTGAAATCAAATGTTTTCGAATTTATTGCAATGCTTACAAATGTCATCTCTGTGTTGTGCACTCCCCTGATTACACTGAGAATATCACGAGAGCAAGAAGATTTCAGAGGATTCTCTTATTAGAGATTTATGCAGTTCATATAATTTATATTTTTTATATAATCTCTATAATTTCTAAAACTTTTAACCTATAAATTCATCAGTTTTATTACCTGCAGATGAATAACTGAAGCAGAAGAGATGTATCCATATTAAATGTCATAAACCAAGGTTTATATAAAAGAGCAGTTACCTCAGCAGTTTAAACTGTCTGGGCACCCTATCAATGTCAATTGTCTGATACAAAAGTCCAAAATATACATGACAAAACACAAAATATGTTACCACTAATAAACAACACATAAAATAACACATGAGTGAGCAGCAATTTACCAGTAATGCGAGTGGTAGGATCGTTTATTGTCTAGGAAGGGGGACATTTTTTCAGCAAGGCTGCATTTACAAGCATGTATGTGGGACTCCATTTTTACCTCGCATTTAAAAGTATCTAGAAGCATTGCTACGGCTTCTCTTCCAATCAGTCCAGCACTAAAATGCACATTCATGCTCTGCTAGAAGGAAATAAAACAGACAACATCCTCTTCTGCTGGAGAGCTTGAGGAAATGTACAGGTAAAAGCCCTCATTATTTGAAAAAAATAATTTAATAGAATCATATTATTTCACTTACATTTTAAATTATTTGTGGTTTTGATAATTTCACAATCTATTATAGATAGATAAATAGATAGATAGATAGATAGATAGATAGATAGATAGATAGATAGATAGATAAATAGATAGATAGATAGATAGATAGATAGATAGATAGATAGATAGATAGATAGATAGATAGATAGATAATATATCTATTCATCTGTGGTTTTGATAATTTCTCTATCTACCTTATTAGAATTTGTAAGATAAAATGTTGTGGGTTTTTCCCAAAGAAACTGGCATAGCTGGAAAAACATTAAAAGTAAACCTTTTTGATACATTATCAAGTATTAAAAAAAGCACTGACTTCTCCCTATAGGCTTGGCTTCATTTCTACCAATAGACACTTGTTACAGCAAGAGTTTGGTTACCTGTCTCAAAATTAAGTATACAGGATTTATTTAAAGAGACTATCATATAATTAAACAAATGAATGCATTTCTCTAATTCATCATGGAACACACTTCATAAGTTTCGTCTGGTGATTACATTACGCTTTTTGAAAATGGTGAACTTTTTTGCATGCAGAAAAGAAATTAGTGGTGCTTGCCAGGAGGACTCTGCAATAAACTCATAATGTCTGTTCTGCTGATCCAAATGTTAATATTTATACAAATCACCTGTATGCAAATGATTAGACCAAAAAAGAAAAATACCACTGACAAACTCAGTACAAACTTCATTGTCTCAGACTATTAACAATGCAGAACTGAGAGATGCCAGCCTAAAATATCGCAGGCATCATTACCCATAAAATGTCCTAAAAAACCCCCAAGCTCCAACATTTTCTGTGGAAAGAAGTGAATTTCAGACCTTATATGCCATATAGACCACTCAAAATACTCAGGAGACCAGGCACAAGCAGCATTAACTGATTCAAAGTGACTTGATTTGCCTGTGACCAGCATCACTGACATGCGCCCCATTAGCCCCAGCCAAAGGCAGCAGGCAATCCACCTACTTGGTCCTCAGTGTATTGAATTGGACGAACCACAGCTCAAGAATTAATGACACCAAGTAAAATATCTGTACAAAATGTTCTTACACGTAAAACAGGCAGATATAAGTCACTGTTGAAATCAGTGACTCATCTGGATTGCTGTGAAATATTCTTGAATAACATCACATACTCAGAAAGGAGATGATAGATAGGGGTACATGTACTTTTCTGAAAATATGAATCAGGAAATCAGGACAAAGTTTAGGAATTTCTTGGCTAGCAAATCCAAGCTGAAAGAGAAGGAAAGAGAAGGGTCATGTTTCTTTCCTGAGTTAATAAATAAATAAATAAATAAATAAAATTACTAGTACGTTGGGAAAAAAAGATTCCATGATTATTTCATATAGAGGTTGCATTATCCTCACACATTCCCAAGAATATCAGACTCCATTAATGTTCCACATTTTTGATGGAGAGGGATGGATGACTTCATAAAGTCTCAGCCTTCTTTCTTGGGTTGTTCAATTTTCATTGGGTGGATTTATGCTGATAGAGAAAGTCTGAAGAGTGTAGCACTGCAAAAGGTTTCTACTCTTCTTTAATTTCACCACATATGAAATAAAGGACTCAAGTCACTCACTAGCATTTGTTTTACTACTTGGCAGAATTCATACACCCAAGCTGTGTCTCTGCATGTATCCTTCCAGGCAGCATCAGGGAAGCCAGTGTGCTGGGAAGGGCTCAATATGAGATAACCAGTCACACTCTGCAAAGGGGCTGATGGCCCTGATCCAGGCATGTTGGCATGTGTGCCAGCACTGCCAGAACCCATGGGGCTCTGCAGCAGATGTAGCCACTGAAAATGCTTTATTGGTGAAAATTTAAAGTGTCAGGCAAATTTATGCTCCTACAGTTTAAAGCAGCAGCTACACGATAGTTTTGTGACTAAAAGAGGTACCTTAGTACCAAATTTACACTCATACATGCCCTTGTGAAAACAGCTCCTGATAGTTAAATTTTGAGTCTTTTGGCCTTGAACTAATTTATTAATATCAGTGCTGCCAACACAATCCTTATGAAACTACTGAATTATACATTCTAATTAAATTCAATTAAACTAAAGCACCTTTATTCTTAACAAGAAATAGTTGAGTTCTTGAATAACTGACTGAAGCAGACACTTAAACTCATAGTTCTTGCAGTCAGTGGGATCAATGTGTATGTTCTGTTTCACACAATATAATCAGGCTTCCAAAAAAGACAAACTTTATATGGTAAGAAGTCCCTTAACTAGATTAGTGATAGAGAAAGCATCTCCAGTGCATTGCTGTAAGAAGCAACGAGTGAATTTTCTATTCAACATATCAACAGGGGTCTATTTATTTGACTTATGTGTATAATTAGTAGTAAAATTACAGGGTTTTTTTCCTTTTAACATACACTGGTTAGTTTTTATGGGTCTGGATTCTGAACTAAAATATTTCCTTTAGACTTTGAATAATGCCTTCTTCAGGTGAGCTCTGGCAAATGCTGTTAAAAATTATAAATCTGGAAACCTAGGAAGTATAGAAAGCAGAAGGAAATTACTTCAGTTTGGCATGAGGTACAATGTTACTTTCTTTAAATAAATTGTGTCCTCTATCCTTAGGAACCCCTTCCAGGCTAATTTAAAATTTCATTGTACTACGTCTCTTACCCTTGGCTTGCCAGAAACACACCAGGCAGCTCATGCTGTGGTATCTGGAGTTACAAAGAACTTATGTTTACATACACAGTTTTTCTCTTCTTTCTGAACACATAGCTGACTGGCACCTTTCTGATCTATTCATAAGTACTTTCTTTTATTAACTTACTAAAGCAAAATGGCACATAACGGAATGTGCATTACTAACAAAACTGCAAGTAAATTTAGGGAGCATCATATGTTTGTCACCAAAATTGCAATTTAAATGGCGGAATCATCATGTTGGCCACTTTACTGCCTTGACCCCTTCCCTCCTCCCACTCAGCTATTATTATCTAAGCAATCATAAAACTCAGTTTTATAAAAAAGTTGCTTGTGGACTGAAACCCTGGAAAGAAATGCATGCTTGATGTACATGACATTATTAAAAGTTAATTTTAATATATGATAGGAGCCATATAGATAAAAAGCATAAAAATCTAATAGCAGAGTTAATCCCATTACTATAACTCTGTGTAAGACAGAACCTACAACTATATGCTGTGAGAGACTCCTAGTTTGGTATAATGTTTAAATCTCCCTAGAGGAATTCAAAATCAACAATGTACATGTAAAATCAGTTAAAATATACATATCTAATTGTTTGCAGATGGTACTCATTCTTCAGTGTAGATACGTCTAAGAAGGTTCTGAATGGGGGTAGATCCTTGTAAAATACTGTTAAATAGCTTTCATAAATTGTCTGAACAAAAGGCAAAACTACCTCAGGTAAAGCTCAAGAAATAAAGATACAAAGACTAAATAATTGCTAAGTGCAAAGATAACAGACTGCACACAGAGTAATCTTCATGGTTTTCTCAACTTAGTGGAACTGCATGTTCTAAAACATAGCCAAATGGAAACATGTGGCAATAGTAAAGAATGAACATGGCCTCACAGGACAGGGACTGTGACCTGGAACACATGTTGAAATGGTGATTTTAGATAGCATGGCCATGGGGAAAGATGGTCAGATCTTCCCTTGAATACAGTAGACATTCAGGCAGGGTCTGACAGAACACAGAATATTCTAGGGATACAGTGCTCAAGTCAAAGCTGTCTTATTTTATCAGAAATAATGAAATGCCCAGTAATAGCAGAATTACTCTAAAGCTTAATAATTAGGATTCTTCCTGACTTTTCCAAGAGTATAACTGAGGTGGACTCCCATGCTTAGGCACCTCAGAGCTCATGCACTGGGAAAGGCCCTGGACAAGTCACATGAGACTAAGTAATCTTAAAAAACATTTTTATGGACTCCTTCTTTACTGACATCTTTACTGATATTTCCTGACATCAACATGTCAATTTGATAGTAAGTAAATTGGATCTATTACTTTGTAAGAAGATCCAGAAGTTCCTTTTAAATTAAGATTGAAACAAATCAACAATTTCCACTCTTCTAATTAGGGGCACACTCCCTGGTAATACATACTTCTCATGCTTAACTTTCCAATGAAGAAAAAGTCACTTTTCTCTGAACTCCTCACTTGTCTATGTGAGTAACTAGTCAGTCAAGACCACTCAAGCGTAAAGTTGATCCAACAAACTACATTGAGAGAGTGTGTACTGTAATTTCACTGAATTCTCAGCGACCAGCAGAGTGCTGGCTAAACCCAAAAGTTTATCAAAATATGGTGATAAATCCCAAATGTGATCTCAGTTTTTCATGCTTTCTATTTTGTTAAGGTCTCCAAAACCACTCATGGGATTTTTTGGGGGTATTTTCTTTCTTCCCTCCCTTCCACAAATTCAAAGTGAATTGGTCTGGCTTCTGGTACCTGGCACACTGGCACACTTCCTCCCAACAACAGTAAGTCTGTCTGAAAAACAGAACAACATCTTTGAGATTGGATGTTTATATGGGCAACATTCAGCCACTGCAGTGAACGTGGCCCCACCTTCAAAGAGACTCGAGAGTACTGTTCACCTGATGAAAGTATTAACTGTTTTTAGTTGACTTAATTTGCAGGGAAGCAGCCAGCTTATTAGCTGAGCTGAACCTGAAGAAGTAAATGCACATGCAGATGTTTTCCTAGCTACTTGATGCTGATGTTGCTGCAGCTTTCCTCAGCATAAGAGTACAAAGACAGCAGTGATAAAGCTTTGCAGAATATCTCCGCAGATAAAGGTGAGCAAGATATTGGCTAACATATAGGATGGCACTATGTACTGCATACAAGAATGCACTACACACAAAGTTCACAGAAGTAGTAATTTAATATGACCAAGGGATAAATGAAAGGCTTGGGTTAGGGTTAAGAAATCCATACTTTAAAAAAAGTTCTTTAGATTTCTAAGCTTCCATTACAGTTATACCTATGTATTTATAGAGCTCAGGCATCTCCTCTAGGAGTAGTCTTTCAAACTTCAAACTTTGATTAGCTAGATTCCTATGGCCACTAAAAAGAACAGAGTTCTTCTTGCTCAGCTGCTTTTCAGACATTGTTTTTTCCTTGAGAAAGAAGTTTAAAATAATAGTCTAATGAATATTCAAAAGGTGTTCATAGTATGCAAAAAAAGAATTCAACCATAAAATTAAAATAGATAAACTTTAATGAACAATATGGGAAATGTTTCATACTCATCAGTTCTTAAACATGAAAGCTACTTTCTTGTGTCTTTCACACACAATCCTAATTAAAATTACACTACAACATCATTTCTCAGCTAGAAAGCTTAATAGGAGCTCCCTATTATGGTTGCTTTTCTTGGCTTGTTATCAAATTCTCACCACAGTCATAACAGCCAAAGATTAATGAACTGCTTTTCTTCAGTTCTTTAATTTAGCTACTTTGCTCATATAATCTGCCTGTGTGGAATCTAAGAGTCTTTTATTCCTGTTGAAAAAGAACTTGTAATCTGATCCTTAGTTCAGAGTATGTTCAGCCTTTAACAGAATGCCTCACTCATCATTTTACTTTTGCTTCTTTTATTCTTACAATCTTTCTGAGATTTTTTTTCATTTCTAATAATTGCCTCATATATTTGGACACTGGAAATATCCATCTTTTTTACTTTCCTCATTGTCGTCTATCTAAACACCTTTGTATCTTTCTGTCTCCTAAATTAGCATTGAGTTTATTTTAGATTTTTAGATCAATTTTTTCCACCATTGTACTTTTTTGGATTTAGAAGACAATATAGTGAACAAAAATTAAAGTGAAAAATGCAATGTGAATAGTATGTGTATACGGTTATATTTATTTAGTTACAACCATGCACTACCTTCGATGACACCTTCTTCTGTCTGGAGATCCTTGTAGGCTTGTTTTCTTAAGAAGGTGGTCAGCAAATGAGAATTTTTCCCCCAAAATTCAAAATTTTGCAGAAGAATTTCTACCTATGAATCTCTAGTACTAATAGAACAAAAACAAGAATTTGTAGATTGTCTGAGAAGGAGATGGCATTCTTGACAAAATGAAGAACAGAACATGTCTGTGAAAAGTCAATGCCAGTTATTTATTCCAGTGGCGGGAGAAAACAGTGTTCAGGTGAAAAACAATTTGGACCCTAAATTCCAAGTCCCAAATTGCCTATTCAACAGTACTCTTTCAAGCAGTTTTTAGATTTTACATTCACAGGTTCACAGGTTCTTCCGAGTTGGAAGGGAACCACAAAGATCATCTAGTCCAACTCCCAAGTGAGTGCCCACCCATGGAACAAACCCACAACCCTGGAGCCGCAGGCATCACGCTCCATCCATCCAAGCCATCGTCTAAACCATGTCACTGAGTTCCTCATCCAGTCTTCTCTTAAACACCTCCAGGGATGGCGACTCTGCCACCTCTCATGGCAGACCATTCCTATGAGACATCACTCTTTCTGCGAAAAAGCTCTTCCTAACATCCAGTCTAAACCTCCCCTGGTGCAGCTTAAGGTCATGTCCTCTTGTTCTGGTGCTGGCAGCCTGAGAGAAGAGATCCACATCCACCCGACTGCAACCTCCCTTCAGGTAGTTGTACACAGCAATGAGGTCACCTCTGAGCCTCCTCTTCTCCAGGCTGAACAACCCCAGCTCCCACAGTCATTTAGTCACTACATTTAGTCAGTGGTCTGATTGTTATAATAAACTACTGTTCAGCCCTGTATGAGAAACCACATGCTTTTCCCTGACAAATGCTCTTCTAGTCCTGGATGCTCAATATAAGAGTTTTATATTATCAAATTCCAAGAAAGGAAATTTCACTTTCCAGTGTTCATATATAGTAACTGTGCCATGCCTCTTATTACAATGGGCACTCTTTCATTTCTGGATGACAGCTTTTTTAGGGTCTAACCTGTGTAGATATATTCCTTGATTTTTGATAAATATGTCAATATATATAGTAAGGTGAATAATTTTTACGCAAGTTACTCATTCCAGGCCGTAGTAAGACATTCCCATGTCTTCATCTTCACATTCCAGCTTGAGTTTGTAAGCATATGATTCAATGACCCGTTTCAATGTCATGGAATCTCTTGTACTTCAGATCCTTAAGGTGAAGCTAAAAATTCATGCAAATTTAAGAGATTCAGCTATGTTATTCTTTTTGTTTGTTTTCCTGTCATACCAGCATTTATCATCTCAGTCTCCTACACTTCATGATAGACTTACAAAATAACATTCCAAACTAAGCAATTTGCACATAGTCAGTTTTTGCAAGTGTTTTTTGGCTAGTCTAACAGCTGGGAGTGAACCATTTTGCTAAAGAATTTTTAAAAAACATAGCAGTTAATTAATTCCTTTTCTTAAAAGTTGAGGAAAGGAGAGTTGGAAACATTTTGCTTCAAAAAATAAAGGAATAATTTACCTCCATTATCAGTTAAGAATAATGCATTTTCCTCCACAAAGTATCTGAGTACCTGCGTACGCTGAAAGAGGCATATTAAGAAGCTGTGAAATAAGCAGGTTGATCCTGAAAATCTGGATGATTCTGATTCTCCTTTCCTTCTTACCCACTTTTCTGTGAGGTGCTAGTACCACTGGCCTCTTCTGATTGACCCTGCTCTGCCTCGGAGGAATACTAGGGATGAGAAAATGGTGCATGGAAAAAAGGTGAGGTGACTTCTAAACTTTAAAGAAAGAAGGAAAGGAAAATAAGTGTCTAAAGTAAGGGAGAAGTATATTTAAACCAGATCAGCAAGAAAGAAGCAGGAGGAATGCCAGACTGTCCTTCTGCCCACCCCTTGGCCAACTACCTAAAGTTCTTGAACTTTCACCCATGCTGCCTGTCTGTTCAATTGTGTTTTGAATGCATGACAGTTACAGTTGTTTTGCTCTTGGATAGTTTTCAGCCACAGAAGAGCTCAAGTGTGTGTGAAAATTCTGAAAATACAGAATTTGTCAGAAAATCTACATTTTTGCCACAAAATTCAGCTTGAAAAAGTAAGTTCTTAAATATGTGCCACATTCATGCTCACCGACTTTCTCTCTTCTTCGCTGACTAATGTGTCCTTCCCCTACAGCTGTGGAGGAAAATGTTACAACTATGAAACAAATGTATACTGATATGGTATTAAGTTAAAATACTTAAGACCCTGTCTGAAAAAATTATTTTAAAAAAATAAGTTGGAAAAATATTATCCATGGGGAAAAAAGGCATTATTTTGTCCAGAAAGTGACTGGCAAATAGCAACAAAGTTTAAAGGAAAAACCATTACAAAATGGAAAACCTGAACTTCTGCTCTAATTCTGCTTCCCTATATAGTTTCATTTATCTTATCCATTTATAGGACTAGTTCTAGCATTCATTACACTGCAAAACAAGGAAAAGACTTGCCTTAGTTGGAAATCTCCATCCCTGCATTACTGATGTATGTTTTTGTAATCTAACAACTCTGAGGTTGACATGGTGGTGAGATTATAAATTTTCATATTTAAATGAAAAAATAATCCTTTTCTAAGTCAAATTCCCTGTCTGCTAAGTGCCACAGAAAATGAATATGCAACTGTAAGTAGACTGTGTAGCGACTCTTGCTTCCTACTTCATTTTCTCCCTTCCCCCTCTTATATCTTTTCTCATTCCTTACTTATCACTTTACTCATTACTCTAAAGCTTTCCATGCCTTTAACCTTTCACCCTCACCTTTTATTCCTCCTTGAATTTGGACTAGGACCTTGCATCATACTTACAAGTAGTTTAAAATTTCCTCTTTGTTTTCATTTTCACCCTTAGAAGCACTGCTCTCAAAGAAGCTATTCATAAAGCCTTCTGAGTTTGGATTTGCAGTCACGGTGCTGGCTGCCTCTCTCCCAAAAATGGTGTGAAATATTCTGTGATTCTGTGATTCTGTGTCAGTAAAATTCTGGACTGAAGACTTAAGCCTTTGATGGAAGGGCTTTCTCTCTCCATGTGATTATATGGCTCCTAATAGAATTGGACTCAATATCAAGTTAGAACCTTCTTGCAGCTGACATGATAATACCAATAATAGAATAGAAGCCAACATAATTATTTGAGGAGACACCCTTTTCTTTTGCTTAAATATGACCTGTGCAATGAGATTATTTTTGCATTTCATTTACCTGCTTCCTGCACAGAAATTCAGCTTGCTGTCTTAGACCATCCAATAGGAAGGGCAAAATACTGAATTTATGGTCATGATATCACCATTTTCAAAAAATAATTTTATTTCTTTGTATGCTCGAAGTAGATATAAGATAGTATAGTAATAATGTAAAAAACAGATACGACTTCTAGTCAGACAAATTCAGGACCAAATTTGTATCTATAATTAAAAATGTAAATGTTGGTCTAACTTAGGGTTTGTTTAGCCATTATACACATTACATATGTCAGCACTGTACCTCTTTATAGCAATTCTCAATATTTAAATCCATAGGTTTCAAAAAGCAGTGTCAGTTGGAAAACAATATGCTAAACTTTAGTTAAATGAAGATTTTTTTGTGGTGGAAAGTTTTTCGTATCATCATATAGCTGTGAAAACAATACCCCCTCCCCTGGCTTGGAGCTGCTGGCACTGGTCCTGTCTGTGAAGCTCGGAGAAGTTCCTCCTGTGCCACTGATTCTGATGCCTCTCCTGTAGCCATGATGAAAAAAAACTCAGAATAACCTGTGAACCTGTGAACCCAGGAAGTCCTGACCCCCCCATTCCCCAGCTCAGCACCACTTGATTTCCAGTGTAATCACATGACTTTCCATCAGGAACCATACAGCCATTTTCTCGGTGTACAGGATACCTTTGTCTCCAAATAAAAAAATTTTTTGACATTCTTCTCAATTTAACCAAGAAGGAAGAGAGTGGGTTTTCAGTGACTTTCACATTTTTTATAGTTTTGTTTTGGTTTTTTCTGTTTTGTTTTCCAGATTTTTTTGTTGTTTAATAGAGTTATTTTTTCACTTACATCTGGGTGTATTTGGTCTCTCTCTGTTTTGGAGAAAACCTGGGGTATTGAATCTGTGGGAGGAGACTTCTGTCCAAGGTCCCCACCCCTCCAAATTGCCTCAAACCCAGACACAGTATCATAAAGATCAGAAGGGCCATTAGCAAGGTTGGAAGAGACCTTGGAGATCATCAAGTCCAACCTGTAACCCAACACCAACCCATTGTCTAAACCATGGCACTACCCACAGGACCATCCAGTCCAACTCCCCACCATTAGACCATGTCACTGAGCTCCTCATCCAGTCTTCTCTTAAACACCTCCAGGGATGGCAACTCCACCACCTCCCTGGGCACACCATTCCAAAGAGAGATCACTCTCTCTGTGAAAAATCTCTTCCTAACACTCAGTCTAAACCTCCCCTGGCGTAGCTTAAGGCCGTGTCCTCTCATTCTGGTGTCATCAGCCTGAGAGAAGAGATCCACACCCACCTGTCGGCAACCTCCCTTCAGGTAGTTGTACACAGCAATTAGGTCACCTCTGAGCCTCCTCTTCTCCATGCTGAACAATCCCAGTCCCCGTAGCCACTCCCCATAGGGCTTGTCCTCCAGTCCTTTCACCATCCTTGTTGCCCTTCTCTGGACCCTCTCAAGCAGCTCAACATCCTTCTTAAACTGGGGAGACCAGAACTGGACACAGTCCTCCACCACCATTTCACTACACTGTCTTAGTTTATCTGTGTGACCAGCTGTGTGTATCTATGTATTTGTATATATGTTTGTGTTCAGACAGTGTGCCCAGGCGACTAAGAAGACCAATGCTATCCTCGTCTGCATCAAGAATGGTGTGGCTAGCAGGACAAGGGAAGTTATCCTTCCCCTGTACTCGGCATTGGTTAGACCCCACCTTGAGTATTGTATCCAGTTCTGTGCCCCTCAATT
>WEKX01002718.1:639-26240 GCA_013390025.1 Pitta sordida | reverse complement strand
GAGGTTTAGACTTGACATTAGGAAAATGTCTTTCACTGAAAGAGTGATCTGGGATTGAATGGGTTGCCCACAGAGGTGATTGAGTCACCGTCCCTGGAGATGTCTACAGGACAATTGGTCATCTGAACTGGTAGATGGGGACAGGGTTCAGTATAGTTCCCTTGTAATCCAGGAGGAAGAAGTTGGAGACCTGCTAAGCCACTTGGATACTCATAAGTCCATGGGACCAGATGGGACCCACCCTAGGGTGATGAGAGAGCTGGCAGATGAGCTCGCTAAGCTGCTCTCCATCATTTATTAGCAGTCTTGGCTCACAGGTGAGGTCCTGGATGACTGGAAGCTGGCCAATGTGACTCCCATCCACAAGAAGGGCCAGAAGGACCACCCGGGAAATTACAGACCTGTCAGCCTGATCTCAGTTCCAGGTAAAGTTATGGAGCATATAATCCTGGGTGCAATCATGCAATACCTGCAGGATGACCAGGAGATCAGGCCCAGCCAGCATGGATTTAGGAGGAGTAGGTCTTGCCTGACCAACCTGGTCTCCTTTTATGACCAAGTAACTAGCCTGGTAGATGAGAGAAAGGCTGTGAATGTAGTGTATCTGGACTTCAGTAAAGCCTTCAACACAGCCTCCCATAGCATACTTCTGGAGAAGCTGGCAGCTCCTGGCTTGAACAGGTGTGCTTTGTGCTGTGTTAGGAACTGCTTGGTTGGCCATGCCCAGAGAGTGGTGATGAATGGTGTCACATTCAGTTGGTTACTGGTCACTAGTCACTAGTGGTCACCCAAGGATCAGTGTTGGACCTGGTTCTGTTCAATATCTTTACTGATGATCTTGACAATGAGATTGAGTCCATTATAAGCAAGTTTGCAGATGATACCAAGCTCGGAGCAGGTGTCGATCTGTTGAAGGGTACGACTGCCCTACAGAGGGACCTGGACAGACTGGAGAGATGGGCAGATTCCAGTGGAATGAGATTCAACAAGTCCAAGTGCTGGGTTCTACACTTTGGTCACAATAACCCTATGCAGAGCAATAGGTCAGGGACAGAGTGGCTGGAGAGTGGGCAGGCAGAAAGAGACTTGGGAGTACTAGTGGATAGGAAATTTAACATAAGCCAGCAGTGTGCCCAGGTGGCTAAGAAGGTCAATAGCATCCTGGCCTGCATCAGGAATGGTGTGACCACCAAGACTAGGGAAGTTATCCTTTCCCTATACTCAGCACTGGTTAGACCGCACCTTGAGTGCTGTGTCCACTTCTGGGCCCCTCATTTTAAGAAAGACGTTGAGATACTAGAAAGTGTTCAGAGAAGGGCAGCAAGGATGGTGAAGGAAGGGGCTGGAGTGCAAGACCTACGAGGAGTGGTTGAGGGAGCTGGGGTTGTTTAGCTCAGAGACGAGGAGGCTCAGGGGTGAACCTATTGCTCTACCTGGTTGGAGCCAGGTTGGGGTCGGTCTCTTCTTTCAGGCAACTGGTGACAGAACAAGAGGACACAGTCTCAAGTTCCATCAGCGGAGGTTTAGACTTGATATTAGGAAGAAATTCTTCACTGAAAGAGTGATCCACCACTGGAATGGGCTGCCCAGATTGGTGGTGGAGTCACCATTCCTGGAGGTGTTTAAGAGTAGGCTGGATGAAACAGTTAGTGACACGGTTTAGATGATGGGTTGCTGTTGGATTATAGGTTGGACTTGATCTCCAAGGTCTCTTCCAATCTTGCCAACACTGTGATACTGTGATATTATTGCAAGTTAGCAGGACTTGTGGAGAAACACATCCTGTTTCTTTCTTTTCTTAGCCTACAGTTTCCTACAGTGACGCTTGTTTTTACTCAGAAGAACTCGAAATACGCCTGCAATTGTAATTTGGAAAAATTTTGTAGATTTGTGGTAGTAGTGGCATTGACTACCTGCCATAAAACGTTTTAATGAGCTTCACCATCTCCATATCAAGTTCTGCAATGAATGCAATTTGATTCCAAAAGAGCCCTTTTCAGAAACCATGTAGCCTCTAAAGGGTCACATATAATATATTAACTCTATTTTGATGAAAAACAAATCTGCTAGATACTCAACAGACTTCATCCTGAAGTAAAAGCTGGTATATGGTGTTGTTCTTGGCAAAATAGCTGCAGTCTCCTTAGAAGCTGTGACCTTGTATTACTAACCCTTTTCAATAGTAATGAACACTGGGTAATCAAAAATGTTACATGGAGAAAAATATAGTATATGCAGGAGATATGTTATTCTTCTCATGCATGAGGACTAGGTTCTTGTTGCTATAAATCCAAACAGCACCACCTAAATTTATGGAACTATCTCAAGTTATAGCAATTCATTTCTTGCAAATGCAGTCTGCTTCCTAGAGCTAGAGGTCATTATGACTGCTTACAGCATGCGCTGTATCTGCCATATGAACTTATCATTTTGAACAAGACTTTTGTTCAAGTTTGCTTCCATAATGACCTATGCCTTTAGCAAAGGATGAGCTGTCATTAACAATGTTGAAATTAGATAACATAAACTGAAGGCTTTTCTACATTTCAAAGATGGTGTAGCAGAGAGTCAGGACTGAAAAGTAAAAAAAAAAAAATCCAAGCAGGAAAAGCAGAATGCAGGTCTAGATTTCCAGCACCAACAATGCAAAGTTTGGAAGCATTTAGATACCTTTTCAGAGACAGACGTCATTTGAAAACTGTGGCCATACATCTAGTTTTTGATCATTATCTCCACCCGGTTCCTTTCCCCATAGACTTTGGAATAGTTAGGTCATGTTTGGTAGAAACAGGCACAGGGTCATGTTTAGTAGAAACAGACATCTTTAAAAGCTGCATTCATACAGAAAATATTGAATATATTTCATTAAGAAAGATTCAGCTAGAAGTTAGTAATGACAATAAAAATATAAGATATTTTTCAGTTTGCTTGCTTGGGGCATGAGAGAGAGTTTTTTGTTCCATAAGTTTCACGGATCTTTTGTACAACTCATTTGTTTCTGTCTGGGATGTTTCTTTTCAAAGACCAGATTCCTGTTGCAGAGAAAAAGCAGTTGAAGAAAGGTAACCTGCCATCCTCATTTCTCAGCAAGGAGAGCTGTCTGTGTGGTCACATGCCATTAGAGCCCTGGTCTGTTGTATTCAGGAAGAGGCTTAGTAAGAGTGACCCTATGACAATCATTCAATGAAGAGCTTTTGTGCCCTGATACTGCTTTAGTAGTAAACAATAGAGTAGCATGTGTCAGTCCAAAGACAGTGTGGTGATTCAAGATCCTCTTTCTGTACAGTTGTAAGTGTACTCCTGCAGAAAAGTTCTCGGAGTTCACTGATTCTGGATCCTATGTCCACTGCATGCCAGCATCAGTGGCCTTGTATTCCTTCTTTATTGTCCATTCAACATCTGTTCTTGAGCTGAAAACTTTCCTACCATTGAGTCAGTCAATGGAGTTGGTCTTAAAGAAAAAGTAGAGCAAAATCATTGAAGTTTACTACATGTCCTCACAGCAGCTGAGTCAGCAGCAACGCAGGAATGCCCATCATACGAAGAGCACTAACTGTTGAAATCATCTTATCCCCTGAAGCCAGCCAAAGAGGACCTGACTGTTCTACCAAAAATATTTATAGGTATCTGTTTGGAAAAAAAAAAAAAAGAGCAGAAAAAAAGGTGACTGCACATTCAGATAAATTTATTGATACAAGATAGTTTGGAGTCCATAATAATGAACATATGTTACTTGATCTATCAGAAATCAGGGTCAGTTATAAATCAGACATTACAGTACAATTGATCCTTACTAAAAATCTAAAGGCATGACTGTCACTAAACTTCAAAATTATTTTTCGGTGCTTTCATTGTAATAAAAAATATTAGTTCATAATTTGACTTTGAGGGAATTATATCAAATGCTCCCATTTTAATGAAATACATTTGAAACCTATTGTATTTGGAAACTGATATTAATATCCTACATCCCTTTTGGAGAGGAGAGAAACAACATTATCCATTCTCGAAAACTTATCACATATGTAAGACCCTGAAGAATAAGTTCTACAAACTTAGTATATTGCAAATTTTGCACACCTGTCAGCATAGATGTATGCATTCACTATGTGTCTCTATAAATATCTAATTTCAATGGTGTTTAGTGAACTCAGCTCATGAAGAAACTGTGTGCAATATCTCTGCTCTCAGAGACAGGAGATAAACATCAGACAGGAAATGTGTCTGTTTCCTAGAGGAACATGTGCACTTTTACACGGATATAAAATCCTGCTTTCAGTGAAATTGCATCTACACTGTTGAAGGGACAATTCCATAAACAGTCTATGCAGTTTTTTTGTCCATCAAACTCAGTGACATTTAATGCTACTGTTTGGAATACTATTTCCTGCAAACAAATTTGGAGTTGACATACAATATATCAAAATCAACATTCACATGCAATCTACTCAAATTACATACTATGTGGCTAAGAACTAGTAACATTCTTCTGAGAGTAGAAAAACCTCTAGTTTAAATAACTAGGCCAGCAGCTGCAGAAAAATAAATGTAATTTTTTCCCCATTAACAAAAGAAGGACTCTCTCTAAGGTACATCTCTTTTCTCTTGTCCCTTGCTCTAGGTTTAACTCCTCTAGAAAACTCCTCCTGTAGAAAAGCTTTCTTGCTAGCACTGCTGTCAGTAAAAAGGAAAATTTTAAAACATTATATCCTTTGTACAAATAAATGGATTGAGCAGGATCCTAAAGGGCTGTATTTTTAAATCCACATTTATTTTGGGCTTTGCAGCCCATGAGAGGCATCTTCATACCATCAGATGCAGGACTCTTGCATTTCAAGTTCAGTTACAGTGTCAGACCGCTTATGCACTGTAGACACAGGCTAAGCTGGAATGTTGATTGGTACTTTGGGATATTGTAAATCCTCAAGAACCGTGCCTCATTAATACCACATAAGGAGACTTTCCACAGTGCCTTGTGCACTCAGACTTGTCCATCCCGCATTGGCCTTTTTAGTCATCAGCGTGTTCGTAGCAAGCATGGGTAGAGCCCTTCCTATATCTTCATTCATGAAGCTTCGCCATGATGATGATTTCTTCTATAGCTGAATATCTAACTATAAGCCTTGGTGTCTCTATATTATGCACTCATTGGTGTAATTAAGTCTCATTCTTCCACAAACTGACTTGTGACCCTAATTCAGCAAGTGTACTGCAGACAGACATAAGCAATATGAAGGACTTCATATACTATAGTACCATATTTTCTCCCCTCTTCTACATGACAACCCCTAGTCTCTTTTCCCTCAGATACAGACAAGTACAAACAAAGCAAGTTTGAACAGAGGGTGACCTCTGTTTTCCTTCCTTCAAGTCAAAGAATTTCACCCTAGGGGAGTGAGGTCAAAGCTAACCCCAAATATTGTTTAATCAATATTTAAATAAAGATCTATAAGATAAATAATAACAAAAATTATCTTTTAGACACACATTTTTAAATAGTCCAGGAACAGGACAAAGGGCAACAGGCACAAATTGAAACACAACAG
Source organism: Pitta sordida (assembly GCA_013390025.1). Classification (NCBI taxonomy): domain Eukaryota; kingdom Metazoa; phylum Chordata; class Aves; order Passeriformes; family Pittidae; genus Pitta; species Pitta sordida. The sequence goes on along the minus strand of WEKX01002718.1, from coordinate 20,694 downwards.
TTCCATCTGATTATGAGGAAAACTTCTTTTCCTTGAGGGTGGCAGAGGGATAGGCTGCCTGGAGAGGTTGCGGAGACTCCTTCTCTAGAGATACTCAACAGCTGCCTGGATATGATCCTATTTAAGCTGCTGTGGGTGAACCTGGCCTAGTAGAGGGATTATTCTCCAGAGGTCTTTTCCAACCTCACTCATTCTGTAATTCTGTGTGAATCTGTGACTCTGTAATTTTACACTCCTCACCTTTTCTTCTTTCCCCAACATCTCTCATTCCTGGAGTCTGTTGCACCCAGCTCCCTCTCCCACTCTCCTCATGTTGTCCATTCTGCCTTCCAACACTTTCCTTTTCCCCTTTCTTTTCTATGTGACTCAAGCTCTCTCTCTGCTCATGAACCAAAATCTTTTTTACATTTTTGTTGATTTACACTACCTCTTATGCCCATAAAAACATTTCTCTTTCTTGCACCATTGTTTTGAGTGTAGGTCTCCACACATCCCCTGTGGGCCACTGGCATGCATGGAGAGGTCCAAACTGATAGAAGAGATCCCAGAAAATGACTCTCTCTTGTGTTCAAGTCTCTAGCAAATACTTCACTGTATTTCTGAAGTTTAGTTTTTACATGGAATTTATAATAACAGGAAAGAGAAATATACAGACTTTCAGTACTTGGAATGGCAATATGTCATGTGGCTAGGAAAGGTATGTCTAGGAGTATCATATAGCTGTTACTCAGCCTAGAGACAGAGGAGCTTTGTGTCGTGTGCCGAGGTTTCTTGAGAAGTTAGACCAAAATACAGACACATGGGTCAGGCTGTTCTGGATTAAACTGACACAGACAAGTTTCACACCCCAAAATAAGTAACTATTTTTTCTTATGACAACGACATTTTGTGAAGGTAAAAAATTAAGTCTCAATATTAGGCCATCTGAGTCCATTTTCAGCAAGCTCTCACTCCCTTCAATCTTCATTCAGGCAAGGACCAGAACAGTTTTACATTAAATCAAACTAAAGAGGAGATTTATAGATCATGCTCAGTCAAGTAGAGGACCGTTGCACTCTCTCTGGAGATGTCAAAAGGGAGAAGCTTGCTTCTTTATCCTGAAGATCTGCTATTCTGTATTATTCAAGAAAATTACATATTTTATTAACTTTCTAGTCTTGAATAGTTAAATAAAAATACAGTAACCACTCTGATTTCCATATGTAACACAGAAATAAAAATATAATGAACAAACAAAAGTGTTCATTTCTTAAAGCTTTCTAATGTTCCAGTTTACAGGGTTCTAAAAGGTAAAATAGGAAAGTGGAGTTTTTCTCTTAGAACTTATAAGTTACAGAGGTCTGTTTGGAGTAGGATACTCTAAGGTTTGTTCATTCATAAAGAAATAAGAATCTATGGGGTTGGTCAAACCACGACAGTGAGGAGGGGTTGTTCTTGAATATCTGCATGTTTAATAAAATGCATTCAATAATGTCACTAAAAGGGAATGGGTGGAAAGATCTCAATTATAAAGATTAATATAGGACTTCATGTAAGTTACCCTAATAGAAGTTAGGCATTTTCAAAGCCAACTTGGAAATAGTGTTCTTATTTGGTGAAATTTACGGCCAGAAAACAGCACTTTACAAGAAGGAAACAGGTCAGTTTCTTTCCATGCAGTACAAAAAAATCCTACAAATCCTCAGTGGCATAGGTCCTTTTGATGTATGTTTAGGTATAATCACTTGCTATTGGATATCCAAGCAGCATGTAAAACATATTTCTGGCAGCAGGAAGCATAGTGTGTTACAGAAATTGCATGTAGTACTTCAAAGAGTTTGAGAAAAAGATCTTCATGATGATGAGAATGGATCCCATACGATAACCAGTAACAACTACTTTATGTTGCACATGGTGAAGCTAAAGCAAAAAAACTGTGCTACACACAGTGAAATAAGACATCAAACAAAAAAGCCACTCAAAATCCCAAACAATTTATAATAGGACCTTCATTTTATTATTGTCACCACTACTGACTACATTACATTTTGAGACTCTATCATGATTTCTCCACTATGTGGTAATGTAGAAAAACTAATTAAAAATGTTAGAGCAACTGCAGAATCTACCTGTAGACAATCAGGACAGTATTTGCAATGACATTTACTGAGTACAATAGATGATCTAAGTAACATCCATTTCCACTCCCTTAAGAAATTCATGGTTTCTATGTATTGTCAATATCTATGCAGTTCTTAGTACTTAAAATGTATTTTCTTTTTTTTCTTCTTCTTCTCAATGCATAGAATTACCTTGCCACTCATTCTACATGTTCAGAGATGTCTGCTCAAACTCAGGAAGCTTCATGATTCCTATTATAATACCCAATCATTACTCCTTTCACCAACAGAAAACTAACACCTTCATTTAGTCTATTTAGTGAGTCTATTTGCAACTCCGTGGAGGAGTTGCAAATAGGATCTGTGTGGCACGCAACTGTGGAAAATAGTAAAGAGTAAATAAAGATATGTAAATAATCTATCTAGACCTTGCTAATTTGGAATATTAGGGAGAGCAGATTTCCTACTTCTTCTCCAGAAATCCTCTGATTTAGTCAAGTCTTGCACTACAGTAATCCCTCTCTACTTCATGGTTCACCATTCATGGGTTCAATACATCATGGGTGTTTTTTCCATATATATACTGTATTTACTGTATTTACTGCTACTTTGTGGATTTCACTTATCAAAGCATCTTCCAGGAACCACACCACTACAATATTCAAGGGATTACTGTATTTACATTCAAAATTTACATTTATGTTCATTTACATTTACTTTTCAAAATTCATTCTCTGTTGTCCTAGCTGCAGAACCACCAAATTGATTCAAAAAATATTAGTCACCTTGTGAGCATAGACATGAAAAAAAATTCCTGCAAACAATCATTAATTTCATGGTGACCAACCAGCAATATTACCCATAACTACTTTTTAACATACGATCAAGGGTCTGCACAAGGATCTATGAAATCTGTGCCCTAATATCTTGTACAAAAGCATTCTTTAGCTGGATATGGTGTACAAATTGTCTTGTCTAAGATATACTCCACTTTTGTTATTATTGTATTCTTATTTGTCTCTATTAACATGTTGCTAATGAATTAAAACTTAACATGAGGCAGCAGTGTGCCCAGGTGGCCAGAAAAGCTAATGGTATCCTGGCCTGCATCAGGAATAGTGTTGTCAGTAGGACTAGGGAAGTTATTCTCCCCCTGTACTCAGCACTGGTTAGACCGCATCTTGAGTACTGTGTTCAGTTCTGGGCTCCTCAGTTTAAGAGGGATGTTGAGATCCTTGAGCGTGTCCAGAGAAGGGCGACAAGGATGGTGAAGGGGCTGGAACACAAGCCCTATGAGGAGCGTCTGAGAGAGCTGGGATTGTTCAGTCTGGAGAAGAGGAGGCTGAGGGGAGACTTTATTGCTCTCTACAACTACATGAAGGGAAGTTGTAGTCAGCTGGGTGTCAGTCTCTTCTCTCTGGTTACCAGTGATAGAACAAGAGGACACAGTCTTAAACTGCGTCAGGGGAGATTTAGACTTGACATTAGGCGGAACTTTTTCACAGAGAGGGTGATCTCTCAGTGGAATGGGCTGCCCAAGGAGGTGGTGGAGTCACCGTCCCTAGAGGTGTTTAAGAAAAGGTTGGATGAAGTTCTTGGTGACATGACCTAGATATTAGGGTAGGATGATGTGTTGGTAGTAGGATGGCAACAGGTCAGGTTAGGTAACAGGTTTGACTAGATTAGATTAGGTAACGGGTGACAGGTCGGACTTGATGATCTCTATGGTCTTTTCCAACCTTACTGATTCTGTGATTCTGTGAATTACCCTCTGCTCTCTATTTTTTCCTTGAATAAACTCAAGATAACGCTTAAATCACACAAACACATTCCAAGTGGAATGGAACCCATTATTTATCTGTAAGTTCATCTAAATATTTTCAGCCCAAATAAATTTGTTATGGAGTAAAAATATCATAACTCATGAAAAAGCCTATAAACATCTTCAGCCTAATTCCTGTGAGAAAATTGTTCTTATAGCCATTTCAGTTTCCTGCAGACCCAAAGTCCAGTTTAAAGAGTTTTCCATTTATGTGAATCATAACTATTTCAATACTGACTCCCACACAGCTCCCACAGTAGCCCTAATTCAACCTAAGGTGAAATACCCTCTTCTGTCAGGCTGACGACACCAGAACGAGTGGGCACGGCCTCAAGCTACGCCAGAAGTGTTTTTTCACAGAGAGAGTAATCGCTCATTGGAATGGACTGCCCAGGGAGGTGGTGGAGTCGCCGTCCCTGGAGGTGTTTAAGAGAAGACTCGATGAGGAGCTTAGTGACATGCTCTAGCTGGGGGGTGTTGGGCTGGATGGTCCTGTGGGTCCCTTCTGGTTCGGAGTGGCCTGTTAGACTGTGAGGGAACTAGGTTTGTGTTTACCGCTCTGGGATGTGCGTTCGGTTAGATGGTGAGTTGGACTAGATGATCCTTGTGGGTCCCTTCCAACTCATAGTATTCTGTGAATCTGTGAATCTAAAGGCTAAAGCAGGCACTTCTGGTTGACAGGGTGGATGCGAACCCCAGTGTCATTGGCTGTTCCTGTGTCTGACACTTAGAACAGCAGACTCCAATGACAGTTTTTCAGAAAAACTCAAAAATTCTCACTGGAGGATGAAATTGAAGCACTTTGAGCCAAAGATCTCTATCTGATGGCTCAACAACACAAGAAACTTTGATTTTTTTTTTACCATTTTGTTTAAAGTCTGTATACACATGTACTCACAGAGAAGTAAGCAGTACTTAGTCTCTAGGCACATCTGATTAAAAACCCCTAAAAAATAATAACTACACAGACTACAAAAAATATTCTAATCTAATACTCTGAAAAATGTTAAATACTGTGCAAGTTTTTAGAAATGCTTATTTAGGGAACCTGAGGCAGAGACAACAGTTGTCTGAATCTATGTATTTTCTTTTCATAGTAATAGTCTGGATGTCAACATTTTTTTGTTGCTGTTGCAAACATTAGCAGAAAGGAATTAGGTGTCAAGAGCCAAACACTCCCATCCAAATGGCACCTGATGACTGGCTATTAAAACTAGGGGCCTGGGAGTCAGAATGCAATTTGTCACCCCAGAATATTCTGAAACAGGTATAAAAGAACCCGAATAGCATCTGTCAACCTTCCAGCCCAATTCCCTAACTCTTGCTCACAAAAAGAAGTACTTAGGAAGATAAAGGCATTAACTAGCCATTCTGTGTAAGATCAAAAGTCTGTCTTGCTCTGTGCATTTCAAAGTTTTGTTGTAGAAAATAAATTAACAAAAACAAAGAATGTATAGAACCATATACTTATGCATTTACATAACTCTCACCTTTCAGATTAAAAAAAAAAATTAAACCCCCTTATTTTGAAGTTCTTTTTCCAGAAACGTCTACAGATACATTTTGTGGTCTGCAGCAGGTCAAGGATTAAATTTATTGCTGCTACCAGGAAAAATATCAAGATTCAAAGAAAGGGACAAAAGCATAGTTCAGACTTGTTAACACTCTTAATTATTATCCAAACATTAATACTTGTTGAATGCATGAATACATAATTTCTTTTGAGCAGGACATGGTACAGATTTTCAAAGGTCTGGATCAGAATTAGCACCTACATCAAATTCATAAGACTAATTTTTAGTCACAGTTACATCAGTGCAACTCTGCTGTAACTAAAATGCAAGCACAGCAAGATAGTATCATTGCTGTTTATCCCTAGTCGGTCTCATTTATGCAAAAGAGTGACTATAGCTAATTTTTAAATCCTGTGGCCTTCAGCTCTGATGTGAACTGCTCAGCTACAGCCAGTATCTGGCTTCATTACTACTGCATTTCCTGGCTGTGGCTCCCCATAGCTCCATTTCAGCAGATCAGGGTGTAGAGTGAACTGTTGCTATTCCATTATAATTTCAAAGCAGTGTTTTCAGAGCTCAGCCACTCTTAATTATTTAGTCAAGGCTCTCATTAGACCTCCTCTAGACATACGAAAATGTCAGAGGTAAAATAGCTCTTCTACATTACTCTATTTTTCTCTTTTTGAGACTAACTATTGTGAGATTTGAGACTCTCTATTTGGGACTACCATTTTAACTGATATGTTGTCTTACTTAAGGCTGTAGTTAAATTTGGCCCTTGACCTGAAAAGTCACAAGAAAAATTAAACTTCAAGGCTTCTGGTAGTCACCAGCTCCTTTTTCTTGACAAGCTAAACCTTCAGAGAATGTGAGCTATTATCACATTTTTCAAAGATAGCTCCCTGCTACTAGTTTTTCTCAGGTTCATTGTGTAGCTGTCAATGTGTTCCAACTGCAGCACTGCTTACTTAAATTTCACCTATGATAATATGTAGCTACTAGAGGAAATTCCACTGATTTCTTAAAGCATCTTAAATATCTGGAAGTTAGCCACCAGTTAAAAAAATTAGAAACTAACTTCAGAGACAGCAAAAGAATTATTACCAAATCTCTCTGGACTAGCACAAAAATAGTGTGATTCTTGCAGACAGCTGATCCTAAGTACCTTCAATGAGCAAAGTGAATACCACAGACGAGACCAGCGGCCTATAGTGCGGACAAAATTACTGGAATTGCGTACCAAAACCAATCTCTTTTATAGGTAATGTAAGTTATTTGATCATCAGGTAAAGTATGTATATTGGCATCTATTATGCAGAAAACCTTAAAGCTTATCTCATTGCAAATACATTAATTTGAAAATATATTTAACTCTGACAAATGAATATGCAGATGAAGTATATAAAGCCTTCAATTAACATTTGCAGTTACAAACTTTGTTGCTTTGTGCTGCTGCTATTTGATTAGTTTAGTTTTATTATTTGCTGGCAAAGATTTTAGAGGGTCAATTTTGTAAAATCCAGGGAATATATTTGTCCTAAAGGCTATTAATATCCAAGTACAGATTTTTAAAAGATAATCCACTGGACTAGTCACTTATGAAGGAGTCTATCAAAGTCAAACCAATAAAATTTCTGTCATATTTGGTTTCATCATCTTAAAAGACGGGAGAATCCCTCACTTGAGATGCTATTGGATTCTCTCAGATGGATAATAAACCCAGTAAAATTGTGTAAAATCTAAATGTCTCCATAGCTTGTGGAGTATCTTCTCAGAACTCCATCACTTTGACTAGATCTTTATCAGCTAAAAGTGTAAGAAGATCTGAGAAATGGCTCCATCATGGTTCTGCAAAATCACAGTATCACAGTATCACAGTATCAGCAAGGTTGGAAGAGACCTTGGAGATCCTCAAGTCCAACCTGGAACCCAACACCAACCCATTATCTAAACCATGGCACTAAATGCCTCATTCAACCTACTCTTAAACACCTCCAGGGATGGCAACTCCACTACCTCCCTGGTGGAGGACCATTCCAATGAGAGATCACTCACTCTGTGAAAAACCTCTTCCTAACATGCAGTCTAAATCTCCCCTGGCGGAGCTTAAGGCCATGTCCTCTTGTTCTGGTGTCATTAGCCTGAGAGAAGAGATCCACACCCACCTGGCTGCAACCAGGTAGTTGTAAACTACCTAAGCTTTTCTTTGGAGGCTGGAGCCAGCACTTATTGTTCCTTAGTGAATAAAATTNTTTTCACAGAGAGAGTGATCTCTCTTTGGAATGGTCTGCCCAGGGAGGTGGTGGAGTTGTCATCCCTGGAGGTGTTTAAGAGAAGACTTGATGAGGAGCTCAGTGACATGGTCTAGTACAGTGGTAAGTGTCCCCACCTGTCATGTGGGAGACCTGGGTTCGATTCCCACCAGGGAGACAGTGTTAAGAGTTGCACTAGATGATCCTTGTGGGTCCCTTCCAATTCAGAATATTCTGTGTGATTCTGTGAAGATGGTGGGAGGCTTGGATGTATGGAGTGTGGTGCCCGTGGTTCCACGCTTGTGGTCCTGATCCCTGGGCGGGTGTTCACTTGGGAGTTGAACTAGATGATCCTGTGGGTCCCTTCCAACTCAGAATAACCTGTGAACCTGTGAACTTGATAGGAAGAACCAGACAGACTCTCAGGCTACCTAGCAGTTGTCTATCCTGTGTCCTAAGTGTGTCTCTGGGTCCTTGCTGCTTATTGAAAGAAACATGGCAGTCTCCATCTTACCTCTAAAGCTAATTAATAGTTTGTTTAGAAAATGGTAGCTCTATCAAGAATTGTGGTCCTGATCATAATGAAAAAATCATGGCTTGCCTGATCACACAGCAGAGAAGAATCCTTCCATAGTAGCTGCAATATACAAAAGAAAAAATGCAATTTCACAAACAAGTCAACAATGCCAATTTCAATGAGAAGCATTTGGTGTGCAGTGAGAAGAGATTCTTGCTATGTGACCTCCGAGTGAATTGTGCCAGATGGGCTAGGCTACAGTAAGATAATTTATTAGAGCTACAGCTACTTACAATAATTGGTTTCTATTAACTAAACCAACATAATTAATTATCTACTTTATGTAATCCCTCTAGCCAGGTTAGAAAAACTAAATGGAAGCTTTCTTTAGTTTGAGAGTTTTTAATCAAAGTGAAACATATCCACTACTATATTTTCAGGACAAAATATTAATCCACTCCACACAAGATACAATAGCAATGTAAGGCAAGGACACATGCCAGTGAGATCCAAGTCAATGTCTTGGGAAGTCAAAATTCCATCTATAAATAAAGCGCGACTTGTGATGGTAAAGCAACTGCCAGATGCTGAAATTATGTACCTACTCATAAGTCACATTTTGTACAAAGACCTGCCTAGAAAATTCTCTCCCACTGGTCTGGCAATCCCTGCAGTTGCTTTCAAAAAACATGCTATTTCTCTTAATAAAAACATCAATTGCAGAACAAAACTCAGAGATAGGTGCTCAAAAAACCCCAAATCCCCTGAAACAATCTTAAGGCACTTAAGTAGAAATTGATTTTAGTAGTTGATCCCTGCAACAGAGGTTGTTACAGTCAACCCTCAAGTTTCAGGGGGCCGAGGGCACCCATGGCTAGCGTGAATCCCACGATCTGCAAAGACAAGCAGCTCATTAATGTAAAATTAAGCCCCGCTCATCACCCCCCCCCAGCTCTGGAGTGCCCAGGGGCATTCCCAGAACCATCCCATGGACAGCACAGGGGAGCGAAAGAGATCTCTGACCCCTGCCCACCCAGGGAGTTCCCGGGGTTCCCTGCGGCTCGAGGGGCCATGTCCACCCTCCCCACAGCTAGCAGAGCTTTGTCGGCCTCAGGCTTGACATGTTTCGCATTAGATATCAGGCAGATTTGCAGATTTGAACAAAGGTGCAGGCCGCAAGATGGTGGCCTATGGGGGAATAGGTGGAAAAAGCAAAATGTGCTTAAACCTGGAGAGTGTGGGATGCAGTGGCACCTGGGGATGGCGCTGCGCAGCGGGCTGGGACCAGCTGGTGCTGCGTGCTGGTGCTTAGACAGGCTGTTGCATGTCAGCACGCTTTCCCAGCCTTGCCCCAGCAGGAGCTGCTCCCCACCTGCCCAGGATGGAAAAGCCCTGTTTTTCCCTAGCAGGAGCTGCTTCCTGGCTCCCTGAGATGGGCTCTTCCTATCTCGCCCTGGCAGGAGCTGCTGCCCACCTTCCCAGAATAGAAGAGCCCCATTTCGCCCTGGCAGGAGCTGATCCCCAGCTCCCTGGGACAGGCTCTTCATATCTCACCCTGGCACGAGCTGCTCCTCACCTGCCCAGGACTCAAGAGCCTCATTTTGCCCTTGCAAGTAGCTTCTCCCCATGTGCCGGGATGCAAGCTAGGGACAGTGGGGTGGACAAGTCACCCACTGCTGATACACAAGCCCAAGACAGTGGAGCAGGAAGGTCCTCCAGTGCAATGACAAGCGGAGTGGGCGGGCTTATACCAATGCTGGCACGCAAGGGTGAGCAGCGAAGGGAAGTGGATTTTTTTCCTGGTGTGGCATCCCCGTGGGTGCCTGTAGCCTCCTGTCCCTTTGTGCTGTGATGAGCGGGGTGGGGCTGACACACCACAGCACCCTGCTCACCACTGCTCCAAGGCTGAGAGGGTCGGTGCAATGAGTGGGGCTTAATCATATATTCATGACTGTCTATCTTCATATGTCAGTCAGCACATGCGCAGTCGCCAATGCACTGCGGAACATGAGACTGACTTCGCAGGGGAAAAAGATGTGAAGAAGTGAGCCCGTAAGATACGAACTATGAAATACTGAGGAGTCAATGTATTGCTGGCATCAGAATTTCTAATGAAGATAAATATACATGTGCATTACATAGGTTTACAGTACATAGAATGGACGTATATTTTCTCCAGCTGTTTTCCAGAAGATGCTTTTTCTACCAGAAAAAAAAATTAGTAATAAACAATATCTCAACATATATCCCACTTATAAGAGTTTCTAGAATAACAACTGCAATGCACAAAGCCCTAAAAGCATCCTGGCAGTAAAAATCAACATCTTCACAAACTTTTCAAATCACAATTAACTTGATTCAAAAAGAATACCTATGCACATTCACTATTTTGATACTAGTACAATGCCATTTCAAATGTACTAAAATGCCATTGATGTTGGTCCGCAATACAAGATTTCAGCATACAGTTTGAGGGTCACACATTGATCTGAAGTAGTAAAACATTCAAACATGTCTAATACTAAAAACTCAGTTAAACAATGTAATTGAATGTAACTATTCAGGGTGAAGAATAAAATTGCAGTTAAGACCTCTGAACTAAGAGTTACTTACACTAGGTCCTCAAAGTACATATTAAATGGGAAATACGAACACAAATCTCTTCATGAAGAAAGACTTAAAGTACTTGAGAAGCTGTTTCTTGCCCAAAATATATCAATGCATTTCATAATCATTTCATGATACCAAAACTAGTCAATTTTATCAAACATAATTTCATCAGGATGCTTTAAGAGCACCTACAGTGTTTAAAATATGCATTTTATATATGCACATTTGGAGGTTTGTTGTCAGTGGCCTTCCACAGCTATCAACACCGTCTTATCCAATTTTTTTATCAATGGCATGAATGAAAGGATAGAATGTCCTTTCTATCATGCTTTCTTTCATCAGGATTTGCTGATGACACAAAAATGGTGATAATGGCTGTTACACCTGAATGGTGTGCTGCTATAGGCTGGAGAGTTGGGTGGAAGGAAACCTAACGAGGTACAACAAGGGCAAGTGTAGGGTCCTGCAACTGAGGAGAAATAACCGCAAGTATCCATACATGTTTGATTTAGAGACGTAGAAATTCAGAGATTTTAATGAGATAGAAAATTTGGATTTAGAAAATTAATAGGTTTTAAGGGCTTTTGTTAGGCCAGAGAGAGAAGCTGAAACTTAAAGCTGAATATTCTCAGCCAATTTTCTCAGTTCTCAGCATAGACCTATAAACAAAACAGGTTTAGTCAAAACAGAGAGCGAAAGAGTGAAGATAACAAGAATTCCGTTAGGGTAGGAATGCAAACATCAGGATGGAACTAGAGCTGATTGGTTGGAGGCTTAAAGCAAAACTATATTTCTGTGATGTAATGGTGAATATTCAAATATAGTGAATATTCACTAGATGTGTATGCATATGTATTAAGGAGTTGCACTTAAGCAGGTGACAGAACTGGGGTAGGTTTTTTGGCACTTGGGAGGAAAGGGGGAACTCTTTGCTGCTCCAAAGATGTTTTTTCCCTTGTTTCTGAGTGCAAAAATAATCCTTTCTATAGCTTGCAAGCACTCTTGAGTCCTAATTACTGATTTTCTGCTGTCATGGGTTAGTGTTTGAGATATCTGCAATATGTACTTGTTTTGAATTTTTCCATTTTTCCTCCTGGGGTGAACTCAGATGGCCATTTCTTTCATTGGAGGATGCCAGGATGGGTAGGCATGGCTGCAAGCTGAATGGCTCTCGCCACTGGGTGTGGCTAGCCAGCTGGCCGGCAGGAAAACCATGGATGACCTTGGCTCGGCTGGTGCGTGTAGTCCAGAAGTGGTCGACCCTGATGACCCTGCGGGAGCCTGCACCACTGACAGTGGGCAGGTGCTGCTGCTGTTGGCAGCAAATGGGCATGGGTCCCCACTGGTATGGTGGTAGCACGAGGCGGGCAGCTGGGGGCTGCCATGATGTGACGTGGACCCCCACTGTCTCAAACTGACACATCCGCAAATCATGTTAGTGACTGATCTACTAGAGAACAACTCTTAGGAGAAGGAGCTGGTAGTCTTGGTCGATGACAAGTTGACAATGAGCTGGCAGTGTGCCCTTGTAGCCAAGACGGTCAAGGGTATCCCGAGGTGCATTGGGAATTGTGGCCAGAAGGTCAAGAGAGCTGACCTTGCCCCCCTACTCAACCCTGGTGAGGCCACATCTGGAGTATCGTGCTCAGTTCTGGTCTCCACAGTTTAAGAAAGACAAGGAGGCACTGAAGGTTGTACAGCAGAGGGTCATGAAGGTGATTAGGGATCTGGAGTAGCTCTCTTATGAGAAGAGACTGAGGGAGCTGGGCCTATTCAGTCTGGAGAAGAGGAGACTCTGAGGGGATCTCATTAATGCATATGAATATCTCAAAGGTGAGTGCCAAGAGAATGGTACCAGACTCTTCACTGGTGTCCAGCGACAGGAGGAATGGCTATAAAATAAAGCACAAGAAGTTCCACCTCAACATGAGGAAGAATCTTTTTACACTGAGGGCGGCAGAGCACTGGAACAGGCTTCACAGGGAGGTCGTGGAGTCTCCCTCTAGAGATATTCAAAACCCACCTGGACAGGCTCCTGTGTCACCTGCTCAAGGTGACGCTGCATGGGCAGGGGGATTGGACTATTTGATCTCCAGAAGTGCCTTCCAACCTTAAGAATTCTGTGATTCTGTAATATAAAATTAAAAAATGGACTAATTTNGGGTGTGCGTTCGGTCTCTGTATGGGCGTTAGATGGTGAGTTGGACTAGATGATCCTTGGGGTCCCTTCCAACTCAGTATTCTGTGATTCTGTGATTTACATTTCAATGAGATGTGCTAAACTATAGCAATGTATTTATTTATGATATTGGTATAAGTAACTCAGAGGTATTATGGAAAACATCTAACATAAAGAGCAAAATACTTACAAACGTATCTCTTGTCCCTATTTCAATCACATTGATTTAATTAGAAAGTTTTGACATACCTTGAAATCCCCTGGGGTTCCCAGTTCATGGATCTTAACATCAGAACTTGCCTATCAAGTGGAGAAATCACTGAGGATAGAAGACTATTTCTCCCCACCTGAAAATATCAGTGACTGTTACCATTTAAATGAAGGAATTTAACCTAGGATTTCCAACATCAACAAGAAATTGCCATCTAAATAATTGTTTCCTCTTACCATAGCTCCTCATTCCTAATTGTATGAAAAATACTTTGGAGGAAAAAGTTTAAAGGTAACATTTGCATTTGTCAATCCTTTTTGGAAATCAGAACTTAAGAAGGCTTAGACTAGATATTAGGAAGAACTTTTTCATAGAAAGAGTGATTTCTCAGTGGAATGGACTGCCCAAGAAGGTGATGGAATTGCAGTCCCTGGAGGTCTTTAAGAAAAGTTTGGATGATGTACTTAGTGACATGACTTCGATATGGGATGGCATGTTAGGTAATAAGTTGGCAATAGGTTGGCAACTTAGTTAATTCGGTGATTCTCTGATTCTGTGAAGGCAGTTTAATGCAATGCAGCTATTTTAGTGCAAAATTGTATCTCAGTTACAAGAAACAAGTCAGGAAAAGATCAATGATTTCTAAAAGGAGGAGTCAAAGAGAAAGGTTGAATAGTGATGGATTAACTTTCTCTGAACTGAGAAAAACTCAGGAAAATGAGCAATAAGTCCAGCAGAAGCAGTGGTATATAGAGCAGGACTGAAAAAAGTGTTTTCAAAAAAGTCTTGCTGCATTCATCACAGCCTGTCCTGCCAGAGAGTTCTTGTGTGATCCAGTGATCAGCGTGTGTTGAAAGTCGCTTTCTGGGCTAGGCTGCTGAGAAATTATGTTTAGCCAGTGGAAACCTGAACTTGTGAAATTATTCTGCAAGCTAGCCAAAAAAAGCTATCACTGAGCTAATTTCTAGCATCTTTTGTTTTGTATCTAGCTCATGTTTTGTTTTGTATCTAGATCATGCTTAGTGGCTGTAGCCCAAAATCATCCCCAGTTCTGAATGAGTAGATAAGCAGCTGTCACATATCCTGTCATTCACAAGGAACAGGTGTATTCAGAACTGAAGCCTAAGGGTCAAATTTTATCTTCCCTTTGAGTATATACTCATTGTAGTAAAAATGACACACACTGCTACTGACTCAGTTTATTACAGTGACATGCCTTAATCCACCAAGAGGAGCCCTTCCTTGTGCTAAGGCCATCCAACTTTCCATTTGCTATATGCGAGTCAAAATTTTGTCAAACTTTCTTCTACTGTGATCCCTTGGTGTTGTGTTACTAACAGGAGTTAACAAGTAATGGAAAACAATCACGATCATTAAAGTAGGCAGAGGAACAGCAGCCAACTTATGCACATGCCAGAAACCAAAATACACATTTTTTCCAGTTCACAAACACTTGAGAAAGGAATTTTGGCCATGGCATTCTTGGGAAAAATCAAATGCTTGAAAGACAGTTCCATCAAAGGCGAGATTTTTTCTCTCAGTTTGGGAAAGGTTTTTGGAAAGGTACTGGCAAACATACTGAAAGATGCCATTTTAAAAGTAAAAAAAAATCAACACATTTTATTAATGTTTCGAAAAACACACACATTTCAGGTAACATTTTCAGACAGATACTGAAGCCACTTTTCTAAACTTGCTCAGGAAATCTTCTTGGAGTCAATAGGAGTTTTGCTGAGTGAGGACTGCAGGATTTGTTTCTAAGAGCCATTGAAATAGTGTATTTATTACTGAAGCAGTAGCAGAAAAACCAGTCACTGTGAAGCATCCAAAATAACTATTTCCTTTAAAGACTAGACACTCAGCCAGATAATTCTATCAGATCTTTGTGGATCTGGATGGAGTGGTCTTCAGCAGACATTTGGACAACCTCCAAGAAACATATGGGCATCCTAGAGTTAGAGGACAGGTCCTGATTCGAATTAGAAAATCATTCTTTATCTCTTCTTTTTCTAAGAGGATATTAAGGACTGTGGGAAGTTTCTGACAGTAATCCACTCAGGCAGAGTGGATTTTTGGAAGAAAACATGTTTTTACCAAAAGAAAAGGGAAAAAATTAACCATGGTGGAAAAAAGGAGCCAACACTTTCCACTGAAAGGAAGAAAAACTATTAAAGGCAAAGAAGAGATAAAAGTAAGAAGAGTTGCTTTGCAGGCTGGTCACTTCCTACTGCTTTTACTTTTTTAACGGAGTTGAAATAATGAATTTACTTTTAACTTCTGTATTAAAAGGTTATTTTAATGTGTTCTTCCTTTATTCATGTGTTCGTTCTTAAATTGTTCTTCCTTTTCTGTTTCCATTGCTTTTCCACCTATGAAAAGAGCAAGTATGGATATGGATTTCATATAGAAGAGATTTTAACACATTTCTTTGACTTTACAGCCTTCTCGAGAGACTAGGGATAAGGGGAAATTTTAGAAGAAAACCATATTCTAGCAAACAGTCTACTTTGTCTCATGTTTGGTGTCTGATACTCAGCAGTTTAAAGATGTATGTGAGGAAAGCATTGAATCTCCCATTCCCTGACAATCTGCCCAGAGGAAAATACATTTTCTAATATTTGTTTATACCTAAGTTGTTCTTTCCTCTGATTTATTCCTTACACTGGCATGTGTTAAATTTTCCTCTTCATTTGCTGAGTACCTGATTTATGACTGGGGCTGCTAGGCTTCATCACAGTACAGTACAGATAGTCCGGTAATAACTTTTGTGTTTTGTGTCTCCTGCATCCCTCATTTAGGAAGGTATCAAAACTGCAGCCCACATGTATTCCATTGTAAATGGACAAAATTCAAAAACATTCCTTTGTAAATTCCATTTTAAAAAATAAATTACATATAAAGATTGCAAAAAAATTATGACTTACAGAAGCCAAAACAGCTACCAAAATTTAAAAAGAAAATAAACAAAGTATGTCTGTTTTCACAGACCTGGCACTTTAGAATGGCAGTCATAGAATATTCTGAGTTGGAAAGGACCCACCAGAATTATCCAGCCCAACTCCTGAACACTGATATTATTTTTTTAATATTATTAGGAGTCACACATATTTCTTCCAGAACCTGGTGTGTCATCTCTAAGAGCACTCATATTTTAAATCTTAAATCCAGCAAATGAGTCTGCACTGTTTTCTCATGATGAGAGATTCATCAAGTTTCACGTGCAGAGTCTATCAATCTGTTTTCACCACCAAATTATAGATAAGGACACATTTCCAGGAGACGTAATCTGGGGAAGTACTTCTAGAATTGAGGCAAGTGCAGAAGCAAGAACACTGAAGTCAAAGTCCCTCTGCTTGAGAACCCACCTGTTCTTTAAGTAACATATTATTAGGGTGCATGTTCATTGATGCAACCCTAAGATAGATGTCTCAAAATATGGAACATTAGACTTCAGGCACTTTTGACATTGTCAAAGTAGTCAGCCCAGGTTACAGTCCTCCACAGACAAATTAGGATCATTATTTCAGTGTATTTTTAAGAGGTGCACAGTGTGTTTCTTTGGAGACCTCATATTCAGTAATACATTGTTTTGGGAATTTTTCCTACCAGAACAGCAATATTAGTCAGAGGGAAACACAGAATCAAGTTCTTGTATTTAGATAACCACCGGGCATTTGGCTAAACCCAGAATACCAATATAGCTGCTCAGGACTTGTGGAAACTGTGTTTATTATGCGGATTTGGCCTTATTGCACTAGTCTGTGCGCATGTATCAAGAAACTACACAGCTATTCTTGGGCATTACCTTATGTATACTGATGAATCTCAGATTGATGATCTTTTTGAAACAAAAAAACACGATGTTCATGGCACCAGGGCTGGCGGTTCAGTCCCTGCATGGGTATTCACTTAGGATTTGGACTTGATGATCCTTGTGGGTCCCTTTCAACTCACAATATTCTGCGATTCTGTGAAAAATGTGTGTCCCAGAAAGAATTACTATTACTATTATAATTACTATTACTGTTACTCCAGCTATTACTACTATTATTAATATTTTCCAGAAGAGTCACATTTCAGTGATGAATACTGTAGCTGGTTCAGAAAAGGGATATAGGTCTTGGAACCGGCCCTGACTATGGTAGCTTCCTAAGAAGAAACTCTCAGAGCAGCTGTATCTTGTCTAGAATTCACAACTCTTTAGCCACACTAAAAAAAACAGCAGAGTGTCAAGGTGGTGAGTGTGATTTGTGTCCATACAACAACTTTCTTTTTAGTATCTATTTTATCACAACCAGTAAGATGCATTTGCAAGCCACATGTGAGCCTATTCTTGAGCAAATGGAAATTTTCTGTGGAATTTCAACCTCACCAGGAAATGTTTCTTAGACACAGGATGTAAATCAGACAGAGTCCTCTATCCAGAAACACCAGCTGTCCTGCGACTGAAACATTCATCTGACACTAAAGTGTTCTGACATTGCAACAAATCAGGCAAACAAAGACTCCACTTGTATTTCCCACTTCCAAGTACTGTCTGTTTAGCTACTGACTATTGTAAGTAAGATGTCACTTGGAGTGCTTACAGTCCTTTACTGAATTTTCTTATTTCGAAACACATAAAAGTCCAAATAAAAGGAAACTACAAATACTTGCCTCATTAAGAGTAGAAAGATTCAGAAAAACTCAGTAACGTCCATTACATAGAACATTTCCCAAGCAGCTATTTTCAGAGATCAATACTAGCCTTCAAAAAGCCTTAGTTCAAGGCAGGGTGAATAAAAGATGTTGGTCAATTTAATCAGCTTCTCCACAATGTCACTATCAGTTCTTCAATGTAAAATGAATACAAGGGAATCTCAAACCCAGAAGGAAAGTAAAATCTGACATAACATGCAGGTAATGCTGGTTAGCACAACTGTACCTTATGATTATTGGAGGAGTATGGTGACTGAGCACAAATACTCATTTAATTCCAAAAGTGCAACACTCAGAGAACTGAGAAAAAAAGGAATCCCTTTCTGACTTTCAGTTTCCAGACTTGTTCTGAAGAGCTGAGAAGAGGGAGAGCATTTTCTCCTGGTCCTTCTCTGATAACAGATTTCTAGCACCTTTATTACAGGTCTATGTTTTGTCATCTGAAAAAACCAGCACTGCACAAATGCTGCTGAGCAGAAAATGTTAGGACAAATGTTTGACAGCTTTAATTCCTGCTGTGAATCATCATAATTAAAATTTCAGATTTTAGTTTCAAATTAATCACAAAATTATTTCTTATATAATAATTATGAAATTGTGGGCTGATTCTGATCCAATACTGAAGAATTACAGCCAGTCATTATTAAAAGCAATATATGTTCCTTGAAAACAATTGGACATGTAGATCATAGCATTCTTTCACTAATGAGTGCAAGATTGATATTAAGTGTATCAAATACTCATAATTTCAAATTACTGAAGATTTGCTTTAAATTTACTTTACTTGTAAAATTACTGATGGTATTCAAAGTAGCAGAATTTTCAATGCACAGGGAATACAAAACTTTGATTTGAAATGCAACCAAGTTAGAGAACTATGAGAACACTCAGTTATCTCTAGAATTGGAGCTGAGCTATCGTGTCCATTCAGATAAGGATTTGAAATGACAGTTTTTAAATGCTTTCACCAGAAAAAGCCACAAATGAAATAAACAACAAAACCCCCCTACGATTTCAGGGTCCAGTTATTCTGATTTGGTTTGTATTTTTAAAAAGTACTTTTTTGTATAAGATCTTGTGTTCATTCCTTTTGGTATCACAATGTAACATCCATTGACAGCATTATACTGATAAAAATCTTCCCTGACACCACGTCATCCCACCTAAATGACAGCTAGTGTTCTAGACCCTATTTCCCTACGGAAT
This sequence comes from Pitta sordida, assembly GCA_013390025.1. NCBI lineage: Eukaryota > Metazoa > Chordata > Aves > Passeriformes > Pittidae > Pitta > Pitta sordida. The sequence continues at coordinate 1,586 of WEKX01002718.1, read as the reverse complement.
GTGAGCCAACTTCTTATCATGAAATTCCATGACAGCTTTTCAAAATAAGTAAATAATTCCCAATTATCATTTTGATTCTACACCTTCAGTGCTTTCTGTTGCCAGAGCAAAAGTTCTGGAATAGGTTAAGAGAATAAATATGCAACAAACACACAGAATATTACTGAGATTTAATGGCAACTACTGTCTGCCACTTAGATAGTTCTTTGGAGATGTGATGGCCAACATTAAGAATGTTCAGCATCATCACTGTCTATTTTGATTTAAGAACATAAAGGCTGTACAATGAGACACCCTCTCCTAACCACTGTTGGGATATATTTATTTACAGCAGGAATGATAATTACATGGATGGTTCTTTTAAGCTGAAGTATGATTCCTCCTTTTCACTTTAAACTAAGGGTGATTATACTAAATCTGTTATTACAAGTGGTGTTTTCTTTTCCCTGATACTATATAAGACTGCCAGCCTGCCAGCTCAGCAAATATATCAACAAGCACTTGTTTTGTTGACAAGATGAAGACAAGTGCATTTCAGTTTAAAAACTTCAGCATTACAAATACATACTTTTCAAACCCCCCCCCCCCCCCACTCTTCTAAAGGAAGGAACACTGCTTGAATGAGTGTTTACGTACTTTCCTCAGATTCAGAGGATGTTGGACCTGTTTCACAGGAAAGATCCACTGTGGCAGTGTCCTGTCCAACCCATGGCCATGTTCTGCACGGAATGGAAATGTGACTTTCTATAAAGTGGCTTTTAAAAATACGTATTCCATAATTTACTACAGACAGACAATGCTATAGTTAGGCCCACCACTGTTCAACATCTTTATTGACAATATGGACGAGGGAAATGAGTCCATCATTAGCAATTTGCAGATGATACCAAGCTGGGGGCAAATGGGGAACTGCCAGAGGGTGCGAGGGCCCTTCAGAGGAACCTTGA
>WEKX01002717.1:166136-176996 GCA_013390025.1 Pitta sordida | reverse complement strand
GCACCCCACTCGCAGGGCTCACGGCGCCCCCCACCCCGATCCTGTCCCACTCGCTCATGCGCTGCACCGCCGCTCACGCTGCCGCTTGCCCTCCCCGCCCCGCACCGGTCCTATCCTCGGCGATCACCCTCCTCGCCCAGGTGCTCGTCTGCCTCGGCGGAGCACAGCCAGATATCTAAAACAAGCTCTGCTCTCAGGACCCAACCTCCTCCAGACCTTATATGGGGAGGGAGCGTGGCTGTGGGCGTGGCATACTCGACTACGTAGTGGGTTCGCTATCTTTGCAGATTTCACGAGTTGCATAAGGCAGACCAGACCCAACAGCCCGTGAGTAATGGGAGATCACAGTATAACTATAGGCAGCATGTTTATACTATAAGATTTTAAAACATAATGATTTTCTTTCAACAGAAAATACCTAACAATTGGTAAAATAACCTTCCCTCAAACAAAAGAGAATTTTTCCAGTCACTGGTCACACAAATATCTTTTGGATAGAGTGGATTAATTTTCACCTAATAAATAAAAGCTTGGTTCACGGTAACTTTCTGTTGAGTTTCATTAGTATTTTTATTATTTTATTTTTCTTTCCCCCAGTAGTTTTTACAACTCTTTTCAGTCTCATACAATTGCAAAACATACTTAACAAACTGTATGCCTCTTCAAGAGCATTAACAATAGTATTAGCAGACATACTGTGCTGTCCCTAAATTTCAGGTGACAGAAGGGAGAGACTGCTGAAATCTGGCTCTTAAACTGGCAGAAAATTTCATGTACAGCTTTGGAATACCTCTGCTGTACATCAGCTGAAAAAAACCAGAATGAGAGAGAAGCAGAGCTTTACTCCACAAAAATGCTAAAGTTACAAAATCTTTCTACATTCAGCCCTGGAACTAAATAAAATCTTAAAACAAACTAAGGCAACAACACTGAACAGCAAATAGTCTTGAGATCTGCTCACATTCTTGACACCTATGAGACCAAGTTTTAAATTAAGCATACAGAGACACTAACCTGAATTTCACCTCCTATGGAGGTGTTTCAACATGACCTATCCCAGGAAGACTTATCTGGGTAAGACAATGTGGGTGTTTATATGTGAATCACTTCCAACATTTCACTCAAACTGCCATTCTGACAAAGCACTGGTTTGTTGTTTGGGGTTTCTTTTTGTTTGTTTGGGAGGGGGGTGTTGTTTGTTTTGTTTTGAATCAATCTGATAGACAAGTTTTGTGCAATTAATTGCTGATACTCACAAACCACAACTTACTACCTACTCAGTGCGGCTGGACGCGTAACAGGAAACCCGTAACTATAAACTCAGGTAGCCTGGTTTATAAAATAATATTGTACAAAGCTCTTTTGTTTTCATTACTAGCCTAGTATTCAGATAAGGGACTAACTCTTTCTACAATGTCTTAAATCACTGTTTTTTCACTAGTGTGGGCAATTGCATTGATAGTTTTGTAATTCCAAAATGCATTCCAAGACAGGAAGCCCATCTCTTTCTCTTTTTTAACCAATCCATACTCTATGTCCTTTCTTTCAAGACTCTTAAAGTACCTGAAGAGGCTGATTACAATTTTTTATTATTTATTTGGGTCTGGGTTTAATTCCATTGTTTCATTAACAGGTTCAGATATCTTTGTCTTGCATTTTTAGTAAGTCCATAAAACTGCCAATATGTGTTAACGAGATTTATATTCCAGAAGTAAATGGTGACCCAGTACAATTATCTTCTTGGCAACTCTGGGTGAGTCTAAGGCTTGTAATGCATGAACAAGGAGAAACAAATCTGATGTATGGCTGAAGATCAGTAGTGTGCTGCCATTTTCCAATCAATAGGCTTGGAAAGGCAAGGATAAATCAGAGAAAGAAGAACAAAGTAATGCTCAGTAGTGCTTAAAATAAAATAAAAATGAACACAAAAAATTGTGTATAAGGAAGTCCACAAGTCTGGGCACATGGCAGAAATAGAAACAGAATCGCCTCAGTAAATCTTCACGCATAGCCCAAAGAAGAAAATTTCAGTTGTATAAAATGTAGTGACTTCAATGTGATGCTGAATCTCAACTCAGAATCACAGAATCACAGAATATTATGAGTTGGAAGGGACCCACAAGGATCATCTAGTCCAACTCACCATCTAACACCTGTACAGAGACCGAGAGCACATCCCAGAGCATAACACCAACCTAGATCCCTCACAGTCTAGCAGGCCACTCTGAGCCGGAAGGGGCCCAGGATCATCCAGCCCTACACCCCCCAGCTAGACCATGNAAGTGAAGAACCCGGCACTTAGTCTTGTTAAACCTCATACTGTTGGAGCCTGCCCATCTCTCCAGCCTGTCAAGGTCCCTCTGGAGGGCCTTCCTACCCTCCGGCAGTTCAACATTTGCCCCCAGCTTAGTATCATCTGCAAACTTGCTGATGATGGATTGAATTCCCTCGTCCATGTCATCGATAAAGATGTTGAACAGTACTGGGCCCAACACTGACCCCTGTGGGACTCCGCTGGTGACTGGCCGCCAGTCCGATGTTGCACCATTCACCACCACCCTCTGAGCTCGCCCTTCCAACCAGTTCCAACTCGTTGTGAACTGACTGACTCCAACTATTTCTTCCAATTCATTCTCCACTCCTTTGTAGCAGAAATGAATGAAACAGGCCCGAGACAGGAACAGGAAATATAAATCTGTTCTGTTGTACTCAACTCTGATCTTTTGGCATGCTTAATGACAGTTCTTATTCCCATCACGTCAGTCTGTCTGACTGAGCCACTCTCATTCCCAACATGTGCACCTCTACCTACACACAGCTTCAGCATTTTCCTGTGGTCCCCAGTGCCCTGGAATGGCCACCTGCCCGAAGAAGAGCTCCAGCTCCAGACCTCCTATGGATGCTGTCCAGTGACCCAGCGCTTTCCAGGCCGTCTGTGCTCCCTGATGGCTGAAACTTCCCTGTGACATTATTTTATGAAGAAGTGCCTTGCGAAAGGTGTTTCACCTGTCTGCTTCTAAAATTGTTGCTGTCTTATGTTTAAGACAAGTTTTTCCCTCTGTGAAAAAAAAAAAACAAAACAAAAACAAAACAAACCATCCATAGTAAAATGACACAAAATTTCATAGCTGAAAAATTCAGAGACAGTTTTCATGTTTATACATGCTGCAAGAATATACAAACAAAAGTATGCATTTTGAAACTAGGCACAGCCTGAGGCCACTAAATGTGAAGTCTCTGTACATGTTAGCTTTCATTGTAAGTTTTAATAGAGAATCTCCAAACAGCACATCTAAACACTGATTCCTTTAAGTGATACTGAAAATACAACTTTCTCTCTTTTATTGGATCTGCTTACAAAACAATAGGGGATTAAAAGAGATGGGATATGGGGCACAGAGTATGACTTTATCCATGAAGTTGATGGAAGAATCAGTGTTGGAATGAACAGCAGATTAGTAAAATATATGTTGCTAGGATGAAAGGCTTTTCATGCACTTTCTACTCCTGTGTTCTACTCAGAGGCATTTTCACAGGTTCACACGTTGCACAGGTTATTCTGAGTTGGAAGGGACCCACATTTTGAAAGGTTGCTTAAGCTGACACAGTAGGCTTCATACTGAACACACAATGATGTTCTTTGTTTACCTTACAAACAGCAATAGAATTAATTTCTAAAAAATGCTGCACACAAGATTACTGAGATTACTGAGCAACACATTCAATATACAATGCACAAAAGTGATGCACAAGGGCTTTCATAGGTAACACAATCATGGTGAAATCTGTGCCATTTAACTTCAAAACTCTTTAAATAATTTGGTTATACCTGAACTAGAAACTCTATGCTGCCAGTGGAGAGTGGAAACAAATAGGTTTATCCTGTAGCCAATTCATCTTGTTGAAAGACAGATATCTGAACTGGACACTCACTTCTGAAAAAAATTTGCCTTTTCCTCCTCCATTGCAGCTGTAAGTAGTTTTAATGTGCTGGGTCATTTTTTAAACATGAAACCCTATTTCACATGCCATCTCTTAGGGAAAAGGATATTTTGTTTTTTCCCCATCCTCTCTTCACAAAATCTCTGTAACAGAGCTATTCAGAATATGGATGTCATTTTGAAGGATATCCACCTATCCCTATTCAATATAGACTTAGAATTCTGATCACTAAAATGTTATTACATATTTTTACCTTGTTCTGGTTTAGGTTTTGTGCTGCTCTGGCAGCGAGGGGGTTAACAGCTCAGCTCTGGCCTGGGCCTCAGTTGCTGCCATGGCATTTAAGGTTATAGAGATAGAGACATCTCTGTGAATAAACATATTTGGGAGAGAAGGAAAATTACTCAGTAGCAAGATGTAGGGTGCCGGTTCAGAACCTGCATTGAGAGGCTGCAAGCCCAAAGGCCCCCAGGTTCACGAGAGAAGGGGTAGGAATGTTCTTCCAGGCACCCTGCTGCTGCTTGTGAGTTGGATCAACCATGGTGCAAACCTATGGACTAGTGAGAGAGGAACCAGTGATGCAGAATCCATCTAAGCCACGACTGAAGATTGAGATAAAGCCGAGGAAAAAAGCTGCAGATGTTTTTTGGAGCCCAGAAACACAAGCCTGGAGCTAGCTGAGAGCTCGGCAGAGATCCTTTGGACAGACGTTTTGTGCATTGTGGTAGGATCTGAACTATTTACTTTGGGATGGGCTCATTATAACGCAGTAAAAAAAGCCAGTACTTAAAAGCTTCATCCTGGCTGTGGCTCTCGGACAACAGAGAATTCTGGAAGAACTGTCATCCTTGGGTCGAGATCTCAGTTGGGAGGGGTCATGAAAGACCTTTTCCTCTCGTGAGAGAGAGAGAGAACTTTATGGAAGGGCAGAGAGTTGGTTCCTACCCTAGATCTGGTCAGAAATACCAACTTGCCTGGTTTACCCCTACCCTATGTTCCACCTTTGTCTCCTGGTGAAAAAAGGGAATATGACATCTGTTGTAAGAGAAGCAGGGGTCGGGGGGAAATGTCGCCTTTTAAATGATGCTTCCTTCGCAGTTCTGATCTTGTTAGCTAGTAAATAAATCCTTTTATTCTTTACTTGTAGTTTGCCATACTTTTTTTGCCTGTGACCAGTTTTATTTTCCAGTTTTATTTTCCAGTTTTTCCTCCAGGAGAGGTTGTGGGTGAATCTCTGGCATCCAGCCAGGGTCAAACCATGACATACTTCTATCAGTTTCAGTGACTTTCAGTTCATTTTAGGGGGAAGAAAACTCAAGCTGAGTATAGGAGAGGTTGTCTTCTTTTATCTCTCTTTTTTGTATTTTATTTGCATGTATCATTTTGTTACATATACTTAAAGAGGGTAATTCTGTAATGCTCTAGAGTGCAAGGACCTGCTGTAGCACAACAGTTTCACTAAAAGGTAAAATCAGTTCAGCCTGTGGTTGATTTGATGATTTTGGAAAAGCCTGCTCAAAGGCTGAGAAGAGACAGAACATTATTCATCTCTATCAAGTTGATGCCAATTAGTGCCACTAGTAACAAACTACAAACTGGATTTGAAACCAATCAGACATTTACAATGCTGTATTTTAATAAACTCTTCTGTGAATGATTGATAGAAAATGTTTTTATGTTGATGCATCTAATGACCCTTTTGTATACAGTGGAACATCAACAAATTAGTCAGTTAACAAAACATCATTACACTACATCACAAAAACAAAATGAAAGACATACATAAAGTCTGACAATGTTGTTATTCCTAATTGATGGTGCTGTATCTAACTTTGACATGCATGTTGACATTACAGCACAATACATTCATCTCAAGTATTGTAACAGGTTGTTACCATTTAAGAATTCTTAATTACATTCTCCAGCATGAATGCTGGCATTTAGTATATTTAGTAACAATTATTCTCCAAACTCATCCATTTTTTACTTGTGTGCAATATTTTTCTTTAAGCTTGCACAGGAAATTAAGGTATTTACAATACACTTAGTAAAATGACCCATCTCTTCTCCCTTGCTAAAAGATTTCTTTAGTGATGGAGTTTGATTTTGCTTTCAGTCATTTGGTAGACATAAGCTCTTACGAAAGAAGAACAGAATAANGCCTCCTCTTTCCCAGACTGAACAGTCCTTCTCAGTCCGTCTTCTCACATATTCTTCTCAACAGAATATGTACTGCTCTTTAGCTTATTAGCTTTGTCATACTCTGAATTTGCATCACTTTTACTTTTCAGACATAATTTCTCCAGCATCTGGATGTAGCTAAATATAAGAGAAGTTAAATGAAATAATGAAAACTGAAGCTTTGATCTTCTGTTCTGACACTGCTCAGGAACATTACTAAGGTCTTCACAATACTGTACATTTTCTCCCCCTTTTACTGCATAAATAACTTGTTTAAAATAACTTCTATTTGCTGCCAGCTCTTAGAACACAGAAACAACCATGCTATGATTCATGAAGAACTAACAAGGCATTTTATTCCTCCCATCCTTGTCTTTATACCACCTGCCAGATGTTTTTCTTCGCTGCCACAAACTGCCAGGTCGATTCACCCTCCAGTGTGGCAAGATCTTGAAACACAGTTGGTCACTCTTCCTGATGCCCTGCTTTTTCTTCAAAACTTCGCAGTATTTCTCTCCCGAGTTAATGTAGAAAATTCGTCCTGCCTTCTCCCTGTTCACCTCTGGCCTGGAAAGAGGTGAAAGGGGCTTATTAAGGGCATGGACTCAAAGGCTACGTAGTCTGAATGTCGGGCACCTCAGAGATCAGCTCCAGGACAGAAAATGGGAAGTTAACCAGAAGGAAAACACTGTTGATTACTATCAATAATAGACACCCTCTAAATAGCATTCCTGTCCTTCCAGATCCCCAGTTTAGCAACTTTCTCCTAACGGCACTTGAAAGCCTAACAGCATCGGGTTCCTAAAGTTTATCATAAAACCATATAATATCATGAGTAGGAAGGGCCTTAACTATGATCATCGAGTCCAACTCCTAGCCCTGCACAGGACACGCCAAGAATCACATCATGTGCCTGAAAGCATTGTCCAAACAATTCTTTACCTCTGTCAGGGTCAGCATTGTGACCACTTCTCTGGGAACCCTGTTCCAGTTCCCAACCACAATCTGGGGTGAAAAATGTTTCCCTGATATACAATGTAAACCTCCCCTAACTCAGCTTCATCCTGTTTCCTTGAATCCTATTCCTGATCACAGGAATTAAGTTTGCTATCTGCCTCTTTGCTTCCACTCATGAGGATACTGAAGCCTGCAATGAGGTCTCCCCTCAGTCTCTTCTCCAGGCTGAACAAACCAAGTGACTTCAGCCGCTTCTCATAAGACTTCCCTTCTAGACCCTTCCCCATCCTTGTGGTTCTCCTTTGGATATCCTCTTATAGCTTAGTATCTTGTTTATATTGTGGGCCCCCAAACTGCCACAATATTCAAGATGAGGCGGCACCGGTGCAGAGCAGAGTGGGATAATCTCCTCCCTTGGTGGCTGGCTATCCTGTGCCTGATGCCCCACAGGACATGGTTGGCCCTCCTGGCTGCCATGGCACTGCTAACTCATATTGAACTTCCCGTCAACCAGGATCCACAGGTGCTTTTCTGCAGTGCTGCTCTGCAGCATGTCATTCCCCAGTCTGTACACACGTCCAGGGTTGCTCCATCCTAGGTGCAGAATCCAGCACTTGCCCTTGTTAAACTTCATACAGGTGATGACTGCCCATCTCTAATTTGTCAAGGTCTCTCTGCAGGGCTTTGTTCATGTCCCAAATGTTAAATCATGTCAACATTTTCTTTCATGAAGCCATATATATAGTTAGTCATATTCATCTGCAAAAATGTCAATCTGGGTCATGCAGCCTAAAAATAAGAGTTACAAAATACCTAACAAAAGCCTAAGCCCTATCTGTTAAATCAGTACAGGTTTCTGTTCTCAAAAAAAAACATTTGAAATTTCCCAGAGAGTAGAACAACTGCTTCTTCTATTAAGAGAAGATCATTTTGCTGTTCTTTCCTTAAAATAGGATGTGGGCATGTGGACTCCACACAGCACCCACATTAAAGCATGTTGGCTTCTAAGGAGCTATTATGCAGTCTATAAGTTCAATGATCTGCAAAGCAATAAAGAGCTTCTTATGTAGCCCTCATGGCCTATCGAGTAAATAGTAAGCATTTAAGAAAACTCCATAATTACATGTTTACACACTGGAGTCATTATAGGCATTCTGAAAAAAAAGTACAAGTAGCTTTCTAAAAAAAATCTTTAATTACATTTTTTTACATGATTACAACTCCATTATAGCCACTAAGGATTACCAGCTACAAAATACGTAGGCTGAAAAGCTCACAGTTCCAGGCTGTGTTTATAGGCAATGATGATATAGTCAGATGTCAGCTGAATATTTTAGATATTCTAGCCTAATATTTTAAATTAAACACATTAAAATTAAAAAATATAGAAATATAGAAATTCTCTGTCAGAAGCAATCACGAAATGTAATATGAATACCTGAATATGTTATTTCAGATGTGTGTCAAATGGTAAAGAACTGGTAAAGAATTAAATAGCTTTTGGTAAATAATTTTATAGTAAAGAATTTTTGGTAAAGAATTAGATAGCTTGATGCTTTTAGCTAAGTCAAAAGTGAACCCCAATGGCTGTATCAGTAGAGACCTCTGTCTAGGACTCACTTCCCTATCTGTGAAGCACATTTCCATGTACAGAGCTACAACTACTCTACTCTGGTCAACCATAAAACAGGCTGCAAAACCAGCCTGTTTAATCCCTGTCTATGTTGAAGTTTAAATTTGAGGATTTCTGGGCCCCTTCCGGCTCGGAGTGGCCTGCTAGACTGTGAAGCATCTAGGTTGGTATTACGCTCTGGGATGTGCTCTCGGTCGCTGTATGGGTATTAGATGGTGAGTTGGACTAGATGATCCTTGTGGGTCCCTTCCAACTCATAATTTTCTGTGATTCTGTGATTCTGTGATTTAAGAGATGGTATCACATAGATGGAAGATGCCCTGAAATTAGCTTGATATAGTGGGCCATGGGTAAGACATTCAGTAAAAAAAGAACAGCATCCATTAATGGGATCAGTCATGCATGTTGCATATGTGAAAGCCATAATGGGCAGATCATCAATTTACAGTTGATTCCCATCACTCATGTGCCTTTGGAGAACCATTTGCAAAGAATTTGCTTCAGACAAATGTTTCTTGTACATGTTTGTACACTGTACGTTATAAAAGTGACAGAATATTTAAAGTAGCATTTCAGTTCCTTTCTTCATATTTTATATTCTAATTAAACCATATAATTTTTCATATTCTTAAAACAACAACAAAAACCTGTTTACCAGTTGAAGTGAACACTTCATGTTTTATAGGAACAGAGAAAAATTCTTAAGGAAACATGAGCAAGATGCTACTAGAACAACTGTGGTTTGGGATCAAAGACATCCCTTTACCTTGCAAATACTACCACACAGACTAGGGAGAACACATTTTATTCAGGAATTCAGTTTAATCTTCGTATAAGTAATAAAAAAAAGATTTCCCCACTTTCTTCCTCTCAGCAATTAACAGTCAAATTATGGGTCATTTGGCATTACAATGATTTGGGTACTTTGGCAATCATAGTATATTTCTACCTAAACTTCCAAAACTATATTTCTTCTGTAATTGCTTAGGAATACATTTACAGTTACAGGTTACAAGCAGTCTATTCAACCTACTGCTCCTCTGCCACATTACAATAGCCTTAATAATTTTGATAGGAGTCTATGCAGACCAATTAAAGTAATAACATTCAAATGAATACCTACTTAGGATAGTTTCACATTAATTTAAGACACTGCATAGTGACATTTGCATTCCAGATGCTGAGAGACCTAAAATATCAGGCAGTGGCGATGTTTAATGAACAACACAAGTGCATGTGTCTACTGTCACATCAGACACTGTGTCGTATCTACCGCATGCCATTAAATAAAAAAATCCCTGTAACCATGGATAATATATAATAATCTGACAAGAAAGATTGATGGAAAATGTAGAATTCTATCCAAGACACTGACACTTAACAACAAAATTCTCTGCCATTGAGTAGTACTGTCAGTTTTACATGGCTGCTTGATAAATATACAGGAGAAGGAGGAATAAAATTGACATTGGCATTAAAATGCAATTTAACCACAATTTGTTTAAATTGGTGTCTAGCATGCACGTAGTAGGTCATATTACCTTGACAGGAAGTTTTTTAAATACATCATGTGTTTTTCAAAGGTCATTTTTATAACTAATGTGGATATTCTCTCTCAGTATATCTTTATTTGCCCAGCTCTTCCCACTGTTTAGATGCCTATTGAGATAATAGTAGCACACAGGACAGAAAAGATATCAATGTGTGTTAAATATGTATTATTTAAACATTTAACTCTTGGTGAAACCAGCATTAGGTTGGCATCTAAATATCTTTAAAAACTGATTGTCTGTGGGAAAGTTCTCCCTACTCAATAGGTCCATTCTGTTTAAGTAGTCAGCATCATGACTGCTCTCTCCAGCAATAAACTTGTCTGCATCACAGTTCAACCCTGTGAATTCCAGAAAGACATCTGTCTGTACTCTGTCCTTTCCATCATCCTACCATTTTTGGCAGTCTCTTTACTACACTCCTCCAGCAGAATCATTCTACCAACAGCTTCATGTTGGTGCCTTTTTCAAACAGGAATCAGCTGCAACCAGACCATCCTAGTTCCTGGCAGCAAACTGGCCACAGGTTTCACAGTATCACAGTACTAGCAAGGTTGGAAGAGACCTTGGAGATCCAACCTGTAACCCAACACCAAC
>WEKX01002717.1:129819-166131 GCA_013390025.1 Pitta sordida | reverse complement strand
TCACCACTCTCCAGCCACTCAGCCCCCAGTCGATAGTGACGCATGGGTTTGTTATGTCCAAAGTGAAGAACCCAGCACTTAGTCTTGTTAAATCTCATACTGTTGGAGTCTGCCCATTTCTCTAGTCTGTCAAGGTCCCTCTGAAGGGCCATCCCACCCTCCGGCAGCTCGACATTTGCCCCCAGCTTGGTATCATCCGCAAACTTGCTGATGATGGACTTCCATAAGGAAATGTTAAAAAAACCACCACTGCAGAATCAGGGTGTAGCATCATATTATATTTCACATGCACTAAAGTAATATGTAATGAACTGAAATGAAAATGAAAACTTCACTTTAGTCCTGTGAAATCCCCTGATCTAACACAGCACAAACTGGTGCTTTTCATTCCTAACCCAATTGAACGTCTTGCTAATTCTGAACTAATGTTAACACTCAAATATGAAGATACTGAACATGTGATTCACCTGGAAGACCTTTTAGTAATATTAAAAACCCATGGTCAGAATCTTTGTCCTTCTTCCCAGATATGTTGGTAGATGGTTAAAAAGATGCATTTACAAGAAACAGTAATATTGCTTTACTTGTAAATTGTACACTTATGAGAGACAAAATATTGATACAAAATGGAACCTTTTAATGTAATTTTTGGAGAACTGCTTTTCATGTCAGAACTGCACAAAATTCAACACTTAAAACACAAGAAGGCTACAAGTAACACATACAAGAAGTTTTATATTTTGATTTATTACAGTTATTTCAGAAACTGCTTTGGCTGTCAATAAGGTGGTGCCCTTGATTGTAGAATGAAAGCATCATATAATATCATGGGTTGGAAGGGACCCACAAGGACCACCAATTCAAACTCTTGGCCCTGCACACCACAGACCCAAGAATTACACCTTGTAGAGTCCAAACAATTCTTGAAATCTAAAAGGCTGTGAGCATTTCCCTGGGGAGCCTCTTTCAGGGCCCAATCACCCTCTAGGTGAAGAACCTTTTTCTAAGATCAAGCTTAAACCTCCCTTGACACAACTTCAGGCCATTCCCTTGGGTTCTGTCACTGGTCACCACAGAGATCAGTGCTTGCCTCTCCTCTTCCCCTTGTGAGGAAGTTGTAGACTGCAATGAGGTCTCCCCTCTGTCTGCTCTTCTCCAGGCTGAGCAGATCAACTGACCTCCACTGTTCCTCATATGGCTTTCTATTTAGGCCCTTCACCATCTTTCCTGCCCGCCTTTAAATGTCCTCCAATAGCTTAATGTCTTTTTTATATTGTAGTGACCAAAACTGCACACAGAACTCAAGGTGAGGCTGCACCAGTGCAGAGCAGAGTGGGACAATCATCTCCCTTGACCAGTTGGTGATGTTTTGCCTGATGCCCCTCAGAACACGGTTTGCACTCCTGGCTGCCAGGGCATTGCTGACTCATATTCAACTTGACCATCAACCAGGACCCCCAGATCCCTTTCCATGGCACTGCTTTCCAGCATTTCATTCCCCAGTGTGTACAAACATCCAGGGCTGTACCACAGCAGGTGCAATTCATGCCATTAAATAATGAGTTCTGTGGATACTTCCACTATCAGTTACATCATATGCCTAGATGATCTACATGAAATTAATATAGTGGACACACTTGCACACTTACTAGACAAAGAATCATGCTTGTAGATGGCCAACACAGCCTATTTCCATCATATGTGCTGGATCCAAAGCTCAGTGAAGATTCAAACATACTCTTTGACAAATGTGCACACATCCACAAACAGAACATTTCTCCAGCTTGGTTCAAGTGTTTACGCTCCTCATACTAAATGGAAGTAGAATTTCTGTGAGCTGTTGCAAGAGATTATGGTCTTTTCAGAAAATTGGCTTTTTACTGTTATCCACCTTAGCCAAGTTGCTTTTCTCTTGAAAATTATTCCTCTCATGTGAAGAATTTATGTTCCCTTTTTCTCTCTGGAAGATCAAGCCAAAGGAAACATAGACACAAGTTCTTCATATGAACTGTAAACACGTGAATAGAGAAAGTGACAAATAAAAATTGAAGAGTAAGTTATTTTAGGCTATCAAATCAGTCTACCTTTTATACCTTGCCTTTTCTTTCTTATTCTACATAATGTGATGATCATCACATGTTTACAATTAGTCCCAAATTGCAAGCTGACATTAAAATAGCCTGGAGGGAAATTATTTTCATAGATGCTAGGAGTAGCTAGAAACTGCATCAGTTAAATTTGGTTTAGCTGTATTTTTGATAAACTCATTTTCATTTAAGACCTATCCTAGAGGTGATCCTACAGAGAAGCAAGAAAACACCATCCATCCATCCATCCCTCCCTCCCTCCATCCATCCAAGTTTAATTAAGAATATTCTTCTTAGTGGATTATGTTCATGCATTGTCGTACAGAGGATAAATTATAAATGGCAATAATCAAATGTTGAAAGCAAAAGATGACAAAAGTTTCACTGAACTTAAAACAGAAGAGTTCAATACAAAATGTTCCATGATAGCCATTTATTTTGGAATGTACAAATAAGCTGATTATGGAAACTAGCATAAAAATATATTTGATGCTATAATTACACTTTATAATTACTTTTTAAAACACAATGCCTCAAGTGGAAAATCTAACACTGAGAAAACCCCAAACTTCACATTTTCACATTCCAACTTCATTGGGCATCAAAACTTAGAAATCTATATGTTTAACTTAATATATTAATCACATTATATTGAGATGCTGCCATTTTGTAACTTGTCAGTTACCTTTTTCCTAGATCACAATCTTAAAATATCAGTGACAAAATCCACACTTCCTGATTTATCGCATCTGCTACTAAACTTCATCTTAACCAAACACCTCCATTAGAGAGAAAAAAAAAACCCTCAAAACGAATACATACACATGCACAATAAGTCCTCCATCTTACTCTAAGCATCCCCTTCTTGTTAGTTAACTTCTCTGACTTCTCCAGTCGATTTTATTTTAAACAAGGACAGATAACTAAGGTGCTAATCTGATTTGTTTCTGGCAATTGGTTGGCCTGACTGAAAAATCATGCCTTTTGAAAAGTTGTAAGTATGGGAAAAGAGATGGAATCACATTGTGCTAGCTAGGTATATATTTGAGTAGGAACAACCAAGCCACCTGCCTTCGGGTCTCATATCAAAATAGTTATCCAGGCACAAGATAAGAGTCAGACCATACACCTCAGGGAGCCAAGTGAAATACTTTAGAAGACGTGGATAACCCTTATCACCCCAGCCACATCTCTGCTTCTTTGTGCAGTACAAGTGGCACCTTTGAGTAAGCCAGCTTCTTCATGCAGCGTTCAGATGACCAGGTCACACATAGGGGTCAGACCAGGGAGACAGTATCTCAGTGGCTCCCAAGACCTTGAAAATCACAAGTCATTGGAGTCATGCAATTCTGTGCCATGACACTGAAGGTGTACAATCAAGATAAAAGCAAAATACTCCATCATGGAAACACTGAGTTGCAGAGCAACTTCCGACACCACAAGATTCATATTAATATAAGAAAAATCCTTTGTCTTTGGTCTTCTTCATGGGGAAGCTCTTCAGAAATTGAAGAAATTCCTAAAAATACCAGTCATTGGAATTTGTTTTCTGCTCAACCGCTGCTCTCCATTTTACGTTCTTTCCTGGTAATGGTGGGTATGAGATAGTCATTGGTTGGCGTAGGTAGACTGGCCTCCCCCCGTCCCTTTCCCTTAAACTTGTTAAAAAACAATAGGGACATTTTTATTACTCTGAATATAACCCTTTATTCCAGTGTTTCTTTGCATATTACTACTAAAATAGCAAATAGTAAAATCTGTTCTTGGCTGTAGTATGTGAGGACAGAAGATAACAAAAATACTTCCCTTACTGTTCAAGGATTTTATTTTAGTTTTTATTTCATTTTAGTCCAGTGATAGGAGTATCACCACAAACAGTGGTAAGAG
The DNA here is from genome assembly GCA_013390025.1 of Pitta sordida. Taxonomy (NCBI): domain Eukaryota; kingdom Metazoa; phylum Chordata; class Aves; order Passeriformes; family Pittidae; genus Pitta; species Pitta sordida. The sequence goes on along the minus strand of WEKX01002717.1, from coordinate 162,157 downwards.
CACAAGAGCCAACAATTAAACGCGTCCCCAAAAACAAAGAAAACAAACAAATATACAAACAACCCCACCCCAGAACCCAAACCATTCTATCTGGCGTCAGACAAGAAAATGTGTAAGTAAATATCCAGAAAAGACAATGTGGAAGTACCATTTTAAAACAGTTTGAAAAGGACAAACACAAAAAATGTGAACCTAAAAAATAGGTGAACATCAAACATTAGTACACAAGATTCAGGATCCACAGGAAGACTATATTAAAGAATAAGAGAGACTGAAAATCAAAGACCTTTGCAGTTCACAGGTTATTCCGAGTTGGAAGGGACACACAGGATCATCTAGTCCAAATCCCCACCAACTAGACCATGTCACTGAGCTCCTCATCCAGTCTTCTCTTAAACACCTCCAGGGATGGTGACTCCACCACCTCCCTGGGCAGACCATTCCAATGAACGATCACTCTCTCTGTGAAAAACCTCTTCCTAACATCCAGTCTAAACCTCCCTTGGCGTAGCTTGAGGCCATGTCCTCTTGTTCTGTTGTCAGCCTGAGAGAAGAGATTCACACCCACATGGCAGCAACCTCCCCTCAGGTAGCTGTAAACAGCAATTAGGTTGCCTCTGAGCCTCCTCTTCTCCAGGCTGAACAACCCCAGTTCCCGTTCCCGCTCCCCATAGGGCTTATCCTCCAGTCCTTTCACCATCCTTGTCGCCCTTCTCTGGACCCTCTCAAGCAGCTCAACATCCTTCTTAAACTGGGGAGACCAGAGCTGCACACAGTACTCANAGGCAAGACCTGCCTCTCCTGAATCCATGCTGACTGGTTCTAATGTCATGGTCATTTTGCAGTTGCTGCGTAATAGCACACAGAACTACCTGTTCCATGACTTTGATCGGGACTGAGGTCAGGCTGACAGGTCGGTAATTACTCGGATCATCCTTCCTGCCCTTCTTGTGGATGGGTGTCACATTAGTCAATTTCCAGTCTTGTGGTACATCACCAGTAAGCCAGGACTGTTGGTAAATTATGAAGAGTGGCTTATCGAGTTCATCTGCTAGTTCTTTCATCACCCTCAGATGGATCCCATCTGGTCCCATGGACTTGTGAGGATCCAAGCTACTCAGCAAGTCTCTGACTACCTCCTGGATTACAAGAAGGTTATATCACACCCCGACTCCTTCTGTCAGCCCACTAGTCCAGTTGTCCTGCAGGCAGTCTGTCTTATTGTTAAAAATATGTTCCCTTTTGCATCCAATATGGACTGAAGGTTGTTGTAGCCTCTCTTTTTACTGCTGATGTACTTATAGAAACATTTCTTATTGTCCTTAACAGAAACGGCTAGGTTGAGTTCCATCTGGGCTTTTGCCTCTCTAGTTAATTTACCAGAAGCTAATAAACAAGGTGACATTCTAGAAAGTCAAAAGCTTCCAGGAAAAACAAACAAACACAACTGAACAAAAATTCCCAACAGATTGGAGCTTCTTGGTTTAGGAATTTCACAAAATGTCTCTGAAATTGGAAACACTTGAGTAGAAGAGATATTTTTATAGAACTGTGTAGGCCAGCCCAAAGGCTGTAAGTATATTAATGAAAAGATCACCAACTTTCTAAAGAAGTCATATGACCCTTGTTTAAGCTCCCATTCTACGAAAAACAGTAAACAAATCTTTAAAAGGTTAACGTCCAGGAAGATGATATTATGGTTTCCCATGATTGTGCATTGAACAGATTTCTCAAATCATCAGAACCCACAGGGCTACATATTTTAATATAAGTACTATTTGCTTCAGTCATTCACAAACAACAGACAATTAATTTAAAAGGGCAATGAAGGACGGGATTATTTTTTTTCCCCTATCAAGCCTGTCAGTCCTGCATACGAGATTGAGAAGGCAGGAGGAGGGAAGCAAAAGGCTGTGAAAGTAAATCAGCTATAGAAGGAAATCTTTTATAAAACAGAAAGCTTGGGTTTGGTGTAATGTTAATCCAGTTTGTACAGAGACATTCTGCATAATTTTGATTGCTTCTTTCTTGGCAGATAAGTAACCAATCTGCTAGGAACAAGCTAGCTAGGCTAGTCAGAGGCAGTAATTAAAAAAACAAAGAGCCAAAAACGGGGAAAAAACATCCATTCTTGTGGCATAAAAACAAACTGTCAATGTGAAAATGCTCAAATGTCAAGTTTTAAAGAAAAATATTACAGACTCAGTGATATACAGAAGGGTAAGTGTGAGTGAGGAGGATGAAAATATAACCTGATCAAAGAGCTTGGGTTGAAGGTCTGACATATGTAATCTGGCAGGGAGGTATCACTAACCAGTCAGAGCAGAAATAATAAGCCTGGCTCTGAAAAACCAATGAAAGAAGTATGCAATGGTTTCATGACAAAATTTATTACATCCCTTTTGGTTGATCTTTGGTATTGGAACTTCCTGGCTTTATGCGTCCTCAGATATTTATGTGTATCTATGTATCTATACATCTATGTATGCATTACACTATTGATTAAATGCTTTTTTTCCCCCCAGAGCAAAGAACGTTTCACAATTGGTGCTTTTAGTGCGAAGGTGCTACTATGCATACCCCTGAAAAACATAAGAGTGAATTCTGATTTGCTCTATACCACTGACACTGTATCTCCAAAACCCTAATGACCACTACTGGTTTATCTGCACTTAAAGTAACACCTACCTCCTGCTATTAATTGCAAGCGCTTTCAATACTACCAGTGAACATGAGGGCCTCATTATGTTTGTTATGAGCTTTCTGGAGAAATATGAAAAATTAAATACCCAGGAAAAAAAACCACATTCAATGAATACTCAGATTGCACACATTATGAAGTTAGGAGATGTACATGCAAAGAAAATCCAAAATCTTGAAGTTTACTCACCATATTTCTTTTAGTTAATTAATTTCATCATAATCTTTCCAGGGGGACTCTGGAACGCTCAAGAGAAACCATGCCTACTACTGAATGCAGATCACTAGAAAATAGTGTGGCAGCAAATTCATGTGTCTTTGAACATATATTTTTTGGAAAAAAATGCATGCATTCAGAAGGCTGCAGGTCCCGCTACAGGTCCCGCTACAGGTCCTGAAAGCGTTGGCCAGTAGTCTGGGAGCAAAGCAGCCTCTAGTTCCTACGTCATCAAAGTATTTTGACTGGTAATAACTTACTTCTGTGGAAAGTGCTGGAATTTGCCCCCATGTCTGAATTTCTGAAGGATATAAGAGTTGCTGTTGTGCTTGGAAACCAACGGACATGATGAACTAGGAGATTCCAAATCCTACCAAAGATACCTGGAAAATTTTCCTTTCCATTTTTATTGCTAGCAATGCTTCAGGATTAGTGATTGTACGATGTAGGAGCTTAGAAAGTAACCCAATTTTGAAGCATTGAATATTACAGTGTTGCTTTAAAAATTTAGTTTTAAACATAGAGATGATTATAAGAGCTTCTGCATAAGGAAGAACGCAGTAATAACGGCATTTCTGTAGTGTCTGAAATCCATACCAGATCTCAGGACTCGGCATGATGCAAACACAGTACATGATAGTAAATGAGGCAAAGAGCATATGGCATGCAAGAAAGACAGCAGAAGGGTACAGACAGTCAATATACCTCAGTGAATCAGACATCTATAAGCCTGGTCAGCACAGCAGATTGCAGTCTCAGCCTACCTGCTGGAACACTAGCAACAGCCTTGCTGGTTTTATGAAAAGATATGGAAAAGGCAAAAATAAATAGAAATTGTTCTAGTGAAATAACGCCTTTCCTGTGCATGTGAGCCTGTGAGGTTTATTAGCAGAGGCAGGGTAAGAGCAGAATATGTTTGCAGCAGGGCAGGCCCATTGGAGGTCAGCACACAACCACCAACCATTAATTTGTGATATTTTACTGCCTGAGAAGCAGGCTGACTTCTCGATAAAACACATCTTTCTAGGTCACTTGGCTGAAGTTTGCTTTGCCATGTATCTGAAAGTCTCTACTGAGAACAGCTGACAGCCTAATAGCAGTGTTTCTACAGCTACTGATTCCCTGATTACTTTTTTCCCCACAGACTCACTGCGTATCTACTTTATTCTGCACATCTAGTGAATACATACAGCATTGTAAACAAACGGTCCAGCATTTTGCTGATGTTCAGAGCACCAAAAAGAAGGTAACTAAGTGAGAAAAGCAAGATGCAGTAAAGGGCCTTTCTGCCCCCTGCTCTGGATCACACTCATTGAGGCACAAAGACAGATATGCCAGAGCTGTGGCACTGCTGGGTTCGGGGCCCCACAGACCTTTAGCTGTGGCTCCCTGAGGAGATTTTGCTCTGGAAGTTTTCAGGTCAAAAGCAGCAACATTCTGCTCAGTGGCTCTCCTGCCCTCAGCAGCGGCAGCAGTCAGCCCCAATTTAGCTCTTGAGCACTTACACTCGCAGCAAAAATCAGGTACTTTAAACAGATATATGAATGATGACAACAGCAAAGCTGCAGAAAATGGATGTTAACATAGAATTATCACCAAATCCTAGTCAGTATTGCCACATGCTGCCACTACTCCTCATTGTAACTGATCACAGGTAGTACTGGAGAACAGCAGCAAAACTGAGCCCCCAAAGGAATGGCAATCCTGCTGTACTAGAAACTCTACTGGTTTAAATACATGAGTCCCAGAGTCTGATCCTTTGTCTAATCTGTCTGTCTACAAATACCTACCTTGTAGATAGAAACTCATCAACAAATTTACTCTTTGAATGCTTTCTCATTGTTACACTAAGGCCCATTCTAGTCACGACTCGCTTCTGTATTTTTAATTCAATATATTCTGTGCCACTCAGTGCCTTCTTTTTTATCCCTGCTGAGAGAAAAAAAAGTCTGAATTAGTCATAGATGTTCAATGAAGAGTAAATTCCTACTCTTTTTACTCAATGAGTCTCTATGAAAACTGCAAAGCTGTAGTTCTTATTTCATAAGCTAAAAAATGCTTTTTAACTTGTAGAAACTACAATCCCATAATCAGAAGTAGAAGAAAATGTCAGTGTTGCAAATAAGAATCGTATGCTCTTCTTGCGGGATATTTCTATTACTTTCTTTCAAAATCGAATAAAATGCAGACATTGCAGTCAGAATCCAGTACGTTCTTTCCTAATGCCATCATATGGGGACTGGAAAATCACTTTGGGCCAGTATTTTTGAAGAGGAACAACACTTCCAAGGATCCCACCAAAGTAAATCTGTGGTTTAAAAATCAACTGTTGTATCCAAAATTCAAAGTACAGTAAACAGGAGTTGTAGGTGTAAAACCTCTGTAAAATTATGTCCTGGTGTATTTCAGGTTATACATTTAAAATTGAGCTATCTGAAAGCAGCGGTCACTTCTGAAAACATGGTCTCCATCCTCCTAAAAGATTTTCTTAATGCTTAGAAGTATATCTAACAAAAAAAGATACTGGAAAGATGACAAAATGTGTTTTAAAATACACAGAGTATATCACAATCCATCAGTTGATACCATCACTTTTTTGCTCTTCTGAATCACTTCAAATCCTCAGCTGCTCTCAGATACTTGTGAAAGACCTGCCCAAATACTATCCCTATCCTGTTCCCATTTTTTCCTTTTTCCCCTATGCGGCAGACCTCACTCTGCTCTATTTCTCTCTTCTCCCACTGTTCTCTTTTCTTTCCTTCCTACCTGAAAAGTCCCTCCAAATATGAATTATATTTAATTATGCTGGGAATATTGAGAGGAAGAGCACTTCCTTGAAGGGCTGCCAGAAAACCAGCATCAAATTTAATGTCAGGCCTTGTATTATTCAGCCATTAACTTACCAATTAATTATACAGTAAATAAAGACTATTTCCACAGGGAGTCAAAGTGCAATCCTGACAATCTTGCCACACATCCCCAGATCAGGGAAAATCACATTATAACAAACTTTGTGATTAATGAATTCATAATATTCAGACAGTGTGACAGACGCAGTATTGCCTGTGGCCATTGCTCCATAATTCCATCACTGCATAAACCCCTGAGTTTGGAGAGGACTGTGACTACAGACCTTGTGCCTGTTGACAAAATTTTGGACTCAGGATCTTCTTCAGACAGATTTCAGACTAGCGACTACAACAGTGAGACTCAACTACCTTTGTGTGCCTGCTATGCTGTTGGATGGGTACCCCATGCAATGTCAGGACTCTTCCAAAAACAGCACCTTCAGGAACTGAGGAACTGCTTCAAGACTCAACTTCATTTCTATCTACATCAGTGAAAAGCTGGTCAGATGATGACCACATATGCACATCTGGCATATGCCTTATCACCACTATGGACACATCCCTTGTGACTTCCCTTGGCCTCAGCAACATTTAAGCACTTCCCTGCTCTGGTTTGGAAAGTAACATGGAGAATAACAAACACATATTATGTCTATCACTCCCATCCATTAAGAGACCTTGTTGGCCTGACTTGCCAGTATTTTACAAAATCCAATGTTATTCCCATTTCTTTAGTGTAACCAGTGGTTTTTGCAGTGATGACTGGGTAGAACAAACTGTATCAAGTTTGTTGATAAGGTGTACAGTAAGGCACACAGAGGTATTTTCAATTTGTGTAAGAATAAAGCATTCTTTCAAAAGATGTTATCCAAGACATGGATAACTTGGATGATGTAAAATCACATAGTGATTTTATTAGTCACACTGTCACCATACAGGAACTACAAGAATACATTGCACACACTTTTTCAAAATTTACATTTGTCTTATGTAGAAAGAGGTAAAGTAATCATAATTTCAAAATATGAGACTGGAAGATTGCCTTACAGTTTTTATAGTTAGAGGAAAATACATTCCAAAAATTACATTTTTGTCCAAACATTAATCATGTAATTCAAAGTTTAACAGCTTAAGTTCACAAGCTTTCAGTTTTTAAAGAACCACATCTCATACATTGAAGAAAATCACATTGGAGACTAGAAGTGCACATCAGAAAGTACTCCTCTTGCTTCCAAATCATTCCTCTCAGCAATCAAATCTTCTTCATTTACAACAACATTATCAGGTTAGACATTATCCATTTTTCATTCCAAGAGTGTTGATTTATGATGAAAAATTGTACTACGGACATGTTTGCTGCTCCACTAGCCATGTCTTTCTTCCATACATTAGCTGGAGACCTGGTGAGGACGCTATTCCTCACCTGAAACAGTACCAGAATCTTTACAATATACAGACCACCCAATGTGCCTATGTACTAGGAAGTCGAGAAACTGCTTCAAACATGTCTCTGAGGTGGAAGAGCATTATCCAAAGAGACTGACAGATGACAGCACCACCTGACTTCAATCCACTTGGGTTTTTTACTGTGTCAATGTAATAAAACGTTGTTTTTACTTGCTTACAGTCATGCCAAATGATACCAAATGAAGGATGAGGCAGCCTGACACCCACAAAGCAGAACAAGGAACAGGGAAGAAAACAGGCTGTAAGATGAAAAATGACGGAGGACTGAAATAAAGAAGGAGGCCTGGGGGAATGGGAAGGATCATGATGGGAGGGAATGGGAAAAGTAGGACAATCAGACCAGATACACAGAAGCATGAGAAAGGGCTCAGATGATGTGGTCAGGTAGACTAAATTGATAGTAGGAGAGAGATATAGTTTACCACTTGTAATAATGATCCATATACTAGAGCAGAGATCTTTTCCTTTTTAAGGGGGCCAAATTAGGAAAGTAAGTGCGTTAAGAGTAGGTGGGTTGAAAGGATGCAACAGATGGGACGTGGACAAACCTAGTACAGAAGTAGGAAGGGAAAAATGACACCCCATGCAGCACAGACAGATGAAGGAGGGAGACATTTGGTGCAGTATGAGGTAGGATACATGGTCTGGATACTGTAGGTCTCATGATGTCACAGGTGATACTGCCCTTCAGCATGTTTGCAATACACTGAACACTGCTCTAGACCCTGAAGATGCTGAAGACTCAGGAAATTGGAACAGTACTATTTAATTAGAAAGCCTATACAGGAAATGGAAGCTTTCTTTACCACCTCGAGTTTCCACTCAGCCCCTAGGTTCATAAGAGAGGTTACAAAATTACTAACAGCAGATCATATGACAGCCAGAAGAATGAACATAGCACATAGGCAGTGGCAAGATCTTGCTATTTTGAGCAACTCTTTCTGGAGATAAGGCATTTTTACAAAAGGCATCTTAACTGTCTGCTGAGAGCAGGTGATGTTGAAGACTTACAACTCCAGAATCAAGTTCTAGGTTTCACAGGAAGCATCCTTTGGCTTGGGATGGACATCTCTGCATGACCCAGAGTCAATGGAACTGTATATCTTGCATGTCTCAATGTTTCTCTGCACACAGCTGTGAAACCCATGCACAAAGCATCCTGCAGGCACTAGACACCACTAATGTCTGATGTAAGCGAGAAAATGACACAGTAGCTGTCAGAGACTCTGCAGACTTTTCTAGCAGCTAACAGGGCTTGAAATGGAGGAATTTCAATTTTTTATGTGTGTGCATATGTGCAGCATGTGTTTCTCAATTTAAAAAAAAAAAGCTAAAAATTGGACAAAAAAGTCCGAAACTGCACATGCAAATTTTAGAAAAATGTCACGAGATAGCCTCTGCAGACTTAATCTTCTGACATTATTACATACCATTAAGATATGCATTATGAAATTGTCTTTAATCATACAATCACACAAATTTAAAACATACTAAAGGTAGGTGAAAAAAATGCATTAAAAATAAATGAGAGCAAAAAATATTCAGCCAGAATTCTGGATCATTGCTTCAGAAGTCTGTTATTCTTGTATCCTTGTGTATCAAAAGCTCTGGCTACCTTTTAAAGTCAGAATTTTGTTAAGGAAAGAAAATAAAATAACAAATGCACATCTAAACTTTTTTTTGCAAGGTTGAGCACTTAAATTGGAAAGCCACCTTTGATAGAAAAGCAAACTTGAGGTACCAGTTTCTTCATCTTTTTGTCCTATATGTCCTGCCATTTTATAAGTCGGAGATGTAATTTATATGTAAATTTTTCCTGGATATCGCTTCAAACATTGAAAACAATAAATATTTTAAGAACAGTATATAATATTTTGGTAAGAATATCTAAGTAGTATTTAAAGAATAGTGGTAATTGAAAAAAATACCATATTAATCAATTGTAACCTTTACAGTATGTGCTACCATTTCTAGCTCAAAGTCAAGGAATAAATGAAAAACTGAAAATATTTGAAGCTAAACATACATTTAGGGGAAGCAAACATACATATTAGGTGAAGCAAAATAAAGAACAAATTAAAATTCAGTTCACCAATTCCAGTTTTTACGCTTAATTAAAATTTCAGCACTATCCTCTGAGAGAATCCTTGAAATAGATAAATACAGCTCAAAATAAAGTGTTAACCCAGACTGTGTTTAGCTACCAGTATAGCTGCTGGTTTGATCACTGTTGCTCTTGATTAAACATGCCTGTAAATTTTTCTAAAGCTAATACACAAAGCCTAATACACATATAGGTTAATGATGAGCATTTCCAAATATTTGATGAACTGGAAAACATGGGTGGTTCACTGTGATGATTCCAACAATAATTATTTCTGAAGCTGCCTGGAAAATAATATTGTAGGAAAAAAAATCAGGAGAATATTTTGCATTTTAAAATGAGTTGACACCATACGTCAGTACAATTATTTATTACTGCTTAATCAATGACAATGTTGCAACTGCAGCTTTCCAGCTCATATGAAATGCAGGGACTGTTGTCCTTTAAATTTTGCAATGAGTTAGATGAACATTGTAAAAGAGTTTGAAGATGCAGTGCACTGTAAGAATACACATTTCACAGAATCACAGAATCACAGAATCAGTAAGGTTGGAAAAGATCATAGAGGTCATCAAGTCCAACCTATCACCTCTTACCTAACCTAGCCTAACCTGTTACCTAACCTGTTGCCATCCTGCTACCAACACACCATCCTACCTATAACACACTACCCTAATATCTAGGTCATGCCACCAAGTACATCATCCAACCTTTTCTTAAACACCTCTAGGGACGGTGACTCCACCACCTCCTAACATTTCTAACAAGAATGAGAGTGTTTGTGAAGAGCAGAAATTTTTACTTTTCTGGATTGGCCTTAAGAGGTTAAGCTCTACAAGTCAGTTAAAATATCAAATAGATGGTAGTGAAAACAAAGCCATTTAACACTATTGTAGAACTTAGAGCTAACAAGCTGGCTCCCTTCAACAGATTTCTAAAATGGACTAGATGATCCTGCAGATCCCTTCCAGCTCAGAATAACCTGTGAATCTGTGTGAACAGGCATCATGACTTGTCCACTCAACCTTTACTTAAAGGATCACCACTTCAAAGCCAAGTCACCTTCTCAATTCTGTTTTCAAGACCAGTAGCATCTAAACTTTCATCCCAGCAGGCATTATCCCTGTCAGCAAATTACAGTACTTAAGAAAATTTTCAAATACATAAAAGAAGATCTTTAATACTTTAATACTTTATTGGTTGCCATAAATCTTTCAGGTACTAGGCTGCAAAAAGGGAAGCAACATAACAGGATCGTTTTGCTTTCCAACCAGTTCTTGGAACATATTTCAGAATTAAAAGAGAAAGTTCTCGACATCCACCTAAATTACACCAGTAATAACCACTTCCAGTCTGTATTTATATTGTTCCTGGTGCCTATGAACACTGGAAAGTTTGTTACCTTTGACAATTTACCCAAACTTGCATACTGTCATAACCACTCTGACAGCTTTGTCAGGTCTATGTTCTCTGATATTTTCATATGATAACTAGTAGAACATATTTGTAGTCTAACTTCAGTACTCCCATACAAGTTAACAGTACAGATGTACTGAAATACTGAAGAAAAAAAAAGGAGAAATTCTAGTAGTCAGGAAACTGTTTTCTACTACAGTAATCCCTCAAATATCATGGGAGGTTCCAGAAAGATGCCACGATAAGTGAAATCCACGAAGTAGCAGTAAATACAGTAAAGATGGTAAAGACACAGAAAGAACGCTGCAATCTATTGAAGCCAGGCATGGTGAACCATGAAGTAGCGAGGGATCACTGTATATTTCTTCTTTTTTCCCTGACAATATTTACAATTGCAAACATAGGTGAACAACGGGAGTTAAAAGAAAAAAAATCAAACCTTGTAAAGATCCCTGACTGAGCCATTTGCCAAATATAAGATGCAGTCTAAGCTTTATAAATACCAAACATCATCTTCTGATTAATTTTTATTCATATAATAAGAGAAATAAAACCAAGACAAGGGAAAGAAAATAAAACTGAGAAGATTACAGAAATTATAACAAGCAGCACATTTCCAATGAAGTAATCATACTTTTTATTACTGGCAGTCTGGATGAAAAACTGAGGGAAGACAGGAAAGTTACTACATTAATGTTTTGCCAATGAAAACAAAACCATAATGGTGGCTCCCAATAATTTCCTTGAATCACTTGACAGGTTTCATGGACTGTTACTCTGGCAATTGCAACAGAGATCCCATAAACCAAGACTTTCCAAGCTGACAGAAAGACATATTTAAATTTTATCAGATTTGGTAACTGCAAACAGGAGCAGCTTTCAAAAATTTGAGTCTTGCTTTCATAAAATTCAGAATTGGTCTGTTAAAAGCACATTTTTAATTGGAAACATTAAAAAAAATCACTGACCTTCAATAAGTCCACAAAGCACAGCACCCATCTGCACTTAGGAAGATTACAGGTCATAAAGAAATACATTTTAACAGTAAGGGTTGGGTTGTTTTGTGGTGTTGGTGGTGTCTTGGATTTTGTCTTGTCTGTCAGACAGTGGGAAGTCCACAACAACAGTAATCAGTTCTATAGTCAAGAAATAAATCAATATCCTTTATTCTCCCTCTAGAATAAAAGAAAAATACTCCTAAAGAGAACTACAGGTTCGCAAAAGAATCTCACAGTTCTGTCTGTGGAATACCAGGGGTAGATGCATAGCATATCTCAAGCTGGAATGGAACCTATAACAATCATCTACAGCATGGGACAATGGTTAGTAAAAACTCCACTCTGTGCAAAATATTGTCCAGGCACTCCTAAAAGAGTACTCAGGAAAGATTCCTCTAAAAAATAATCTAATTTATTTTAATTGTTAAAACTGACTTTAATGTCTCATTGAATAAAATCAGATGATGAACAATATGTGAGCAGAAGAAAGCAAGTTTTTAAGAAATTTCCCTCTGCAAGGCTCTTTTAGGTAACTAGTGATGATGATGATAGAAATAACCATATCTCACAGTGAAATAAAAAAAAAGAAGAAAAGTTGTTTGATCTTTCAGCCCTAATTTTGCTTTTCCTGTCAATGCAACTTGGTGTTGTAATAAAAGTAGTCCTTAAAAAGGATCTTCTCAGGACTTTGTTAATATTTTTATAAGACCTTTTACTTCATAAAGAGGCTTTTGTCCTAGGGCCTGAATTTACTTTTTTTGGTAACAGAGATGATTAATGTAACTACTATTTGAGCCATTTGCCAAAGAAATTAAATAAGTTCAGTCCTGAAAAGGAAAGCATCTGGGTTTAAGGGCAAGGACCCACTTCCCACTGCTTGATATCATGAGTCTGGGCAAGTGACTAAGACTATTTCTACTAAACTCTGTAGCATACTAAACAAATTCCCAGTACAGATCTGCTTTTAATACTGTTTATGCATCTTATAACTCCATCACAGAAAATGAGTGGTCCAAAGAGCTGAGTCCAGCTGCATTTCTTTAGGAAAATCTTCTATTTAACATATAGGGAGTTCAGCTTTTTTTTTTTTTTTTTTTTTTTCCCCTTTGTCTTGTTTTTGGCCAGGGCCAAATAGGAGCAGGTTAGATGTTCCCATTGTTCCTGGGCTGCTGGCAAGAGTACTCTCTCTCGAAATGAAGGCGTCAGCCCCAGTCTTCTCAAGAAGGCAAATAAATTGACACTTTTTCTTGTGTGCACAAACTAAGAAGTCTCTTACGATGTGAAAACTGGGCAGCCCTACAGCCACCACTACTCCTTCTCCAGACACTCTGTAACTGAAAGGGTCAAACCTTATTTTGGGGATGAAAGAGCAATATCAGTGTCTGACTCAAGCATAGGTTGCAAGTGAGGATTCTAAACCTGCACAGACATCTAATGTGCACAGTGGGTGGTCACTCAAATCCAGACAGAAAGGAGAATGAGACACCTTCTACACCCACAGAATGATCCCTGGAATACTTCTACCTGCTCTGTACACCCTGTTCACAGAAGAGAAACCAAGCAACTAGCCTACATCAGGACTTAAGGCAAGTCCATGGAATTCAACTAAACATCTTTCATTATAATGACTATTTCTTAGCTTATTGAGTAGCTAAAGCAGTAAAATATCTAGTCTTCAGGTCTGAGTAGTAGCCAAGGTAAGTAAGGACAAGTATAAAAGAGCACATTAAGGGAAAATGATCAAGCATAGACANGTCCTGACTGATTTTCCTTAAATCATATCAATATGATACCAGTAAAGTTTCAAGTGAGTATGTTTAGTATAGACTTAAATTTTTATCAGATTTTGGGGGGGGGGTGATTGATAAACTTCAGGAAACAGAACCAGATATTTCTAGAGGAGCGCATAAATTACCTTACACTTGGCAACTACAAACCATATGCTCTGCTTGACAAAAAGTGAAATGAGAAATGGAAAAGTAAAATTGTTTTATGGTTTTGTAAGTGTTTTTGTAAGCTAAGTCAGTGAAAAAGAAAAAAAACGTTTCAGAAATATAAGAAAACGCTAAACTACTACCTTGTCTTAGCCAAATGTTCTCTCATTTTGGGTAGTATTAAAAATACCACAGTTGTCCAACTCTAATTCATTCTCCCTTTTATTGTGAGTCTTGTTAGTGTGGGCTTTAAAACTCTACATTTATACAATTTATGAATGAAAGAAACTTACTGATATTACACAGGGTCCTCATTTTTTGTTGATTATCATAAAATCTGAGCTGAAGTTTGAATTTTAGTAGACTTTCTAAATATACTCAGTGTAAATTACAGATTAAATTTCAATTTTTATATTACTGGGCTAAGAATATTTTCAAGTTTTTTTTCACAAAATGAACCTGAAATGCATTTGCTTGTTGATAGAGCACATAAGCTAAAACTATGGATGTTTTCCACCCCCACTGCTCAAATGCCTGGACTTATTTCTCTCTTAGGTGATTAAGCCATGGGCAATTGGACGAAATAGACATGCAGGGTATTTCTCTACCAAAATTGGATGCAGAGGGTAACATAGTAACCAAAAATGAGGAAAAAGCAGAAATACTCAATGCACACTTCGCCTCTGTTTTTAATAACACCACAAACTGCCCGCAAGAAAACTGGATCAGCAGTGGCATGGAAGGAGCTGGGGTGCAGTATAACCCCCTTGTATTCCAAGAGGAGGTAGTCAGAGACTTACTGAGTGGCTTGGACCCTCATAAGTCCATGGGACCGGATGGAATCCACCCGAGGGTCATAAAAGAACTAGCAGATGAACTCGCCAAGCCACTCTGCATAATCTACCAACAGTCCTGGCTTACCGGTGTTGTGCCACAAGACTGGAAATTGGCCAATGTGACACCCATCCACAAGAGGGGTAGGAAAGATGATCCTAACAACTATAGGCCAGTCAGCCTGACCTCAGTCCCATGCAAAGTCATGGAACAGATGGTCTTGAGTGCCATTACACAGCAGCTGCAGAACAACCACGACATTGGATCTAGTCAGCATGGATTTCGAAAAGGCAGGTCCTGCCTGACTAACCTGATCTCCTTTTACGATCCAGTGACTCGACTGGTCGATGACAAAAAGGCTGTGGATGTTGTGTACTTGGACCTTAGCAAAGCCTTTGACACGGTTTCCCACAATAAGCTTCAGGAGAAACTTGTAAAGCACGGGCTGGAAAGGAACATTTTATGCTGGGTCACAAACTGGTTGGAAGGGCGAGCTCAGAGGGTGGTGGTGAATGGTGCAACATCGGACTGGCGGCCAGTCACCAGTGGAGTCCCACAGGGGTCAGTGTTGGGCCCAGTACTGTTCAACATCTTTATCGATGACATGGACGAGGGAATTCAATCCATCATCAGCAAGTTTGCAGATGATACTAAGCTGGGGGCAAATGTTGAACTGCCGGAGGGTAGGAAGGCCCTCCAGAGGGACCTTGACAGACTGGAGAGATGGGCATGCTCTAACAGTATGAGATTTAACATAACTAAGTGCCGGGTTCTTCACTTCGGCCATAACAACCCCATGCACCGCTACCGGCTGGGGGAGGAATGGCTCGAGACTAGTGAAGTGGAGAGAGACTTAGGTGTACTGATTGATAGGAAACTCAATATGAGCCAGCAGTGTGCCCAGGTGGCTAAGAAGGCCAATGGCATCCTGGCCTGCATCAGGAACAGTGTGGTCAGTCGGTCCAGGGAGGTTGTCCTTCCCCTGTACACAGCGCTGGTCAGACCTCATCTTGAGTACTGTGTGCAGTTCTGGGCTCCCCAGTTTAAGAGGGATGTTGAGCTGCTTGAGAGGGTCCAGAGAAGGGCAACGAGGATGGTGAAGGGACTGGAGGGCAGGCCCTATGAGGAGCGACTACAGGAACTGGGACTGTTCAGTCTGGAGAAGAGGAGGCTCAGAGGGGACCTCATTGCTGTTTACAACTACCTGCGGGGAGGTTGCAGCCAGATGGGTGTAGACCTCTTCTTCCAGGCTGACGACACCAGAACGAGAGGGCACAGCCTTAAGCTACGCCAGGGGAGGTTTAATCTCAATGTTAGGAAGCGGTTTTTCACGGAGAGAGTAATTGCATATTGGAATGGGCTGCCCAGGGAGGTGGTGGAGTCGCCGTCCCTGGAAGTGTTTAAGAGAAGACTGGACGAGGAGCTTAGTGACATGGTCTAGCTGGTCTAGCTGGGGGGTGAGGGCTGGATGACCCTGGGCCCCCTCCGGCTCAGAGTGGCCTGCTAGACTGTGAGGCATCTAGGTTGTTATTATACTCTGGGATGTGCTCTTGGTCGCTGTACGGGTATTAGACGGTGAGTTGGACTAGATGATCCTTGTGGGTCCCTTCCAACTCATAATTTTCTGTGATTCTGTGATTCTGTGAAAAGAAACATTAGTTCTGATGGTCAGCAATACTAGTTACTGGCATAATAAAGCCATCTCTATGTGCATGCAACAGCTTGTCCGTCCCTCTACAAACCTGTCCTTTCCCTGAAGTGCAGTCCTAATGCCTCCAAAGAATGTCCAGATCCAACAAAATCCCTAGTCAGCAAGATCCAGCAGCAAATGCCCTCCATCTGCATTTGCTTCTAGAGATTATGTCTTCTCTGACAAGCGGTTCTATGTTTCTGTGTTCCCAGAGGACCACTGGGCCTTGCCACCTTCACTCATCACTAACTCAAAAGGTTAATTTTTCTTTTCTTCTGCTCTCCTTTCTTTTTCTCCCAAATCAGCTGTCTAGCATAGATAATAATAGTAGGAAGTGGCAGAATGAAGGACCTATCCCATTTAATTCAATGACATAAATATGAAACATTTATCATTTACTCAGCTTGAAGGTCTGCTAAAGACAAATTCATCTGTTACACATGCAAGATAAATTCATATCTCTTTCTAATAGTCTTCCATTAGTACCAGACTTATCATCCATTTGCCTAAAGTCTTAAGTACCACCCATGCAGCATAGGAGATTATGATTTGCTTCAACAGGAATCTTTTTTAAAACCTCACAGCACACACATTCAGAGCTATGACTTAATTCGGGCATATTTGGTTAAGCTGCTGTCTCCTTTGTTGCAATACTGAGTTGAAAATGGATATGTAATCCATTGCTTATATGCACCCTCTATTCAATATATTGTTTAAGACTCTGCTGTGCCCAAGCTCCATCTACTACTAATCTTTTCAGCAGAAGCCCAGTTTTGCAGCTCAAGCTGTAACAGTTTTTCTTTGAAAGTCCCCAGTTCTGATACATTCAGTGTCATCACGTATGTGTTGCAGTACACCTGCAGCACCTGACACATCACTGCTTTAAATATGAATTCAATGTCAAGTATGACATCTTTATACATCACTGAGACATACACACTTTTTCCTGTTAAACACACATATATTTCCTGTATAGGTATACATACATCGAATAAATGTTTCAAACTGACATGCTTCTTTCAACCCCTTAATCTCATCTGAACCACGAATCGTTGAAAAAACATTATGCATTTTGTCCTTTTGCATTTCAGACCAGTATAATAGAGATGTGTCTAGAGGAAAGAAACCCATATGCAAATAATTTCCCAAATTAAAAACCAGTCCCATCAATTATGTATTTACTTTGATTTCTCTTCCGTCCCCTCCATCTCTTCTCCCCATTCCTTCATCCCACATCTCATGGTGGCTTTGTTGCTACATCAAGAGATCAGTTCTTATTTTCCTCCCTGTACGTCTTGAATTCAATAAGCCTTACTGTAATTTCATTCACTTATTGTCAATGGACATTTTATCCATTTTTTAACTTACTGTACACTTAGCACAAAGAAGTATACACCAGATGTGCATGGAAGCTGAAAAAGCACAGGTATTCTGTGTATTCTAGACACCTGATTTAGGACTTGCATATTCTACACCCAGTTCATAGAGATATTGTTTCTTTCACATCATGATTTAAAACACTTAAGTTTCTAAATGTTACCAAAGATCAGTGAATTCTCCCCTTGAAGACCCTGCCTGCTTCCATCATCTGAATAGGCAGCCTAAGCACTGAGGTACCTGGTGGGAATTTCTCTCATGTGCTGGCATGCATGGAAAAGTATGGCAGCAAATAAAGGAAGTGGTACAGAAAATTACATAGATCTCCAATAAGGTGCACTAGAAATTTCTTAAGATTATACTAGGTGACTAGTGAAAGACTGTGATGACACACCCTTAAGAGCAAGGAAGCACATTGTATCACTTCTGCAATCATAGGGAGACATAAAGTAGACCTAAGAAGAAAGGTGGTGTAAAAGAAAATAACTGTATGACATTTTTCAAATATGACTGCTCTCATTAGAAGGACTCCATACACACATCTTCCCAAAGTCACTATCAAATGCCTCCAAAATGCTTCCCTTTCAAAGGCCAACTTCTTTATGGTAGCACTACTCCATGGGGTATCCAGCTGCAGTGTAAAACATTCTTCTTCATGAAATTAATAAGCAAATAATGTCCAAGCAAGTGTTTATTTTCTTACATTGTAGGAACATCAAACAAAAGACAGAATTTTCTAATATTTTTGATCAAAAATGAGGATGGTCTTAACATTCCTGAAATATTAATGTGGAGGCAAAGTATGAAACAAAAATCTAGGTAAAGCTGTGTACAAGAAGTGTCAATCAGAAATATTTATGTAAATTTGAAAAACTACTCTTCAGTTCACCATCAGCTCCTGCTGAAACAATTCATGATCAATATTCTGTCAAGTATAACATCATCCTGGAGATTTATTTTCTTTATCCCTTACTTTAACCTAAGACCTCTTGAATTTCAATTGAAGTAAATAAATCATCTTTACTTCTTGACCTTTAAAAAATATTCACTAAGCACATTTTATCTCTATCAAACTTGATGTTTTTAAAGAGATTTCGATGGCTGCATTTGTATGCTGGCCTTTTATAAGTCTTAGGACAGCCATGATGTAGAAGTTCCTCACAAATACAAACTGATGTTTTATATGGAAACACTTCTGAAATATTAACCACTCCTTCTGTCGGCAAGCATTTCTCAGCACATTCCTCAACAAATTTCACATCTTCAAGATAAATGGGATAAAAGTACTAAGTTACAACACTCTGCTAAAGAAGACCAGAGACAACTAGGGCCAGAGTCTCAGGTCTCTACATGAGCATAAACCTTCTTCTCCACCTTCCTGATGGATAATGGGGGTAAAAATGAATGTAATTTCACTTTGAAATAATTTAACACTGTAAGAATGTAGCAAACTCAGAGCCATTGATGGGTTTGGGTACAAAGGGTGCCAGCATGGCACAGCCCTCTGGATGCCAACATTCACAGCTTACAGAGTATATTGAATATGTTCTCATCAGAGCCCAGCCACAGCCGGGCACTATCAACACAGGGAGATATCTATGAGAGCAGAAAAAAGTCTTGCCCTAGATTGTGCAGATGGGCCTAAGGTGCAGAGATTTTAGAATCATGTTCTCATGACATCTACAGAGGTTTAAATATGAGGTTTGCATTTTGTTATGACAGACATGCCTTCCAAACCATCTGAGAGAGGTGTCCTAAAGTACTCCTCTGGCACCTCTTGAAATCACCAGTTTTCGCCTTTATAGAGATTTAAAGTATCCCAGACAATTAAAAAAAAAACAAAAAACAAAAAACCCCAAACAGAAAACAGCATAGTTAATCACATTTTTGAAGTTTACTACTGACTGTGAGGCTGTTCCATGTGTGTCTCTCAAACACGTTACCAGTCCAGCTGCAAGGGCACATGAATGCCCCAACTCTCTGAGCCATCTTTATTAAATAAATATAGAATATCCTGACTTGGCAGGGACCCACAAGGACCATCAAAGTCCAAATCCTGGCCCTGCACAGGACAGCCCCAAGAGTCACACTGTGTGCCTGAGAGCATTAAACAACCACTTACTGAACTCTGGCAGGCTTGGTGTTGTGACCATTTCCCTGGGGTCCCTGTTCCAGTGCAGAGCACCTCTAAGTGAAAAACCTTTTCCTAATATTTAATTTAAACCTCCCATGACACAGCTTCAGGCCATTCCTTTGGGTCCTGTCACTGGTCACAACAGAGAAGAGATCAGTGCCTGTGCCTCTGCTTCCCCTCACAAGGAAGTTATAGGCTGCGATGAGTTCTCCTCGCAGTCTCCTCTTCTCCAGGCTGGACAAACCAAGTGATTTCCCTGTATTACTTCCCATCTAGGCTCTTCACCATTTTTATAGCCCTATTTTGGACATTCTGTGATAGTTTTACATCTTTTTTATACTGTGGTGCCCAAAACTACACGCAATAATAAAGGTGAGGCTGCACCAGTGCAGAGCAGAGTGGGACAACCACCTTCCTCGTCTGGCTGGTGATGCTTTACCTGATGCCTCGCAGGACAAGGTTGCCCCTCCTGGCTGCCAGGACACTGCTGGTTTATATCCAACTTGCCATTGGCCAGGATCTCCAGGTCCCTTTCCATGGCACTGCTTTCCAGCATCTCATTTCCCAATCGGTACATACATTCTGAGTTGCCCATCCCAAGTGAAGAATTCAGCACTTGCCGTTGTTAAACTTCATATGACTGGTGATTGTCCAGCCCTCTAATTTGCCAAGGTCTCTCTGCAGGCCCTCCTTGCCTTTGAGGGAGTCAACTGCTCCTCCCAATTTGGTGTGGTTGTGCTTGTGCTGAACATCAGAGCAACTGGGACCTTCAGCATGGTCATTCTCCAGAGACCTCAAACCAAAATGTAGCAGAGAAATCTGGGTTTTCTAATTCATATAAAAACATACTAGAAATCTGTCAAAAGACAGGTATTTTTAAAAACCATAAGCATAACATGAAGAGTCAAATATTAACTGGACAATCCATTCCTCACTGTAGCTTTGGATCTTGTCTTAAATTACCGAGGAAACTATCTGGAATAGATGGTGTAGTTTTAATATTATTTTTCACCTTCAAGAAAAAGTCAGGGCTTGTGCTCATCCTTCTGACTGAACTCTTCTGGGTTCTAATTAGCCACCCCAAGTATTGCAGAATTTCCCATTTACTCAAAATTTGAAAAGCAAATAAAAAACAGTAACAAAAGAGAAATTTAACGTGAACATAGAGGCATGGGTTTACATTCCTAGGCCAGTCTGGGCTGCCCACCATGCGGGTCTGAGCTGAGAGAAGCAAGTGCTTACAGATTTACATACATAGCTCATTACAATAGCTAAATGCCAAGAGGTGGTTCTTGAGACTATGTTCTTGTGCTTGTCATGGCCAATAAACCTTGTTGTTCACTGCAAATGGCTACCTCCAGCTGAGTTTAAACTAGCTCTTAACAGTATTAAGATGGCACTGTGCCACTTTTATATTCTCCTTTGTTCCAATTCAGTCCAGTTCTCAGCAAAACTGACAGGAGCCAAGGCACATTACAGCATCTGAGTGGCTTTGAAAAAATTGGCTGGTCACCTCTATTTTTAATGTTGATGAAATCAGAGAAAGACTGAGGAGTTACCATAAAATGCCTACAAGCCGAAAGTATCTCGTGCACACCAAGCTTCCTTGCGGCTCCTCTAGGCTGATAGGAACTTGAATACCTGGCCTTCTAGTGAAGACACTAAGCATGCTCTGAAAGACTCACAGGATGTGCATTTGGATAGTGCCTTTCTTACTCACCTGTTACAAAGGCCAACTAATAATTGTTTGAAGTTCAAAACCTCCTTAATGGCACTGTACTCTGAAC
The DNA here is from genome assembly GCA_013390025.1 of Pitta sordida. NCBI lineage: Eukaryota > Metazoa > Chordata > Aves > Passeriformes > Pittidae > Pitta > Pitta sordida. The sequence continues at coordinate 140,650 of WEKX01002717.1, read as the reverse complement.
AAGCATCTGAACAGTCAGTCCATCACTATTTCATTCCTGGTTTTATACCTAAGTTAATTAACTGAAACCGACCATGAAAGCTCCAGCATCCCCCATCAGTGTAATGCAGAGGAGGGTTACACATAACTTCTATTACCACCAGTGGTAGTTACGTATATGCCCTGGGCAGAGAAGCACAGCTGTCCTCTAATAAGGTGCTAGTCATGACAAATATAACACTAACATGGGACTCACATAATTGTCTTTACAAGCACACCACAAAGCAAGAATGATTGCAAATGCCAGGAACCAAGAAAAAAACTCCAATATTCTCCCCTCCTTTTTCTTTATTTCAATTTGCAAATAACAGCACATTTCTGCAGTAAACAGAGCTTACTAAACCAGCTGCCTTTTGTTATTGTCCTTATGCCGATCTGTGATATTATACAACAGATACCACTTTATCAGTCTCCATAAATAACTTTTATTATGCATCTGAAAAAGCACAGTTTAGCACGATGCAGAAAAGATCTTTCTTCCTGTCATTGAGGCCAATAACTTTTCTTCTGTACCTGACATTACAACCCTACCACTGTATGACAGCTTTCATTTACAAAAAAAGAAAGATGGGGAGGGGCGGGAGGGAATTAAAAAAAAATTGTACCAGACAGCAGGCCCTCTAAATAATCTGAGAGGTTGCCAAGATCAGAAATAGGCATTATTAGGGATATTGCTGAATACTACATCCAGCTCCTGTTTGTTGTGGTTTTCCCCTCGGCAAGTACCAAATTTATTGCCGGCTCTACACTCAGGAAAGCCAGTCTGACAAAATCCAAGACAACAAACTCTGTTCTCAGAATGAAGTGAAGCCCATATCTTATGTTAACACTACCAATGCCATCACCTGGCTTGTTACCAAGCTGCTGTCACTGCTTGTGAGTGCGCCAAGTGTCAAAGAAAATAAAAGCTAACCGGCCTCAAGAGCATGAGATGTGCGTGGACAAGAATTTTAAAATAAATTAAAGAAAAGAAAAAAATGTAGAGCTAACATTTAAATTATATATTCTTTTTTTAGTCAAGCCCCTTAATATTTTGCATTCCTTTATCAATAATGTTTTGATCTGTTTTACTATTATTTGCTCTGACAATTTGAACAGTGATGCAATGACATATGACTGCCTGATATTCAGTGGTACTCACAGAACCTTTGTCACCAGTGACTCAAGAGCACAATGAACAGTATCTTGAGTTTAATATATCTGTGGCTTTGTGAAGGCAGTAATGACACACAATTGAGTGGTTTTTTTCTCCTTTTGTTTCTGTGCTCTGTAATAGAACATCCTGCCACAAAGATTGTGACCACAGTATAATGAAAAAAGCCATTGTTGGTCATGGCAAAAATTTGCAAACTTTACATTTTGTTTAATTACTGAAGAATAGCTTTTCAAAGAGACATACATTGTTCTAAGGAGACATCATAGCATCTATCTTCCTCTCCTAACATAAGCTTTTTATCTTCAAACAAGAAGAATATACTTGTTGAGGGCCAATTAGTCGTCAGTCCATGAAGAAGTTTAAAGGAATTTTTAATTAGTAAATTGACCCATATTATGAGTCACCTGGAAAGGAATGACATCATTTCCTAAAACAGTTAAGCTTCCATACGCAAATATTAGTCAGTACCTAAGATCCAAGACCCTCTGTCTCTTAATACTATCTTGGTCCTCTACACCAATTTAATTCACGACTGCATCATCACTCAGAGCAACAGTAAATTCTATTCAAGGTGAACAGGGGCAGGCCTCTGACCCTTGCTGTAGGCCTCTAGTATGACTTTCATTCATCCAGAAGAAATGAAAGTATCACTCAGTTATGTTCTGCCTGAATTCTAAAAAAAAAAAAGGTATGACAGTCTATCTTCTCCTCTTTAGTACAAAGATATCATCAAAAATAAGCAGGCTTGACTATATAATGAGGTAAATAAAGGTGCATGCAGAAGAGACGCTGGAGTTTCATTCGAACTCAAACATCCTTATAAAGTCAAAGGAAAGAGGCAGCCACTTCCAAAAGGTGGTTCAAAGTCTATTCATTACATGTTTAAATGACTGCATGATTCTCTCTCCTACCATCTGCAGACAATCCTGCATTTTTGCCTTCTGAAAGGTGACGTGATATAAAAACATGACAGGCACCATCACTTCAATATGCCTTTTAGAAATAATAGAATTAAGCTCATATGCTTCTTTTTGTACAGAATTCCACTAATGAGAATTCCTTCATAAGAAAAGAAGGGTGAGGAGGAAACCAGAACTCAATCTGTTATGGTATGAATATAGAATATGACAGACTTTTCTTATTCCCATTCACATAACTGGCAACTTGCCAGTTACATGTAACTAGTAACTTGCCACTGGAGATGCTCCCTAACAACCCAATTGCAAAAAAACAAAGGAAGAATAACCTCCCCACACCCCCCACGGCCCCATACTCCAATATTAGAAAGCTATTACTTCAAACAGCATAGGAAAATGTGAGATTCATCTCATATAAATGGTATTTTTACCATTTCAGGCAATTAGTATAATAATCAGCACTTCCTATATACATTATGTCATAACGTAGGCAGCAGAGAAGCAAATTTCTCTATAAAAGGTAAATCTGAGCCTCAAATGAAAGATATTTTCAAAGTATCTAGATATATGTAAAGATTTAAGTGGGAATCAGCAGATCTCTAAACCGATAAATATTTCTCATAAGTTATGTATGAATTAAAATCAAGTTTTTATTAAAAATGCATAAGTATGATCTGTGGTGAATAGAACCATTAGCTATGCATGTTTACTTTTTAGCAAACAGAGAAATCAGTAATTTTTCTTCTAAATGTCAGAGTGTTACAGAATGATAAAATGCTAAAACAATTCTCAGGTGCTATCCAGCTGGTACACGTACAACTGGAGAGAGGGGACAAAATAATAAACTGTGAAATGTTTATTTGCCACAGGGGTAAGAAAATGTCATTTCAACTATTGTGTCCATTCTACTTTGCAAGTCAGGTAGCATTCAACAGTTCCCCATTTTCAATCATTATGATAAAAAAATTAAATGAAGATTAATCTAGATGATAACAAATGATCTGATTTTTTAAAGTTATTGTATTTTTAGCACACCTTCTGTGATTATGTATTATTTACAGTGTTCCCTGTCTTCCTCACTCCTGTTGGAAGCTACTGAAAAGCATCCAAACCCTAAAGTGAGAATAAATTGATTTTATCCATGTGAGCTTAGCATTGTATTTTTAGGGGATCTTGAGGGAGTATGCACAAAAGCTGACATTGCTCTGGTGAAAGCAGGCTCCTTAGTTTCCCTTGACAGCCAAAGAAGACACAAATACTTTTCCAAAACAACATTTCTCAATCTGTAGACCACAGTCGTACTCAGAATCACAAGGTCCTCCGTAAAATAACTAGTGAAAATACAAGAGAGGAAAATATAAATAATAAGTACTTTGGGTGGGGGAAAAAATTATATAATGGGGTCTAAGATGTTCCTTCTCTCTCCCACACCCAAAAAGCCTACTTTAGCTGAAGGACCACTTTACTTAAGACACAGCTCTAATGGTCAGTTTAGGGCAAAAACCATTAGGCACTCTGACATATCCCCTGAAGGAGTGCCTCTTCTGACCACAGAGAAGCCTAGAAGAGATTATTCTGATTCAGTCAGATAAATGTCCTTTTCCCTGTCCAAATCTGAAAATACAGACTATTATTATTCTTAAAAAAATTACACTTAAACTCAGAATATTAAATAAATTCTGCAGAAATTCAAGATTTTGAACATACCTTTTATAAAACACCATTGGGAACACTGGTGTCTTTTGGCATTTTTCACCTGGATTAATCTCCTAAACTCAGTGGAACCATGGGACTAAAAAGGCAGTTGGGAGTGTATTGGGATACACAAATAGTTCATTGACATCAGTCTCCAGAGCAAACACTGGCTGAATCTCTCCAGTCTCCAAGGCCAGAGAAGTTTTCAAAAACTTCGTACTAACTGAAACTGGATGTTGACACCTGTGTCATCAATTGTACCACAACAAGAAGACCTCATATGGATTTAGATTCTTTCCTAGAACAAGTCACCAAGTACTTGTTTACAAACAAGTACCAAGTACTTGTTTACAAACATTATCTGCTCCATTTCGCACTGTGTACATTCTTGCAGCTCAACCTGGGATAGAAAAGTTATCACCACTAAAATATTATGTTTCTGTTTTAAACAATAGAACCTGTTCATTTCTGTTGACTACAGAATGAGAGATTTCCCTCCACTGACTACAGTCTAGCTACAGAGAACTTTTACTGTATTTTTAAAATGATTATTTAGTGCTTTTTGTAAAGCACCACAAAAAAAAAAAAAAGGAAAAGAAAACAAAACCACAACACCCTGCATTCATTCAAGGTGCTAGCTCAAATCTCTGTCAATATGAAATTAATTCCTACTGTCAAAGATTTTCCTCATGGCTATAAAAGAAGAGTAACTTCACTAGATATTCTAGGGGCCTATATTCAGGTAGTTTATTCAACTTCTCTCAAGCTATTTAAAAATTCCATTCCTACCAAACAACACAGTATCTGAATGTTGAATTGAGTCACTAAGCTCAAAAGGAGTTCACCTTCAAAAAGCAGTGAATTAAACTTGTTATTCAGCTGGTCAGAAATCTTTTACCTAAAAGAACTCTTGTAACATAAAACAACATACTCTGTTTCTCTTGAAGTGCATAACCGCTACTCACAATTATTATGCATTCACGTTTCTATGAAAAATAATACTGTACCATTCAGAGTGAATGTCAGGCCACTAACATTAAATTATATAACGGACTGCTATCTGACATCCATTTTTTCTGTGTTCATTAACATTCTTGACCTTAAGCTATACAGAAATTAAAAAAAGAGGTTTCATTTGGGTTTTTTAAACCCAAAACAGTTGGGTTATGAATCACTGAAATTTTATCTCAACGACAGATTTTAAAAAGTGTTTATTTTTCTACCAAGGTCTCACAAAGCTAAAAAGGTTGCTACATATTTTTTCATGACAAGAGAATATGTTAGCTCTCTGAATTCATGATTAAGTTCCTGTTTTATATGTATTTCCAGGAACACCTCAAAATCTACTCCTTATTGTTGTACAATAGCTCTCAAACACACATCTGCTGAAAGTCTGCTATTCACAAGATTGCTTCCTTTTCATTGCGAGTAGGATCACACGCTTTTGGATACAATGAAACTAAGACTTTCACTTTTCTATCAAATTTGAAACAAAGCAAAAAGCAGAACTTTAAAGAAGGCAGATACAAGTTGTTGACAAAGTCACAATTGCAAAAGCAGCACTTATATTTAAGTACTCTCCAAAACACAGAAACCAATTTTTTCCACTCTTTGCAGATTGATAAAACTACAGATCCACAGGCTAAGTGCAGCAACATCACTTTCCATTCCACGTGAAAAGCCCACAGTTTTAATTCCACTTTTGCTAGCAGAAAATGTGGGAACATGTACATGTCATCAGAATTTTCCATCATAGACACTTCTCTCCTAAAGCTGCTATTGAAAACCATTCGCAGCAGCAACAATGAAACACAATAAAAACATACATGCAAAAAGAAAAGAAACTGTCACCAAAACACAGCAATTAAAAGCAAACCCGAAAAATGTAACTATTTCCCTGTTACAAAAATGGAAAAAAGCCAGACATGCTATGTCCTCTAGTTATGTGGTTTGGTGTATGATGGGAAAGTACTCAGACACTATGCATGGTGTAGGACCCTACATTAACAAATTATGTTCTTTATTGCATAATACTTCAGGATAGCTAATCCTAGGGAGTATCTGCTGTGAATGCCTTTCCTTTGCTCTCAGTGGGACTTGAGCTCTAATCCAGCAAACTTCATTCTCTGAGGGTCCAAAGATAATTCAACCTGCAAACAGTTAAAGCACAAGGTTTTCCCCCAACAAGGATATTCATGGCATTAAACGAAGCTAAGCCTTGTAGCAAGATGTGTGATATAGACTAGAACTTGTAATGATCATCACTCCTGAAGTGTTTGAAGAAGCTTAAGAATGTTTATTATTCATGTTTTAAAAGGTAAATCAAAACTTTACAGGACTGACAACTACGGTAGACTTTTTACTAATTACCAAGCTCCGTTCTCTGTAATTACATGTACCATGTTTAATAAAGCAAGTGAGAATTGGAAGAGAACAAGACACTCTTCAGTTTTATATCAAGTGTGCAATATAGATTACGGGCACTTCTCATGACATCTGTTGGCACAGAAGACATACAGCAGAAACCTGTACCTCCTAGTCTGAATGTAATTCATTTCCTTGGTTTGACTGCTTCCACCACTTTACCTGTAGTAGATCAAATAGGTATCTTCGTGTCCAACAGGCAATTAAATATGTTTATGGACATTGGTATCAAGTTAAGTATAGAAATTACCTTAGCTAATACAGTTTATGAAACAAAGTATTTAATTTTTTTCTTAATCAGTGTTATTCATTTGTTTAAAAGCACAGAACAAAGACATTCTACACAACCCCTTAGCATTTTGATAGTTTTCTTCATTAGCTCAACACAAAGATAAAGTTTGGGCCTATATTAGAAAAAGCAATCAAATCTGGGTGTCCTTTCCATCCCCTTTGATCAACATGATAGACTTGGCCAGTGGCTTCAGCCAGAACCGTAACAGGATGCGTTCACAAAGAGACACCACCAGGTTGTGCGTCAGTGTGCTTTTGGCTCCAACTGCGAGCTGTCAGCATGGGAAAGGAGAGGCTGCAAACGTCACATATTGATGGCTGTAAAGGACACACACATACACACAAAAATTGGGGTATGTACCCATTATAATACATGCTTCTTTAGAGCATCAGTTTGAGTACCCTGGAAACACTACCTGACCTTTTAGATATATGTAACTTGTTTACAAATTTTATATAGTTTTTCATATTTAGTTGGAATATCTAAGCTACAAGTTACTGAAATTAAAAAAAGAATAATAATAAAGAAGAAAAAGAACAGGCAGAACAGTCAAAATGAACAAAAATAATTATATAAATAAATTCAGCACGTTTAGATGGAAACTGAGAAGGGAGTGTAAAAGCTGAATTATCTGACATCTAATTAGCCTTGAGAGTACGGCAATCTTCATCTGATGGATAGAAACAATAAGGCAATGATTACTGGAGACTTTCTTTATGAAATGTTGTCCTTTCTCATCACTGCACTTGGTAGGAGACCTTCTAAGCTGAAAACATGTAGTAGTTTTTACTCTTTTGCCATGCTCCAAGTTTTCCCAAGCAGTAACAGTGGGCAGGAAAACAGTTTCAGACTGGTTTCTGTGGGGCTCTTGAAGACTTCCAGAAAGCACAATAATCTTGGCAGTTTCACCTTTGCTGGTCTTACTATTAAAAACACTAGGCAATAAGATATTTGAGTTACTGATGTAAGCTATTAATAGAAAAAGAGACACCCAAAAATAAAGTGGTTTAAAGGACAAAATGCAATGGCATTCTTTCATTGCAACCAGGGTAGTTAACATACAACAAAAAACACTGGAGCACCTATGCCTGGGATTCTCTTCTGAAGGAAAAAGGACAAAACAGATCAAAATTAGTACCTTAAAAATTAAAATATATTTTGAGATAATTAGTTTCGTTACTAATATGAGCAAAATTAGCTCCTACTTGCTGTTAATTCTTCTCATTGGCTACAAATACTGGCGAAAATGAGCTGTCAAAGACTGTTTTCCATAGTACAAATGAGAGCACAAACAGGAAGGTATATGTACGTTAATAAGCAGAGAGCAATGATCAGTATGCCCTTGAGAGCACAGGCATTCCTTGAGGTTTCTGATAATCTGATGGTACAGTATGTTGCCTTAACTATAAGCACTTAAAATGCATTTATGGGAATACATAATTCTGCTTGTGCAGGGTCTCTCAAGCTGTTGCACCAGTACTTGAAACAACCACCTTTTTTCTCCATTTGCAACAGCTACATCATTTATACATGTACAATATGCAACAGCTTCTCTAATGAACTGCAGTACTCCACAATATTATTTATTGTGCAGTGCCTACAAAGACCAATTAGATCACCACTCCCTAGCTTTGCAGTAGCGGAAGAACTTATTTACATTCAAAAAAAAAAAAAAGAAACTTTTACTTTTATCAAATTTTTTTCCCTAAAAGAAAAGTATACTCTCTACTCAAAACCACCATTTTAAAACTGAATCCCAGGCATCAATACATAATACATAATTTTCACATTATCACTTCTATGCAATTTTTAAAGTATGGTTATCATTGTAGAAATGCTTCCCACACCAATCTCCTCAGGCCAGATAACTTCTAGAGCCTTTGTTTTTGATTTAAATCTACATTAATGTGGCTGCTAATTCTAGGATGAATCTTGACAGCATTTGCTCCTTTAAGTAGACTTTACCTAAAAAAGTAGTGACAACTGATTAATCACCCATGGGCCCACTGAGGAGAGTTAAATCTCCTTGACTTATTCCATGACCTATTCCCGTCTGATGGTACATGGCACATGAAGGCATGCAACACATGATTTTAATAAAGTGCATAATTTTTTTCCCATTCCCATCTCCTTTTACTCATGTAAATTATTTTTCTTGCTTTTAACCTATCTAAATGTCATTACACAGGCCAAGTGCGATTCAGAGGTTTGCATTGCTGCTAGCACATCTTTTTCTTGCTCAATAAAAACACTGAAGTTTGCTTTCAGTTTATGAGTCTATTGAAAGTTTGCTTAAGTACTCCAGAAAACCACATTTAGTTTTAAAAAATATATTTATTTGACCTTTTAGTTTATACTCTCCTGTAGAAAGCTATCAGTGGTGCTACAATAAGCATTAGCTTACCTGCTCATCCACTTGCTGATAAATTCCTACAGGGCGTTTCTGTTGATGTTCTTACTATGAGTTCTGCATGTATTTTTGTCACCATGAGTTAGCAAATATGTTTTCTTTCACAGACTTTCAAAACAATAGCAATTTAACATCTTAGCACATTCTACAGCCATCATAACCTCTCGGTTGTGAAATGCATTAAAAAAAAAAGTAGAAAGCAAAAATCAACCTTTTATGTGTAAGAGGACAATATACACCATTATTTTGTTTCATTTGCATTAAAAAAAAAGAAAATCATGACTCTAAAACTTAAAGAACTTCAGTCACGAATTTTATGTTTCCAAATTTCTGAAGAAGGTTACATTCTTACCATTCCATTCAAGATTCACTACTACTATTCAAGATTCTTTTTTTAGATGATGTGCATGAATAAATCACATCTGACAAGGTACAGCCAGTTACAAAGAATTAACTAACTTAGGTGGAGAACAGCATATATAAATAAAACGTCTTCCAGAATTCAAAATGATTAGGAGTTGAAGACAACTGATAAAAAGACCACAAGAATTTTGAATTTCTGATCTGCTAAAACATCTTACTTTCCTGTGTACTGTTTTACTGTTTTTGGTCCCTGAGATCTATTGGGGTTTTTCTTCTGTAGTTCTCTTAGTACCATTCTGCAGGAAACGAATTGGCAACAATGACGGTTGCTATCGATACTGACTTACACTTTCTCGGCAAAACTATTTAGTAAGAGGTAGAGTGATGGAGTACATGAGATAACCTTATATCAGAAAGAAGATAACTGCTTAACAAAGGTTTTTCCAGCACCCGTTCTGCCAGCACATAAACATTTAGTCTAATGAAAATAAGAAATGGGGCATATTCCATTGTAAGGTCTTTATCTGTGCGCCACTGCATTCAAATCCATAGGAATTCTATATATCATGTATTTGATTTCAAAATAATCTACATATATATTACCGGAAGGGAAACTAGTTTCTCAACTTTAAACCCAGTCTCTCTGAAAGTGCCACAATACAACTGCACCTAACTAGCCCTAACCATCTTCCTAGACTGATCTATTTTTAGGCAGCTTCTTTGTTATTGTATCTCAGTGCCTACTTTTAAAACTGAGTCTAGTTCCGTTGGCAGCAGAGCTTACAAGTGTTGCCACATGTCTCCTCCAAAGGTAAATAAAAGTAAATCATTGGTTTTGTTCTGTAGCAACATAATGATAAAGTGTTAACATATACTGGACAATAAGTCTGAAGGGAGGAGGGGAAGATACACATCTGCAGAAGAGTTCAGGCGTGACAACTTCACACAGACACACCTGTACGGCAAACTGTTTGCAAGCTGCGCATCACCCCTGACACGGCCGCGTCCCTGCCTTTCATCGGGCCAGCCAAAGGAAACCAGGTACCAACTTGAGTAAACGCTTGGGAGAACTGCCCGACTTTATTAACTCCGCCTTGAGCTCGCCGCAGCCTCGCTGGCAGAGCCTCCGCTGAACTACCTGTAACACAGCCCCTATTTCCCACCCTGCCGCCACACGCGGATCCCCATCTCGGCCCTCGCGCCCCCTCCTCACCCAAAGCGCGGGCGCTGCCCTCCCCCTCCTCCGCTCCCCGGGCTCCCGCTTCGGGCAGGGTGGGGGGAGCNCCGCGGAGGGCGGCAGCGCCAGGGGGAGGGCGGCGGCAGGTGCCTGCAGGAGCAGCCGCGCTCTGCCGTGCAGCCCCAGAGGCATCTGGGCTTCAAAGTTTGCCCCCTCAACTCCGCTTGCAAACCATCCGGGCTCGCAGNCGGCGGGGGGAGGCGGGAGGAGGAGGGGAAGAAGGAGGGAGGGAGGGACGGCGAGGCGAGCGAGACAGGCGGTGGCGCTGAGCTCAGTTCGCGCTCGCAGAGCGGCTTCCC
>WEKX01002717.1:107431-125745 GCA_013390025.1 Pitta sordida | reverse complement strand
CCAAAGGTGGTTACTTTCTGTGTCATCAACAACTGCCTTGACTTTGCATTTGGACCAGGTCACTCTTTTACTGAGCTGCCTATTAACAAAGATAGTTTTATCAGTGATATCAGCAGTTATGAACTGGAGTAACTTCACTGGGTTTTCTGAGCACGTGTGGATGTTTGTTTGCAGTACAAATATTCTGTGAAACTGAAAGCTTTGATCCTATGTAGTTTGTTTCTCACTTGCAAGGAGAGTTTGTCAAAATACAGTGGTTGACAAGCTGTCAAAGGATCAGTTATGACTTCTAAAGTTCTTATAATGTAATGAGAACTCCTCAGGGGTGCAGAACACACACACAGGAGACAGTGTTTGTCATCTACTCCATAATGACATCCTTCTGATTGTCAGCCTCTTTGCTGTCAGAAACAGCATTGACCGGTCAAATCACTAGTCATGAGGAGTACCAAATGCAGTGAACATATAAACTTTAGGATCTAAGGAAGCAACTGCGAGGGAGAATTGTACCTGAAAACAAAACTGTGGATCTGCTGAGGCTCAGAGAGCAAAGATGTCCAGCAAGTGGCAGAGGATAACTCAGGTACCTCTTGGCTTCTTCAGCATGCCATTCATTCATCACAGAATTGATAAAGTTGGAAGGAATCACAGTGAGTGCTGTGGTCCAACCTTCCTCTTCAAGCAGGGTCATCCTAGGGTGCATTGCACAAGATTGTGTCCAGACAGTTCTTGAATATCTGCAGTAAGGGGGACTCCACACCCTCTCTGAGAAACCTGTTCCAGTGGTTGCACAGTAAAAAGTTCTTTCTCATATTCAGGTGGAACTTGTGTGCAGCAATTTCTGTCCATTGCCTCTTGTCTTACTTCTTGGCATCATTGAGAAGAGCCTGGCTCCATCCTCTTGGTGCTCTCCCTTCAGTTACCTTATACATATTGATGAGGTCCCATCTCAGTCATCTTTTCTTGAGGCTTAACAAATCAAACTCCCTCAGCCTTTCCTCATACAAGAGTTCACAGAATCACAGAATATTCTGAGTTGGAAGCGACCCACAAGGGTCAAGTCCGACTCTTAAACGGCACCACTGCCTCCCTGGCAGGAATCAAATCCCCGGTCTCCCTCATAAGATACGGGGACACTCACCAGTATGCTAAAGTGGATTTTGCTCCAATCCCTTGACAATCTTTATAGCCCTCTGCTGAGCCCACTCCAGGAGCTTCCTGTCTCTCTTGTAATGAAGAGCCCAGAACTGGACACAGAAATCCAGATGTGGCCTCACTAGGACTGAGTAGATGGGCAGGATCATCTCCCTTGACCTAGTGGCAATGCTCCTCCTAATGCAGCCCATGATCCCATCTGGGTCCCACTCCCTGTCCCAACCCATCCCATATCAGTGAAGAGAGGGAGCCTAGAAGGGAGTCACCAGTGACGTGGCACAGCCCAGACACAGTGGCATCCCGTCCCTGAGAGGGGGCGGGGGTGATGGGCGGGGCATAACTGAATATTCATGAGTTTGCTCTCTTCATGCATTGCAACCCTCGCACCTTGTTCCTAGACCTGTGGACCCGTGGAAACCGGGGGCTCACTGTATTATGATTGCTTGAACTTTAGCTTTGAACCAGACAAGATGGAGCTGGAGACTGCAGTTGCTGTGTAATGACTTCTGTCTTGTCCCAGGCATGTTAGCCTTTGTGTACTGATCTCTTCCGATATAGTGAACCCTGAGGAGACAAAGTTGTCAAAAAAAAAAAAAAAAAAAAGAAAAAAGAAAATTACACACAATTGTCTCCTGGTAACACTGGCAGTGGCAAGAACAATGTATCTCATTATCTGAGACCGGGAGCTGGGAAGCTAACAGAAGGGGCAACATATACTCATTTAGACTCTTGAGTGGAAGCTAACACTAGTTCCCTCTGTGTGCCCATAGCTGATCTGGTTGTTTATTACCACATGAGGTTTCCTAAGGAAAATGTGGGCAATAGTGACAGAGTCTGAAAGGATGCTTTCCATGGACTCCTACAGCTTTCTAAAGCTCCCTTATCCTTTTCTTTTCTCAGTACCTTCTCCTGTAACTTCGCATTGTAGTAAGAATCTCTACTTCTTTGCCTTCTCCTGAGTATCTTCAAAGTAATTGTGTCTCTTTCTATTGATGTTATCCAGTTCCTCCTGGTCTATGCCTTATTTGCCCATACAAACTGCCTGGCTTCTCTGATTTGTCTGTGCCTCATTTTTTCAGCAGCAACTGGGTAGCCTTTTCTGCTCTATCCTACAATATCAGATGTAGAGATATGGATTGCATTTAGTCCTGTCTTTGCTGTTGGCCACAGCTGCTTGGAACATCTCTGGAGAAGAATGAGGCTTCCACAGAGGCAGGTAAGTCAAAGAAGTCAATTGTTTGAATTGCTTTATTCCATTCCCTTTGTCTGAATTCTGGTGCTGCCAGTGTTGCTGTTTCCCTCTGCTGCTGTTCTAGTCTTTCTACCTTTCTAAGCGTGAACCTTCCCAAAAGCTGAGATTAAAGGGCAAGGGATTTCTGCAGCTCTGTTAAGCTTGTTGACAATAGCAAAAAATCTGTGAAATTCTCCAGCTGCAACCCACCATTGAGGTGTTAGAGGATTCCTCCTCCCTGTAGCCAAAAGACTCACTACTGTTAAGTTTGCTGTGGGCTTGCCTTTGCTTGCTTTGTGCAATTAGAGAAGATACAAATTATATATTGAGAGAGAAAAAAAATGTTATGATGTGACTATGTAGAGTAGATGGGGAAGGATGAGTGAAGTACTGAATCCTTATTAGACTGCTCCCAGAGCTGCAAGTCACAGGATTCAGTTCTCACTGGGTCAAATGCTCAGATCCTTTTCCAGTCCAATCTAAGCCTGTTTTTGGTACCTCACAGCTTCAGCATTCAGCAAAATCAGGTGTATACATACAGTAATGCTGTTTTTTAGTTTCCAAGTTAAACTTAACAAAAGACCTGATGTGTGTGCTCAGTGAGCAATTTCCAAAGATTCATAACTTTTTCAAAACAAAATCAATTTTCTTCCAAGACAGGCTGTGCAGCGCTCTTTACTGAAGGTTATTCCATGCAAAACATTAAGTTGCAGATTACAGTGGTTTCACCACTTGGTTTGCAATCATAAAGAGGCCGAAAGGAAAAAAAAAAGAGGAAAAAAAGTACAAAAATATGTTTCCCTGTTTGCCTTCACTCTTCTCATAATCAAGTGTAATTTTATTCCTATTTCTGTAAGTCATTTCTGGGAGGAGATCAGTTCCAAAGTCTGTGACTGCCACTAATGACTGGAAACAGAAGGCTGTAGATTCATTTTACAGTTCCAATTATAAGAGCTCATTGCTAGTGCTTATATGCTCAAAGTGTCTGATCTATGGAGGTGAGAGGGGAACATGCCTTTCAATAGCATAACGGTAAAGTCTCTGTCCCCCAAAGTGCCTTTCCTATGATTTGATGGGACTTACTGACTGATTGTAAGCCTGACTTTAGCCTAGTCCTCTCCTGAAGCTGGGGGAGTACCTGGGGAACAGAGAAGCCCAAGGAGGGGTGCAGCTGCCAACTTGCTGCATCAAACTGCAGCCACAGGGGAGAACAAGGACTTGCGAGAACAAGCCGCAGGCCAAACAGGCTGTCAGAAAGCGCCACAAGCAGCTTATGAACCGTAGCTTGTATATCCCTTTCCTTTAATAAAACTTTTATGTGAAATCCGTTAAAGCCAGCACAGTGTGGGCTCAGTGGTGCATCATCCCAAGCATTCCAGCCATGTAGGAGCTTGCCACTGCCAGCACTGTCAACCCAGGCTGGCCCAGGTGCTGGTAAATCAGTGTGGCCTCCTGCCTACTTATCCACTCTCATATCAAACCACTCTGAAAATGCTTTGTAATTGATAATGTTTTCATCAGTAGTAAAGGGAAAATGTTTCAATTTAACTACGTAAGACCTTGTTAACAGAGCAGACCTTGCTGTGTGACGTACATACACATTATCTGGGGAAAAAATCATTTGGGGGGGGAATATTATTGCAGGCTTAAGCAAGCTGCAATAAAAATTCTATTCAACCTCTAAGACTGTAGCAGTATCAACTGATCTTTTTGAACATCATCCTTACCATGTAGATTGAGTGTCAGGTACTTTTTTTTTTACCTTCTGCAGGATTTCAAGACTTGATTGCCGAAATGACAGTTTACTTATTTTACTGTCACATACTTTTGTGAAATGCCATAACAAGTTGATTACAGGTTTCACATTTTGCACAGTGACAAAATCATCTGTCATATAATAGTCTGATGCCTGAAAACCATTTAACTAAGAAGCTTTTTCTACTGAAAATAGTGATATTTGAAACATTAAGGTGGGTTTAAACGTGTGCATTTTCTAAGTAAGTCTTTGTTTTAACTGAATGAGAAGAACAGTGTTATCTCTTTCAGACATGAATCTAAGATTGTAAAAGTTCACAGACAGCAACTAGCCAGAGGATGCAGCAAATTGGGAGGGGCACCTTTTCATGAATGAAATGAAAGACAGAAATAGGAAGTCTAGTGATACATCCTGGCTGTTGCATAGATGGAAAGAGCTTGGCTCCTATTTGCAAAACTTGCTAACCTACCAACCTGTGCTGGAGATATGAGGCCATGTCGGGCATTATGGCTACTGGAGACAAAAAGATGCTCCCTTTCCTCTCTGCACAGAAATATTGAGTCACTGGAACTAGTGTGAAGAGAAGAATATTTACTTCCTTATTCAAGAATATTCATACCTTAGATGATTCGGTTTTCTGATGGATTCTGAATGACTAGATTTTGAGAATAATGTGATGTATCATTTCTATGTAGCAATAATAACCAGTAAAGGAATTTTATGGATATTTTATTACTGCTAATGAGTGGTTGAAGTAACGGTAATAACAATCTCACTTCTTGTGTGCAAGTGAAGGACCAGCCAATTTTCAAAATGTGATGGGGAAGCTCAGTGAGCTGTTAGATTGAAGAAGCAAATTGTGTGTTCCTGGCACTCTGTCACACACTGACTTTGTAGACAATGCAACCATCACATACCTGCCGCTAAGAGTGCTAGTAGAAAATAATAGTGAATTATACATGAGGATGAATGCTGAACCCATCTTGAGAGGTGCTGCATCCAGGTGCTCAGCTCATCTCCTGCAGTGGGTTGCAGCACGGGGCATTCAATAGGTCTGAGCAGAGTTCAGCAGAACTGTGTCAGGGGTGTCTGACCTTTCTGAGCCACAAACTGCAGCATACCACAAGGGGCAAAAAGCCTGCTCTGGGGCCACGGATAAATGGTCGCCAAGTGCTGTTATTGCATCCTCGCTGCTGGGTTTGTTCTCCACGCAGACTGGAGAGACAGCAAGAGTGCAACAGCCCTGGCAATTCTAAGGCAGCTCCACCTTCTGTAGGAGAATGGTAAAAACGAGGAATCAGAGGGAAGGAGGGACTCCTTTCTGCGTTGTCTTGCTTTACACAGGAGCATGGTTAACAAAACTGTCAAGCTGAAGCCTTACAATTGCTCTCTGTGGACACTATTTTTATAACGTTTTTCTTAACTAACACTGTAATTTTTTGTGCTTTTATTAACCTTTCCAAGGGAAAAAAAGAAAGAGTCTAATAATGCTATCACTACTTTATTTTTAGTCAATGTTTCTCATTTGTGGATGTTGAGGCATTGTATAGGTAAATTAATATTATTGATCCTACATTTCAGTAGATCTGAGCATACAGATCTGAAGCACTTCATATGTTAGGTACTTTGGACAGTCACACAGTAGATTTTTCTTATCTGTCTCCTATAAACTTGTGTAACCTTTAGCAAGTCGATTAAGCATTCTGCTTCTTATATACTTCATCTGGAAAACAAATGTGTTCTCATTTTGCCTAGGGCAAGGTAACACAAAGGAGAAATCATTTTAATAGCACTGGAATTCATTTTTTTTTCACTTTTAAAACTGGGCAGTGTGGAAGTCAAATTCTTCTTTGTGACCATTAGGTTTTTTTGTATTTGTTTCCTTGTCATGAAATCTTGGATGCATTTCCATTAACAATATATTTTAAAGCATTCTGCTATCAATATGCTTGAAAGTTGCCTTTTCCACAAAACTACTATCAAATATAATTTCCATTTATTAAGTTTGTGTTTAATATAATCTATTTAACAAAATATTTTGACATATTTTAATTCTGGAATAAAGAATCTCTGTTTTCAGCAAATAGTGAAACTAAACTCTTGACATTTGACAAACACATGGATGCTTTCTTCTCTGGTAAAGCTGTGACAGAAGTGTAATTATGGTTTTAGAAATGGAGAAAAAGTCCTGTGCAAAGAGGAGTAAAAAAAAAAAGGCTCATATTCAAAGAGGAAACTTGATGGGCAAATAGGAAAAAGAAATATTATGAACCCGTGTACTGCCATAGTGGAAAGGTCTGTGCAGAAGAGCTCTAGTAGCGTTCAGTCCCAGCTGAACCTTGGTATTCTTTGCAAACTGAGATCCGTCAAAAGAGGGCACTGTGTTCATGTACAGACACGGCACTCGACATCTGTCGGTCTTGCAGGTGCCCATGGATGCACTCACTGCAAGCCAGCAGCGCTGCCGCCTGCCCTGCCCTGCCGTCCCGGGCACCGCCCCGCTCCCGGCCGGCTCCCTGTCCCTGTCCGCCGTGGGACAGAGGACCTTGGTGCAGAGATGCCAAGCTAAAGGAGGCGGCTGTGCCTGACGCGGCCTCACACAGCGGATTAATGGTCTCCATGAAGGGCAAACTCTAAGAAGGGAAACTAAAAGGCATAGAGTCGGTCTCATGGTTTCCTCTGGACTCTGATCTTGGAAAACCCTACTGTTTTGCTGAGAGCACGAGAGGTCTCGTAACTCACACAACAGATCAGAGAGAAGAATAACCACAATTATGCCTGTTTATAACATTCTGATGGCTTTTTAGGTGAAATGGAATCCCTTTGTTTACCCGGATTGGCCTCCTTCAAGAGGTCATCAGTTTTCCTTGGGTTGATTTCTGATTGAACTAAATTTGGGAAGTGCTGTTCCAGACATTACTTAGAATTTTCTAAAAGCAATGAATGCACAAAGCATTCTGAAATAAATCCTAGGGATTCAGTAGATGAAATAAGATTTAAAATTTGCATTTTAATTCTAGTCTAAAGCTTATTTTTAAAGAAAGGTTAAGTTTTCTTCTTGCTATAAGCTTGTCTTGACTGATGTCGTTTCAATATATAGTCTTGCTACTGATAAGCTGAAGACCTTGATCTCCCTGTGTCTGATACAATTAAGTAGATTATTCAATCCTTCAATAATTTCCACAGAATTTATTGAAATCCTCCCTAGCTGTTCAATGTTTCCTAGAAATGTAGGCTGTGTAAGCGAATACAGAGTATTATTTAGGAATGTGGCATTTGCAAATGCAAAAAGCCTCATAGCAGCTTTTGACATATTCAGAGGCTGTTTTCCACCTAAAGTTACAATTTCAGATATCAGCTACCTTTTTGACTAACTTAATATGCTATATGTTGACTTTCCATAATTCTAATTTTTCCAGTTGAATGGTCATCAAAATGAGCTCACAAACCAACATACTTACCATCATCATCACAACTTGTAATCTCATCAATAAAAGCCATCAAGTTAGCTTGATAAAATCTGTTTTCCATAAACCCAAGTTGGTCCATATCTCATGTTGATCAGCATTAATTATTTGCCTTTAATTCTTTAGTAATTGAGTCTTATATCAGCTGTTTCATCATTTTGCTTCAGATCAACATTAGATTGACAAGTATTTAATTGTCTGGGTTGTCTCATTTACCCCTTTAAAATATTTGCACAACATTGGATTTCCTCCTTTTCTCTGATGCTCCCATTCTTATTGAAAATCTACATTAATTTCTTGGCCAGATTATTCTAAAACTTCTCAATGAAAATTACCTAGAGATTTTTATTTGGAGATGTGTAACTGCTTTTTAATTCTCTGGAGCACTGGAATAGAAAGTAGTTCAGCATTTCCGTATGCTAAAATTTCTACTTTCTCCCCTCCTAAACACAGAATGTATCTATGCACTGCTCACATATGACTTGCCTGCACTATTATTCCCATGTCCTAGTGCAAAGCCAATATTGTTCTTCTTTTTTATCTGCTTTTAATATCCTTTTAAAAAGCCCAAATAGTCCCTCTTTCTATTGGCCTTAGCAGACATGGCAGGTCTTACTGCCTTTTCAATTTTGTAATTGATTAATCTTGATTTACTTGGGTAAAGGATGAAAAAAAGGGTTAAAAAAAGGTTTAAAAATGGGTGAGGCCCATTTTAAGATGATTGTGTATTCTTTTACTTTTATTTCCTTTATTTTCTACAGTTCCTACTTTAGTGTAAGCTCATGTTGTGATAATTTTTTTCCCTTCTTGCATTTAATTTGGTGCTTAGTTGCTAACAACTCACTGAAGTCAACCCATTTAAAACAATACAGGATCTGTGCTGCCTGGGCTTTGTTTTCTGTGCAAACAGCAAATCTAGGAATTTGTATGAATATAACCATGACTTTTACCTAGTAATATGTTAGAAATTTTCACCTACGACTTTTTGAAATTCTAGAAAAACTTTAACATTGGCTTCAGAAATTTTTCAGCATATGTCACTAAGGCCGAAATCCTTGTTATTACAAAGCCGCTTCTCCTGTGTTATAGATAGATACTCACCTGAACCCCTGGCTTCTGCTGCAATATGGTAACTTGCAGTTACCAAAGCCACCTTGCACTTGTGCTTTTCCAGTTAAATATTAACCCACAAACTTTCAATATTGATTGCTTCTCACTGTCAGCACTTGGAAAGAGGTAGTGCCATTTTTGACACGAAGTGTCTTTCTACCCTCCCTGTCCTCACTTTATCTTTTCTAAATAGATTAGAACCAGTGATTTCAGTTTCCCAGTTATGCAGATCTCCCCATCAAGTCTCAGTAATGCCAGTGAGGACAAATTCCTGCTCATAAATGAGCCATTCCAATTCTTGCTTACTAGCAAGTTTTCTACCATTGGAATATGGGCAATTAAATATTTTTTCTCCTTCATATCCCTGGGATTTTTGATATATTTTGTTCTAAATGTCTTCATATTTTGCTAAATCTGACTGCTCTCTCCTCCTTGTCCTGCCATCATCCCCTTTTATTTTTAGTCTATCATCCACAGAAAATATTTGCAAAAAGACTCTGGTGCCTTGTTGCCTCCTAAAATGTGCAGTGGAACTTAGATGTTGCCAATGCAATACATGTCAAGAGGCAGAAAGTGGAATCTCAATGGCAAGAACAGAGTCCTCCCAAAGATAGGCAGCCGTCCTTGGAGGTGTTTAAGAGAAGACTTGATGAGGAGCTTAGTGACATGGTCTAGCTGGGGGGTGTGGGGCTGGATGATCCTGTGGGTCCCCTCCGACTCAGAGTGGCCTGTTAGACTGTGAGGGAACTAGGTTTGTGTTTACTGCCGGGATGTGCGTTCGGCCACTGTACGGGTGTTAGATGGTGAGTTGGACTAGATAATATTCTGTGAATTCTGTGAACTTCTCCAGAATCGGGCATCTTCTTTGGCCATTATTCATATTTATCATCATCCTTTAGGATATAATTTCTCTTAATGTTTCTACTAGTAGTAAGCATAGTTGAAGAAATTCCTGCTTTCCCCTCTCACTGAGACTACCACCACAATGGATCACCTTTCCAGAGACACTGTCTAGACAATCTTGCATGGAATCAGACTCTAAATCAGAGCTGTGAAGAGATTCAGCTTTCCAAAAGGCCTCCTCTGTGCAGCCTGGGAGGGTGGGAAAGTCGACAGAACAGCTGGACAGCAAGTTCCCAGGTGGGAGTGGACCCCCTGATAGTTGGTCCTTGCTCCAGCCCTGCTGTGGCCTGGTTGGCTGCCGAACATCCCTGGTCAGAAATGCAGAGGCACCTGGACAGTGAACACAGGGCCGTTCTGTGCTGTGGGAAAGCAGCACTCAGGGTCACGATCTGAATTTGCAGGTCTCTCTGGCTCAGGCAGAAGTCCTCAGTACTACTGATGGGAAAAGCATAGGCAAAGAGGTCCCTTTTGTGAGGATGCTCTTCTCCTGTGCCCAGAAAACTGGCACAAACAACATAGGAACAGCTTCCAGCTGTGTGATTAAGTCAGTTCACGAAGAGAGTAGAGAAAAGACTTTAATGGATCAAGTTGTGCTGACCGACTTAAAAAGTTTATCAAAAGGCAGTGTCACATTTTGTGCCTCAGCATTCCAGATAACAGCAAACTGGTTTATTTTTACTGGAAGAAGATTTTTTTCCATTTATCTTCCATGAATGATGATTTTCTTTGACTATGTATCTGACATAGAGATTTGAGATAGATTGAATATGTAGAAATGATAGTAGCAAGATGTTTTTGTGCTGACAGGAGATATATGTTGAAAAACTATTAACCTTTCAGACCACTAAATGTATATTTGTTTAGCTGTAATAATAACCCCCACAATGGAGGGGGTTGTTTGTTTGATGGTTTTGCCCGAGATTTATTTTCTTTTTCTGTCACATTGCTATAAAGAAAGTTTAGGTCAAACAACTCCTTGAGACAGAAATTAGGTCTTTTGTTGGGAGAAGCTGTAACAAACCTATGATCTCATCATACAAACTGTGAAGCGAACTTCTTCCCTGCTATCTCCAAACTACCATAGACCTGTGAAGCTAGGTTAAGCTTTGATTTTTAATTATGATTATTTTTTTTTAGTAAGAGCCTCTTGAAGTCCCCACCAATCTGATTATTTAGAAGTAATAGTCTCTGATTATTTTTAGAAATTTAATCTCTATTTTGTTCTATCTCGCCCATTTCATTAGCTTCTCCTTAGTCAAATTTTCATTTAAAATTAATCTCTTATATGCTTTTTCCAACATGAAACATGGGTGTCAGAAAACACTGAGAGACAGGTAAGTTTAATAAACAACCACCTGAACAGTGTAGCCTGATACTACCAATTCCAATTCTTTTTATGAAATACTATTTTTCTAAGCTTGCTTTAAATAGAAATTGGATTCTTCAGGACAAAGATTGGGCCTTTAATTGTATTATAAAATGTTCAGTACATTTGGGCATTTAAAATGTGGATATTAAATAGACTAAACCATTAAAGGACTGCTTCTTTAAGCCCATACTTTGTGTACCCTGATAAGATTTGTTGCAGATTTTTCAAGTTGCTCTTAAATTCATTGAGTATTTCAAATGGATTTCATTTTTTTTTATTTATTTATTTACTTAGCTGTGCCAGATGTCAGCTCTCTCACATTTCTTGCGATTAATGCTTTTACCAATTATTCATGTTCTGCCTCGAGGTTAGATCTGAATGAGAAAGGTTTGTCAATTCCTGCAACCAAGAGATCTGGGGTTTTATTGTTGTTGTTCCTACATTTTGGGGGTTATTAGTTGTTGAGGTTTTTTTTAATTCAAGATTTCTTGTTGCTCCCCTTCTGCTTGTGCCTTTTACTGATGGTCCAGGGCATTTCTTTACCTTCCTCTCTGGGGAGAGCCTTCCTACTTGAGACCTATTTTGTTTGCTTTTTGGCTGCAAAACACTAATCTCTATTTCTGTGTTTAGAAAAGTATATGTCTTGTTTCTTGTTTAGTATTAAAGTTATTGTGGTACATTTCTATTCCTGGCACGCTCACCTAAAAATATGTCTGTACCTCTCATGTGTTTCCCATCCATCCCTCCAGCCAGCAACTGTGCATGTACTGTGCAACTATCCCATGTACCTGTGCTACAAGCACCACAAAGGTAGACTAGCTTTGACTTGAAGATTTCTCAGAGAATACTAATTTTACTAACATTTTCCTAAATTTCCCTGGTAATAATACAAAAACTTTATCTTTTTTATTGAACCTCAAGAAACAGTGCAGTGGATAATAGTGAATAGGATGGTAAATAATGTAAACGAAAAGGCCATTTATTTCTGAGACTAAGACATCAGTATTATTTCTACCACTGCATTCTGTAAAAGTCCAAAATAAATTTCTCATTCTGTCTGTTACGAAGGATTCTTTTGCCCAAGAAGGTTTAACCAGACTGTAACTTCTTGTTAGGAAGATTCCATTCACATAAATAAATCATGTGTAGTAAAAACTTTTTCTTTTTGTTTTCCTTCCTTCCTTCCTTCCTTCCTTCCTGCCTGCCTGCCTGCCTGCCTGCCTGCCTGCCTGCCTGCCTGTAGGTGTTGTTTCTTTCACTGAGCTTTCTTTGCTTCACAGAAGTTCTTTCTTCACTTGCTAAAATCCTTTCCATACTCCAAACATTCTTAAGAACTTTGTGGTTCATTTGCAGATAATTCCAGCAGGAAACTCAAATTGATCCTTTTTCTAGTCCTAGAGCTTTCTTTCCTCTTTATTTGTTTTTCTTGACTCTCAAAACATTACTCAGAGCAGTCTGATTATTATTTGAACAGCACTAGGGGGAAAAAAGTCATAGTAGCTATACATTCAATATGTGGTTACAGGGTAAAAGAGGAAGACTTGGAGATACAGAATATTCTTCCCGCTTCTGCTATTTTCCCATTATACCAATTTGATCAAAAAATATTGAAAATACAATCAAGAAATGGAGATACTTTAGTCATGTAGGTTTTGACATTGTGAAAGTTTCCTATTACAAGTGAATCTCCAACTTGATTCTATTTGTAGCTTTCTTTTTAATTATCTTAAAATGAGATGGGAAATGAAATATAAGCGAAAAACCCCCCAAATATCAGAAGCGATTACCCAAGCTATAAACCTTTATTTTTCTCCTTGCTGTAAGCAACTTCTCCTGCAAATATGCAGAGTAATAAAGTTATAATGGAAGAATAAACAATCTTGTTCTCTATGCCCTCCACAAACTGTATTGCTAAAGTGATTTTCATTTCATCAAACAAGACTCTAGGAGTGCATAGAGCTGACTGGGATAATGCAAATCATCACAAGTACAGAAATATTATCAGTACTACCTTTTTTATTTTTTACCACCAGCCTGTATGAATTAAATTTATTTATCCCCAAATTTGTCTGCTTTTTCTCTCCTTGATGCATTTATTTTGGATGACTCACTCACGGTGATCTTTTAGAGCATAAATATGGTAGTTACTGTCTTGGTCAAAACAGTGGGACTGTTTTAAGAATCATTACCTAACCAGAAATATATTTAGTCCATAAGACCATAGGCTTGCCTTCTATCCCTCATATCTCTGCACATCCACCCCACACACTATGCAATCGGCTTATGGATACATCAATTGCACAGCAATAATCTGTTCCCCTGTGGGCTGTGGCTTTTGCAAAGGAGTAAGACCTTCTTTTTACATTTTACAGATGTAAATGGAGCTCAGCCTCCCACCCTTTTTCTGATTTGATTATTCCTTTCATGCAGGCCCACACAATTTTTAACAACATTATAGTCAACTGAAACTTCTGGTTAAGAGTTACACCTTCATGTGCCCGGAAGCAGAGAGCAGCTCTGCACTGGCAGTGGGCATGAATTCAGCTTCTGAGCTAACCCACCCACAGCTGCAGAGATAAGAGTTAGCATCTGGTTTTCCTTGGTTCAAGAGCATTTTCATTAGCTCAGATGAGCAACCAGCAGAGGGGAAAAGTGCCTTCTTGATTTTGTAGTCTAACATTTGCTGTTAGCCTATTCCGCATACAGATTTTAAGTCTGCAGAGAGAAATGAGTATAAAATTTGGTCTCAGAGAAGTACACTGTCTTTGGGAACTATTCATGGGATGTCTGTGCTTAAAAGAGGGTCCCTCAGCTGTTATCTGTATTGAAAATTCTAATCTTACTTGTGCAGGTTTCTTATTTTCCTTCTTGTTGATACAAAGGCAATAAATGGATATTAGTGAGAGAATAGAAACATAGAGGGCTTGAGGTGTGTCAGTATTGCACAGCTACACGGATTTCTTCGGTTGGCAAAGTTGAGATGCATAGACATTCGAGATTGACTGCATCCTTTGTCCTATATCCAGCCAGGGCTGGAAGATAAGCCCTATGAGGAGAGGCTGAAGGAGCTGGGTCTGTTTAGCCTAGAAAAGAGGAGGCTCAGGGGTGACCTTATCGCTGTCTATAATTACCTAAAAGGAGATTGTAGTCAGGCAGGGGTTGGTCTTTTCTCCCTGGCCACTGGAGATGGGACGAGGGGTCATAGTCTTAAGCTTTAACAGGGGAGATTTAGACTTGATATTAGGAAAAGGTTTTTCACTGAAAGAGTGATCTGGTTTTGGAATGGGTTGCCCACAGAGGTGGTTGAGTCGCCATCCCTGGAGGTGTTCAAGGGTAGGCTGGATGAGGTGCTGAATGATATGATATAGATGTAAATGTTAGGTTTAGTTGGATTATAGGTTGGACTAGATGATCTTCAAGGTCTTTTCCAACCTTATCTATACTGTGAATACTGTGAACTGAGCATAAATATATTGTACATGTGCATTTTGACAGCACACAGATCAGAAGAAAATCTCACTAAAAAGCACATAAAATAATTGTCACAAAAACATTTTTTATATCACAACTAGTCATCTGCCAGCAAGATGACAGAAAGTGTGTTAAAAATACTGTATATATCCAGCTCAAAATGTGTTTACATTTGCAATATGTTCTTTTATGTGAAAGAACAGACAGAATGAAAGGAGAATCTTCCCCTTGGTAATGACTATTTTAATGTCTACTCAAAGATTTGTAAATAATGCAGCACTATAAAATTTAGTAGTAAGAAGTAATCATTATCTCTCAATAAAAGAGAATAATTTTTGCATTTGACCTGCCATAAAAATGTCTATAAACATTATATTTATCTGTGAGAGTGTTTCTTCTATTCATGTCCTAGTACAAGCAATGTGAATATTTCTAACATCTCAGAAAATTATCCCAGACTACACTCACTTTCCTGTGTTTTCTAAAAACTGAAGTTGTATTTCTGACAGATTGGTCAAAATCACAGAATAAGCAGGTCATGAAATCTTCTTTTGATTACTTCTAATAATTTCCCTTATCGGTAAGATGCTGAGAGATATATTAGTGAAACATATTCCTATACAAGTAGGCCAAAAAATCTTTTCACAAGATTCCCAGGTGTTTCCTCAAGTCATGATGAGAAAGTTGTGAAGAACTACATTATATCTTGAGTACTTTTAAGTATGACTTATTAACTGGAAGAAAAAAGGCAACAGGTTATTGTTAAGCAATTTTATGTTACAGTGCCTAGAGAGAGGTAGTAAGTGATGACTGATATCTTGCCAAGGGATTTTATCTTTTTGTTTATATATATTGTGCTGCTGTAATATGATCACAAGATATGACACATGCTATGTGCAGCAAACTGGGAAAATTTGCATTCTGTTTGTTGGTATAGTAAATAAAAATGCAATTTGTGTGATAAAGTAATTAAAACTGGATGAGATAATTAATGTAGGATTGGAAAACAGTAGTGAACTTAGTAAAGGTGCATCTGGGGCTTCCTCCAAGATTCTTATTCTCAGGTTAATCTTGAAATATTTATTTAAAAAACTAAAAGTTTCCATTTGGAGAAAGAAATTAATTATGAGGTACAAGTCATGAGTGCTATACATATTATGACTCAGGCATGAAGTCTTGACTTACAGAAAGCAAAGCCCAAGCACAGATGCATCAGGTTATCATGATGGGAAAAGAGAAGGCTATACATCAGCTCTTCTCCAGACTTTTCTCCTCCTCCTCCTCACACTGCCACATATGCTTCAGTTTGCTCCTGCAAAAGAAATCTGAGTGCACGTTCCAGATGGGAACTCTGATGCACTCCAAGCAATACTCACCAGCATGTTGCAAGATCTCAGGGCTCCACAACCTGTGCAGGAGAAGGCAGCAGAAATTCACCCCAGAGAAGTCAATAAGTCATGCCTGTATATATATGGGGGGTTTAGGGACTTGTCAGTGCTAGGTGAGATAGCACGATGGAAACTCTTGCTTTGCTCTTACTGTCTGGAGATTTTGTAGATCTGTTTTGTGTTGGTAGCCAGGGGGGACAACCTGGGCTGCTAATTGAGTGGTTTGATTTTCCATGGTTCAGAACACTGATATGTAAAAAAAAAAGGCTCAGTAAAATGTCTGAACAAGGCAGTTTCTGTACAGATCATATAATATAGTTATAAGCAATAGTTTCTTAGATTTTTCATGAGAATAAAAAATCAATAGGAAATACTACAAAGAGTGGATTACATGAAATCTTGCTAATAGCCACTTCCCCAGTCTTCATTTGCCATGTGTATGAAAATGGAAAGAGATCATAAAAAAATGTTCTTCTGCAATTAGTCTTTTATGAATTTAATTTAGAAAGGTATAATGGGTCACCATTTTCTTTATAAAGTGTGAGCCAATAAGGAAAATGTGATTGCACATCTCTTGTATATACATAGTATGGATAAATGAACTTTTTGACCTCTGTTAATCAAATAGTTTGCACTTTTGCTTGTAGCTATTAGGTCTTCTGTGACTAATCTGCAGAAGCAGCTACACACTAGTCTTGTTGTCAAGGAAACCGTCCTAATCACCAGTTATACCATAGTAGGCTCAGATCAGTCTTGTTTCTTTACTGGCTTAGGGAGCTGGAGTTGTTTAGCTTGGAGAGGAGGAGGTTCAGGGAAGACCTTATTGCCCTTTACAACTACCTGAAAGAAGGTTGTAGCCAGGTAGGCGTCAGTCTCTTCTCCCAGGCAACCACCAGTAGGACCAGAGGTCACAGTCTTAAGTTGTGCCAGGTTTAGGTTAGACCTTAGGAGGAAGTTCTTTACAGAGAAAGTGATTGCACATTGGAATGGACTGGCAAGGGAAGTGGTGGATTCACTGTCAATGGAGATATTTAAGAAAAGACACTCTGTGCCATAGTCTAGTTGACAAGGTGATGTTAGATCAAAGGTTGGACTTGATGACCTTAGGTCTTTTCCAACCTAACTGATGCTGTTATTTTGTGGCAATTACTCCTCTTCTGGAAATATTTCAAATTACCAATTCTGGACATCTCTTTATTAGGACTAAATTGGAAAAACAAAATGAATTCAGTTCTGAGAAGAATCTTTCAAAGTTTTTAAACAGCTTTGAAAGAAAAGCCACCGAGAAAAAGGCACAGATCATATGCAGTATGCCTGTAGAAAACAATGACAACCAGATCGTTCAGCAGCACTGAAAATCTGACCAGTGTAAATGCCAAATTTAACTCAGATTTCTCTTTTTCTCCCCCAAATTATAAAAGAATCTAAATATGTATCTAGAACCTAACCCAGTAGGTGTGCATATTGATGCAAATCTTTCAAGAGTTTGCAGTAAATTTTGCATAAAACTCAAAAGAGAAATTGAGTCTAATATCCCAGCTGTCATTATTTCTGAGTTTCAGGGATGAGAATTTTCCCTCCTCATTTCTGTATGCTCTGATTTTGTAAATGAACATAAAAATTAATTCCAAAAGGCCCTTTGATATTTAAGAGTGAAAGATCTGATGCTTAAAAGAAACAACCCTCCAGATAAAAGTCAAAGGAACAAGATCATGTTGTCAGCATTTTTTCCAGATGTTACTTCACTGAGCAATGGCTCCTGAATAAACAAATTGAAGTAATTCTAAAAGTCACCTGAAAAAAAAAAATCTCTGAAAAATCACCATGTATTTCTGTAGTCAACAGAGATCTAGTAATTACAATGAAGAGAAGCTATAGAGGGATTTCCTACTCAAGTAGACTTTGTTGACTACACACACTGGTTTCCTTTGACAATAAAGCCAGTATGTTTAAAGCAACTCTTTCATGTGTAGACCTTGGAGACAGTTAAAGGTTGGATTAGGAAGAGATGCTGAATCTGAGAAAACAACATTACTGAGTTAGGGTTATATACATGTGTGGTGGTTTGACTCTGGCTGGATGCCTGATTCACCCACAGCCACTCTCACTTCATTTCCTGCCCCCCCCAACCCATACAAATAGGGGATAGAGGAAAAGGAAAAAAACCTGAAGGGTTTTGCTACAGCAGAAATAAGGATAATTAGAAACCTTTTACTGTCACAGGCAAAACAAACTCCAAGGTGGGGGTGTAAAGAATTGATTTCTAACAAGATCAGAGCTTAAAGTGAGAAGTATTATCTTAAAGGCAACCTTCTTCCCCACCCCTCCGTCTCTTGAAACAGATGCCACATTCCCCTTTTCCTCCAGGAGGCAGGGGGGGACAGGAGTAGGGGGAAAACAGGTAGCTGGTGTTTCTCTGCCACTGCTCAGGGGAGAAGGCCATTTCCCTGCATTCCATGGGGTC
>WEKX01002717.1:94543-107209 GCA_013390025.1 Pitta sordida | reverse complement strand
CTTCTTAAATATGTTATCACAGAAGCATCTCTATCTCTCCTGATTGGGCTGGCCTTGGCCAGAGGCAGGTCCACCCAGGAGCTAGCTGTCATTAGCTTCCCTCATAGCACTCCCGCTACCAAAATCCCAGCCACGGGAAAACCCAATACAACATGAAATAAAGAAGGCAACCTTTTCATGTTCATGTTTTAAAACTAGGAAGATAGAATGTCAGTAGGGAAAGTATAGGGAAATTATAAGTAATATAAATGCTTTTTGGTCTGTAGAACATCAATAGAACTAATATAGGAGCTTGGATATTTTCTTTTCAGGTCAGTTGGTTGCAATCCGGCCTCACTCAACTTCCCCCTGTCTGCTGAGATCAGATATTTTCTCTATGAACAGGCTCAGATCAGTCTTGCTTCTTTACCATATGAAAGGACATACTGTGACAAGGGAGTCTTTACATTACACTTTTCTTGTAATAGAGGTGGTAAGTACAGGAAAACACTCCCTATACAGGTCACATTTACTCAGGTGTATTGACAAGTCCTGTAGTCCTGTATTGCCATATATAATATATGTAATATAGACCAGACGAAAATGTCTGTTTCTTGAGAAAGGAGTAGGCTTTACAGTAGCTAAATTGTAAAAGCCTAGTGGGGATACTGAAGGCAAAATCTGGAGAAATTGATTTTAAGCTGGAACAGATAACTAAATAAGTTATGCCGTAATGGCCCATTAGAGTATAACAATATGTTGCCTTTTAGATAACTTTCAGTTTTCTAATTTGAAAATTGCAACCATATGAAAGCTTTCAGAGTGACAGCACATTTGTTTGTAGTTTAGTATTTGAATATGCCAAATACTTGTTCTATTAAGCTATTGTAAATCTAAACATCTACATCAGACAGATTTTCTTTCTGCATGAACACAAAGGCATAATGTTCCCTGTTTTGCTGATGTCTGCATGATTAACTACATTTGTTTTCTATTTACCACAGAAAGCTATGCTTTGGAAAATCTACTTGAAACAGTCAAGCTGTAACTCAGGGACATTTCTCCCCATATAATGACCAAAGAGCAATAGATGTCACTAATGAGAAATCTCTAAGGACCCTGATTTTTACAGCCTCATTAGTAGTGTCTTAATTAGTTGTCACCCAGGTTAGCATTGACTTGTTAAGCTCACACAAAATGCACTGAAGGGCAACTGATGTGCTCTCGAAATGTCACATCTTGTAACCAAGCTCCATTATATTATACTTCTCTTTGAAAAGGTTGGTCCAAGCAAAATACAAGTGGTCTTCTGACCTCTTTTATCTCTCTTTGTAGGCTCTGCCCTTATTTCAAGAGGGAAAGTGTATTATTTTTGAACATTTCATACAAGCATATTCCTTTTTAAGAATACAATTTCTTATATATATATATATATAAACACACATATATGTATGTTTACACATCCTTTCTTATGTCCTTCCAACTTATGTGTTTCTATCTCTATATGTGGTATGTACATATATATATATATATATGTATATATATATATATATGTACGTATATCTGCATGTAAAGAGAAATGTGTATATACAGTCAAACCTCTCTACTTCGCATTTCTCTTCTCACGGCTTTGCTTTTTCATGGGCTGGTTTTCCCACAATTGAGGTCTGTTTTGCGGTGTATTCACAACTGCACCTGCACCAAACTGACACTCCTGAATAAGCAAATTAGCACTGCCCACAACAGTGCCCCCCTCAGCCCCAGTGCACTCTGATGGTGTGTTGGTGGGTGCTGGGCCCGTGCCCCCCACTTCACCTGCCCGTGCTCAGAAACGGCATGAGCCAGCCCCACCACCAGTTCCAGGGCACAAGTGGTAGGTTCTGGCCCTTCTCTGTGCTCAGAAACGGTGTGGGCCAGCCTCCACCACCCACCCCAGCCCCTCAGGAGAGGAGGACACCCTCCACCTCCCCCCCAGACCCTCGAGGGCAGGGGACACCTTCCACTTCCCCTTCCAGTGCCAAGGGGAAAGCTGGGAATCCCTGTTCCCCAGTCCCTGCCAAAGAGAACTCCAGGGACTCCCCAGGTGCTGGGAGGGTTCAGAAGAGATTGCCTTGGTTCTCCTGACCCCTCAGAGATCATGGATAGGTGCTGGGACTGCCGCCCAAGGTTCCAGGGCTGAGAGGGCCAAATTCACACATTAATGAGCTGCCTATATATGCAGATGGAGGGCTTCATGGGGGGGAGGGGCAGACCCAAAGTACTGTGATAAAAGAGGATTGACTGCTTTAGAAATGTACCTGAAAAATAGTATTCTTATTATACACTCATACCTCCATATTTGCAGATTATGGGTCTCCCACGGGTCCTGTGGAACCTTTAATCCGTGAATTTGAATCGGACATTAATATGTCAAATTATTGTCAGAAATATGCCAACCTTGGAACACTGCAACATCCAGGCTCCTTATGAGCACCGAGGAGCATGGGAGTTGGGTTTTTTTGTTTAACTGCAGCAGCTAGCACTGGTAGGAGTGTTTTGCCTGAGGCTATGAATATGTGCATATGCACACATGCAGATATGCGCTGGCAAGTCCAGCCTGACTGTCACACCCGAAGGGCAGGAACAGGCCCCACATGGGTCTCTGTGTTATAGTTAGAGACTTCCTGACTCCTGGGAGGACCAGCTGGGGCCACCCGCCCTGGCAGTTTGGTACTGCACCGCTCCATGAATAACTGAATGAAAACTGCGTGGAATATTTCCGCAAATATGAGAAGCCGTGAATATGGCAGCGCATATAACTGAGCTATGACTGTATATAATTGCAAGGTACTAGATTATTTCATCATGAATGTGTTTCTTTTTAATACCTGTCCTGATGCTAATAAAAATAATTTGCTATTTCTAGCCTAATTAGCAAATGTATGTCTTACTTCAGCAGGGGAGCTGTGCAAGATGACCCCCAGAGACCTCTTCCAATCTGAATTATTCTGTGAACCTCTTTACACACAAAAAAATATGCACACATGTACACACACATTACCAAAGAAAAAGTGAATTGCAAAAATGCCTTGATGATGAGTAATTGGATGTTTACATGTCTCCAGTTTCTTGATAAGGTGGAGACTGATAGATTTCTGAATTATTTCACATCCTGATTTGTCTATGTCAGCAGTGATCTTTACATCTCTGTGCATGGATGATGAGTCTGGAAGGAAGGAAATTTTATAATACATATGTTAAAATTATGTAATTTCTTCTAAAAGTGTTATAGGTGACCTGATAACAATTGTACTAGTTTTTCTCTTATACAGTAATCCCTTGAATATCACGGGAAGTCAGTTCCAGAAAGATGTCATGAAGTCACGAAGTAGCAGTAAATATGGTAAATACAGTAAATGATAGTAAAGACAGGGTGGGGAGGGGGGGAGCCCTCAAGGCATTGTACCCACAAATCTTTTCCAAAGTAGCGAGAGATTACTGTTTGTGTAATTTAGAACAACTAAAATGATGACATTTCAAACTTTTCTTTAAAAATTGTTACCAAATTGATCCTTACAATTCTCAAGTTTTGTAGATACATAAATAACAGCTACATTTGTGATCACAGAGCTGTGGTAAAAAGCTTGCTTCTTCTAAATGGTATTTGAACCTCACTGATCTAAAATTCCCTTAATGTATTTTCTGACTCTGTCAGCTGCTCCTAAGACAGACTGTCCATACATTCCTTTAAAACTTTAACCAGTAGTAGTAAAACTACCTGTAAGAACAAACAGCTATGCTACTTTAGACAGTAAAATATCTCACACTATTACCAGTGTATGAGTCACAAAAAGCCTGTTTCCTATCACCTCTTCACTGGCCTGCCAAACACCCCGATGAAGTGGGTTACTAAATCGAGGGAGAGAAGTTTTTACCAAAAGAATATGTGGAGAATAAACTAAGACTCACTTGAAAACATTAATATAAGAGCCCTTTACCTGCCCTATCATCATCTCCTGGAGTGGTACAGTGGGCAGTTACTCTTAGTGATCAAAATTAGTCCCCTTGGATTGCTGATTTTTTTAAATGGAATGGTTGCTGGCTTTAAAACATATACAGTGAATCCTCACTGCATCGCGATCTCTCCTTTACAACCCCGCCCATTTGCGAAGCAATTTTTTCACAGTCTGGCTTCCGGGGTCCACAAGGTTCCCCAGAGCACACATGCACTATGCCTCTGCTTTGCCGAGGGGTGGTGCTGTCTCTCCCTGTGAGGTGGGACGGGCCCGTCCCCCAGGGAGGGCACACAGGGAGAGCGCGCAGTTTCTCCGTCTAAGCCTGGCGTTTAGAGCCCCGCAGGAGCCCTGGCGGGCTGGCAACTGCGGCCCCACAGCAGCCCCGGTGGCCCGAGGTGCCATGCCGGGACACCGTGGGCACGTGAATCGGGGTCAGGGTGGGGGAGGCGCGGCGCGGGATTTGGGCTGGGGGAGCACGGCCACAGCAGCCCAGAAAAGCCAACAGAGTCTTGGGGGAGGGGTGGGGGGTATGTCTCCTGAGTCAGAGGGGGCTCGGATACGGTTCCCTTTGTCCCCCTGTGTTGACAGTCCAAGGGAGAGGCAGAAAATGGTCCGCAGTGCTCTGGAGTGCCGGGTGTGTGTGTGTGTGGACCAGTGGGCGTGGCCTGCATGCATATTAATGACCAGCACCTCTTTGCGAGTTTGGCTTTCTGCGAGACCCCTGGGCTGTCCACTTCCTCGCGAACAAGGGGGTTTAACTGTATTCCTAATAAAGACTTTTTTCTTCCTTCCAGGGGAACTCGGTGATATGTTGCCAACATCTTGAAGGGATTCCACTCAAAAAATATGTTCCTTACACTGTGATAAATTGCTTCAGGAAGGGTGTTTATTACAGAGTAAAGGCAATGTAGGAGAAGGTATGTTAGCTCATTAGCCTGCTTAGGCAGAAATACTTTGTTAGAAAAAAATAGCAAAAAGTAGAAAAGCAAAAGATAGAAAGAACTCACTATTTGATAAACACTTAATCAACATTAAGTTGAAATTTTTTTGTCATATGCCTCATTCCTGAAAATATCTTTCATATGTTTATCTTGAACAATAATTGACAGCTTGTATATTTTAAAAGGTCTGATATGTTAGGACAATATTTAGTACAACATCTCAAGATCTGTTTGGACATAAGAGCCAAAATAAGAGTAGTCAGTTGTTCCCTGGTAGTGATCTGAGTCTAGGGGGTGAAGGAAGTTTCTGTCTTCCTACATGATAGCATGCATTTCTTCAGTGGTGCAGCCTCATGTTGAATATTGTGTGCAGTTTGGGTAATTGCAACATAAGGAAGACATTAAGCTGTTATAGAAGGTCCAAAGGAAAGGAATGAAGATATTGAAAGATCTTAAGGGGAAGCTGTAGGAGGACCAGCTGAGGGCATTTGGTTTGTTCAGCCTGGAGAGGAGGAGGCTGAGGGGAGACCTCATTGTGGTCTTGAACCTCCTCTTGAAGGGATCCAGGACCAGTTTATCACTATGTGGGTATGATCAAAACTATATATTCTACACCCTTTATGTCATTTCTGATGGACTGTTAATAAAGAATCATTTGTAGCAGCTGCCTAGGGCCCACCTGCCACCTCAGGCCGCAAGAGATAAAAAAAGAAAGAAACAAATGTTGTGAGGCAAGGGAGTGTCTTTTTTCACACCAATGACTCAGCTGTGCTAACTCACCTCTGGGGAAGCGTTAACACCTTCACGCACAGCTGGAGGAGTCCTCTCTGCTAATAGACCAATGATGGACCCAACTACTCTAGCATATTAGGCAGTTACAAGGATCTAGACTATCAAGATTTCAAAAATATCCCATGACTCGTAGCGTTAAACTACCCGATGCGAAACTCCCCACCCTGGGATCGGTACTGGGCCCTCCCACCAGAATTTAAGCATATGCAGTCTTTGGGGTTTGTGACTTGTGTTTCCATTCATTAAATTCAGAGGAGGAAATTAACTTCAACAGGACTGTGACTGCCACTCTTGAGGAGACTTGCATAATTACTTTGACAGAACTATGACCA
The DNA here is from genome assembly GCA_013390025.1 of Pitta sordida. NCBI lineage: Eukaryota > Metazoa > Chordata > Aves > Passeriformes > Pittidae > Pitta > Pitta sordida. The sequence goes on along the minus strand of WEKX01002717.1, from coordinate 101,170 downwards.
TCATACTGGCCAACAGGTTTCCTTCTATTGTGCTTTGTTCCCAGGGAGGCCACAGTGCTCAGCGCAGGAGCTAATGAGCACTAGTATTCTGTTCTTGTCCGAGGGTCTTGGGTTGTGTGGGTGCTGTGGTTGTGGGTCAAACCCAGTTTTTCTTTGTATCATAGTACGTATTGTAATTTTTTCAGTAAATTGTAACTCTGACCTGTAATCTCTCTTAAACTGGATTCATTTCTCCCTCCAGTTTAGTTTTAAAACAGCACAGGGGAAGGCAGGGAGCAGGCACTGACCTCTTCTCTGTGGTGACCAGTGACAGGACCTGAGGGAATGGCCTGAAGTTGCATCAGAGCAGGTTTAGGTTGGACATTAGAAAAAAGTTCTTCCCCTAGAGGATGGTTGGCCACTGAAACAGGCTCTCCAGAAAAGTTATTGCAGCACCAAGCCTGACGGAGTTCAAGAAGCATTTAGGCAATACCCTTGGGCACTTGGTGTGACTCCTGGGAATGGTCCTCTCTATAGCCAGGAGTTGGATGCAACGATCCTTGTGGGTCTCTTCCAACTTGGCAGATTCTGTGATTCTGTGACTATCAAGGAATTTTTTGTATTGTGCTCTGGAAGTGAAAACACCTAGTTGTTGCTTCCCTATCAATAAAGCGTTTCTATGGGTAATTATTCACCTCCTCTTTGAGTACTGCTGAATGAGATGCTGTTTTGTTGATTCAGTAAACAAATCCTGTCATAAAATTCTTGTCCTTTCAGATTGGAGGAGGGCCACCAGCCACTGGCATGGTGGTTGCAGCGTTCCACACTCATATCTGTTTGAATCATTGAACAATCACCTGCTGCACCTGCTGTTGCTACTGATTTTTCAAAATCTAATCTACTTCTGAGACAGGATGAATTCTTGCACTCCATGTCCAGTTCTTTTAGTGTTCGTTTAGTCATGAATTCAGTTAAGCAGCAAACTGTAGTGATATACTTACTGAGAGTTATTGCTGTTATAATTAATACAGTTAATTAGATTTTGTAATTATCTTATTTTTTTTTCTATAAACATGGAGGTCACATTATGGTTAGTCAGATCTGCTGTAGAATTTAAGCTAATGATTATTTCATTATGAGAACATTTTTTTTTTCGCTTTTAATGTGTCATGGTTTAAGTGCTCAAAAGTAATTTTAATATGTACTTGTTTTGAATTCTTCCATTTTTTCTGAATAGAGACAGCCAGTGCGGCTCCTGCTGCCCTCTTCTCAGGCTGCAGAGGGCGAGCGGGTGCCAGCGGATGCCACTAAGCTATGGCAGCTCCAGCAAGGCAGAGGGAGCTGCGGCGGGGAGCCCTGCATGGTGAACATCACCCGGGCTATCTGTTCTGTTTCCCAGAGCCACTGGTGCGGGAGGCGCTGCCAGCAGCAGCTACGGCTGGTGCTCACACGGCAGCCACCACACCCTCAGGGCATAAGTGTGGAGCAGTGCAGCCATTACCTTCTTGGTGGCAGTGGGCTCTGGCTAACTGGGCTGCTCAACAATGTGGCTGAATGCCATGGAGGGCACCGTGAGCTGTGATGCAGACCGTCATCTCTTCCATAGCAAATGGAATTGATGAGAGAGATCTTAACTTGTTGGAGGTGCTTTTGATTGGCCACCAGGGAAAAGGGAAATTGGTGCAGCACGGGGGGTTTAAAATACCCTATCACGGCAGAAGTGCTCCCTCTCTCTCTCTCTTCTTTGGACCTCGCTGCCCAGAGGCAAGCCGCCGGTTAGCCGTGCCAGACCCAGCCGTTTCATTAAACTCTCTGCCTGCCCATCCTGGCCAGGCGTTACCCCTGAATCTCCTGTGTTCTTTTTTTCTGGTGTCCCTGGATTTCCCTAAAACAAGCGGCCAACTCTGGACTCTGCCCTGCTACTGAATCATTTTTCCACTGGTCCTGTCCCTGTGAAAGCAGCCAGCCCTGAACTCTGTCCTACTGCTGAATCCTTATATTGAAGTTTTATTCTTTGGGGGGTTTTGGGTGTGGGTGCCTGGTGTGGGTTTGGGTCCCGGGCATGTTTTGGTTTAGGGCCGTGGGGGGATGGTTTGCTTTTGTTTTTATCTTTATCCCCTGTCGCTGGTATTATATTCATGTACATACATTTTCATTTGTATTTGTAATAAATCTCTGTATTTGTAATTACATCTCTAACGATTCTCTTGTCCAGTGTTGATACGTAACCCCTCCTACTGTCTCAGACCTAGACATAAGACTATATACTCTCGCCAGAAATTGGGTGTAACGTCCTATATTGTAACGCCCTATACTTTACCGTCCATTATTTATACAGTCCCTGTCCTTTTAGACTCAGTATTTTGCTCCTCTTTTACCTCAGATGGACACTTAATGTGTAAGTCTTCTCAATTGTCTCTATAATCCCGTATGGGAATCCAAACATATGAAATAATTACATAATACTATGAATTTTATTTATTCGCCTGCTTAAGGATGAAGAAATAAATGCGAGTACTGTTGAGCATGTATATGTGGGCTTAATGTCCTATGAAACCAGTCTTTTATTGTGTTACGTAGAGAGGACTTTTAATGTTCAAATGTAGAAATTATTATGCATATTAATATGATAAAAGATGTTGCAAAAACAAATCAACTTTGAATGTTATCTTTTATCAGTAGAACAAATCATAGTTTTGAGTCTAAATGCATGCTAACAAATAACACTAGCATAAACCTCACATTCCTGAAAGCATATGAATGTGACTTTGATTTGGTTTGAAGAGTAAGATTTTAATTATGCAGTTCTTCAATTCAGCTGACATTTTTTATTGCTATTTCTGTTCTATTCTCTCGATGATTTTGGTCGTGATAAGATTCTTAATTTCATGACTATACAAATATAACACCTTATTCTTTAATGTGAAGAATTCATCAAAAAAGAAGGAATTCATCATATATGCTATGTGATCTTTTAATGGAAGCTGTTATGATAATGTGCAATGACATAATCACATGAATGGATGAATCATTCAGAGAATGTCTAGCAGCATAATAAGTATATAATTTTTTAAGAATCAAAAAAAAAGTGTAAGCAAATTCACAGTTAGAATGGCTTCAGACTGCAGTCCAGTAGACAGGTTTGCTTCTCTAATGCCAGAGCATCTCACAGTGCTTCTAATATTTAGACCTTCTACAGTTTCATACTTCTGGAGTCAGTAAACTTCACATGCAAAAGCAGAAAGAAAAAATAAAAATCTTTCATGAAAGATAAACAATTAAAATATTGCAAAGTTTTAAGTCCTTGAAACTCTTTTGATGGTATTATGCAAGCACAGCCCCTCAAATGTTCAATAACAAGGATAAGAGGAGAGTAATTACTACAGTAAAAAATCCAGTAGATATAGTTAGAAATGCCCTTATTTTTTTTTAAACTCTTTTTCAAATTCAAAGAAATTATTGAAGTATATTCTGTATTTTATGTCATTAATGTTTGTATTAATATTTCCCAGATTTTTTTTTAATGTATAATACATCAACTTTATTTTCCAGTCATACATTTTGGCTTCATTCAACTAAAATTTTGTGACTTGAGCTGATGAGCTGATGACTCATATATGAACAACAGTGACCTCATGTGGCTATTTTTTCAGGGATGCATGTGTCAGGTAATGTATCTGTCTCATGACAGAAATATAAAAACATTAAATGATGCCTACTGTGGTTCATTATCATTCATTTTTTTATCTTAAGCCAGTGTTAACTACAATATGTTTATTACAATACTTCTTAAGAAAGGAGCTGGATGAATGCAACAATGAAATTAAAAAAGAAGCTGTTATACATAGTTAAGGTTTACCTAATACAGTAATCCCTCACTACTTCGGAGTTCACAATTTATGAGTTTTCCCACATCTTTACCATCTTTGCCTTATTTACCATATTTACCACTAATTAGTGGATTTCGCTTATCGTGGCATCTTTCTGGATATCCGCGATATTCGAGTGATTACTGTACTATGATCAAGACTTTCTGACTTCTTCCATAATAACCTTGGTAATTAGTAGTTCACAATCAAAAAGCTAAGTTCACCTCACCTCCTCCTTCTTTTTATAGCATTTTTATTTGGGATGTAGAAGTATATATGCTTAACTATTTTAGTTTCAGAAAGGATATCGTAGTTCCACAAAATTGCTCTGATTTGAAGGAGATATTTATCAGTTCCATCAAAATACAGAATTTGGATAAAATACCACGGAAACTGATGAGTTTTATTGTGCTTACTAGGAATATTAGTGTAAGTGCTTTCACAGGAGACAGCTGAGTAAATAACAGTCTCAAAATCCTCAACACAAAGCACCTGTTTCCATGCAGTTCAAAAACAGAAGGACATTTCTTACTGTTTTCTTCAATAGGTACATATATTCATGCATGCTTGTGTGTGGAGAGCGGAAAGCAAATGGAAAATTAAAAAGAAGAGGGGAAAGTATAATCTCTATACTGTAAAGTCTTTGAAAAGAAAGTAGTAGACTTAGTACACTATCTTAAAAAGTCTTGAGACTGGGAACAAAAAAACTTTCTGATGATTTGATTCATCCCATATTCAACATAATGATTGCATTCATATTAATAGAATATAATGAAAAATTCTTGATTTCATCAATAAAGCATCCTCAAAACTACCAGATTTGCCTTATGTTATAGGTAGTTAGGGAGGAAATAATAATGTGCATTTATTGGAAATGAGAAAAAATTTCTCCATGCCTAAATTTTGCTGGCAGCTGTTTCTTCTACTCCAAACTTGAACAAGTGAGTTCTATCATTTTTATTAAAACTCTCTAATTGTAAGATTTTTGTAGTATTTAGCTAGGAAGTGCTTCTTTTAACAACTCTCACAAAAGCAGTTGTGAGGCAATGGCCTAGATTTTGTATTTGTTTTGGCACACAGCTACGAGCAGCTGAATTCCAGCTGCAGAAGGAAAAATGTAAGTTGTCAAAAATATGAACCCATCTTAATGGCCAAAAAAATAATTAAATTTGTTTTAGATGAATGCTTGCTTTCCTTTTCTCTCTCTGCCTCTTGAGCTAATGCTCTTAAGCTGGGAAGGAAAGATAGGGTGAAAGTGACTGCAGAAAAAAAACAAATAATCACAGAATACTATGAGTTGGAAGGGACCCACAAGGATCATCTAGTCCAACTCACCATATAACTCCCGTACAGAGACCGAACGCAAACCCCAGAGAGGTAAACTTAAACCTAGACCCCTCACAGGCGCACAGGCCACTCTGAGCCAGGAGAGATGCACAGGACCATCCATCCCTACACTCGGCAGCCAGACCGTGTCTCTAAGCTCCTCATCCAGTCTTTTCTTAAACACCTCCAGGGATGGTGACTCCACCACCTCCCTGGGCAGTCCATTCTAAAGAGCAATCACTCTCTCTGTAAAGAAGCTCTTCCTAACATTCAGTCTAAACCTCCCCTGGCGTAGCTTGAGGCCATGTCCTCTCGTTCTGGTGTCATCAGCCTGAAACAAGAGGTCCACACCCACCTGGCAGCAACCTCCCCGCAGGTAGCTGTAAACAGCAATGAGGTCACCTCTGAGTCTCCTCTTCTCCAGGCTGAACAACCTCAGTTCCTGTAGTCGCTCCCCATAGGGCTAGTTCTCCAGTCCTTTCACCATCCTTGTCGCCCTTCTCTGGACCCCCTCAAGCAGCTCAACATCCTTCTTAAACTGAGGAGCCCAGAACTGCACACAGTACTCAAGATGTGGTCTGACCAGCGCCGAGTACAGGGGAAGGATAACCTCCCTAGTCCGACTGACCACACTGTTCCTGATACAGGCCAAGATGCCATTGGCCTTCTTAGCCACCTGGGCAAATTGCTGGCTCATATTGAATTTCCTGTCGATCATTACACCTAAGTCCCTCTCCACTTCACTAATCTCAAGCCACTCCTCCCCCAGCCGATAGCGCTGCATGGGGTTGTTATGTCTTTTTTTGCTCTTTCTGACTCACAGTACAAATCAGCCAAATCTGGCAACTATTGTTCTCCTAAATCATGAGATTTTGGTCTAAAAAGGATTTCTGTAAATTAGTGGAATTTGGTCTTAATTAAACATCTATTTAATTTCTAATATGTGAGAAGTTTAGAAAACAAAAAACCTTTTCTAGACCAGGGTTAGGAACTGGTTGGATGGATGAGCTCAGAGAGTGTTGGTGAATGGTACCACATCCAACTGGCAGCCAGTCACTAGTGGAGTCCCACAGGGGTCAGTGTTAGGCCCAGCACTGTTCAACATCTGTTTTGATGATATGGACAAGGAAATTGAGTCCATCATCAGCAAGTTTGCAGATGATACCAAGCTGGGGGCAAATGTTGAACTGCCAGAGGGTAGGAGGGCCCTTCAGAGGGACCTTGATAGACTAGAGAAATCAGCCGACTCCAACAGTATGAGATTTAACAAGACTAAGTGCTGGGTTCTTCACTTTGGACATAACAACCCCATGCATCGCTATCGACTGGGGGATGAGTGGCTGGAGGGTGGTGAAGTGGAGAGGGAGTTAGAAGTAATGATTGACAGAAAACTCAATAGGAGCCAGCAGTGTGCCCAGGTGGCTAAGAAGGCCAATGGCATCCTGGCCTGTAT
>WEKX01002717.1:81734-94213 GCA_013390025.1 Pitta sordida | reverse complement strand
TGGCATCCTGGCCTGTATTAGGAACAGTGTGGTCAGTCGCACTAGGGAAGTTATCCTTCCCCTGTATTCGGCGCTGGTCAGACCAGTTCTGGTCTCCTCAGTATCAGAAGGATGTTGAGCTGCTTGAGAGAGTCCAGAGAAGGGTGACAAGGATGGTGAAAGGACTGGAGGACAAGCTCTACGGGGAGCGGCTACAGGAACTGAGGTTGTTTAGCCTGGAGAAGAGGAGGCTCAGAGGTGACCTGATTGCTGTTTACATCTACCTGAGAGAAGGTTGCAGCCATGTGGGTGTGAATCTCTTCTCTCAGGCTGATGACACCACAACAAGAGGACATGGCCTTAAGCTATGCCAGGGGAGGTTTAGACTGAATGTTAGGAAGAGGTTTTTCACAGAGAGAATGATCTCTCATTGGAATGGTCTGCCCAGGGAGGTGGTGGAGTTGCCATCCCTGGAGGTGTTTAAGAGCAGGCTGGATGAGGCATTTAGTGCCATGGTTTAGACAAATGGGTTGGTGTTGGGTTACAGGTTGGACTCGATGACCTCCAAGGTCTCTTCCAACCTTGCTAATACTGTGATACTATGATACCAGGGTTTTCTGCAGGTTTTTTAGGTTTTTTTCCTCAGCTCAAAATAATTTTTATATTTAGCATAACCTTTGCAACAATGGAGCCGTCCAAATTCTAAGATAACTGATATGAGTATTTCTTGTTCTTTTAAGTGGTGAAACCCTCTGCCCTCCAAATTTTCTATTTCAAAGCAGAATTTGTAGTCAGGTCTTTACTTCTGAAGGGTTCCACATGATGATATGAAGAGAAGTAGGATTTGACACCCTGTCTTACAGAAAAGCTCCTACATACATTTGCTGGTGGCTGGATTGCACTTCAAATGAGAGAAGTCTCATAATGTGCATAAAAGATACTTCTCTGAGAAACCATACTCTTATGCCCATAACATCCATTCTCTGTAAGATTGCATATCTTTTCTGGATGTTGTGACATCTTCAGTTTTAAAATAAAATAAAATATAAAATATAGACAATGAGTCATATCTAAGCAGTCTAACAGGAGAAAGGAATAGTTCCTGTCTAAGCCTCCTCTCTCTTTCCCATGGAAGGTTGGACCTGATGGTCTTCAGGGTTCAGCCTGGGTCATTCTGTGATTCTGTGACCCTGTGACTTTCAATTATCCCTGCAGAGATGCTTTTTTTTCACACTGAAGTCAATTACAAAAACTTTTTGACTTCAAAAGAAGCAGAACAATGTCTGCAAATCATAAGAATACATTTCCAGACAGAATAGAATATTAATATAGGTAATGAGTTGGAACTTCTTCAACTCAGCTTTAGCCTTGAAAACAATTGATTCCTTCTGAAATCAGAAAGATTTTTAGCTGAGCATGAAAATTCTTGTTACAATATAGTGCGTTGACATCACACAAGCATAAGTAATGACTTGTGCACCAAAGAAACAAAACACCTTCTGATTTTTTCTTCTTCTGGAACAGGGAAAAAAAATGGGGACAATCATCTTTCCTAAGTGAATTATGAAAGAAAGTTCATTTTGATATGCTTACTTCATTTTGTGTTTGCAATTGCTTCTTTGATCCATAATGTTCCTTGAAAAAAATTAACTATGCTGTTTAAGGACAATAATGAAAAGACAGAATAATGCTAGCAATGAATAATTTGTTTCAAAATTAAAAAGAACCCTGAATCATTTTCTTTCCAGTTTCATGGGGAAAAAAAGAAAGTAACTGATAAGAGAAATAGATACGAAAGAATCATCTTATTTCTGCTTACAAGTGAAAGTAAATGCCATAGCATCAACCTGAATTCATCAGAAGTAGTAGCACAGAATTTAAAATACTGAGAAAATGTGTCCATCAAAGTATGTCCTATAAAGTATTTCTGACTGAGCCCAGTAGCTGAAACATTACAGAAAGAGGAATATAGAAAAAGGAAATATTCACAGATAGTGCTTTCCTTAACCCTGTCTATGAATGGCATTATTTTATTGTTGTCAGGGGGGTTTGTTTGTGGGGGTTTGTTGGGGGGTTTTTTGTTTGGGTTTGGGGTTTTTTTGTGTTTAGTGTTGTGGGTTTTTTTTAAATCTAGTGTTTGGAGAATACCATTTAATATATTACAATAATCAGATGTTGGAGAAGCCATGTGCTTTCACAACCAGCAGCCATAGCAACCTATCTCTTCCTGAGCTGGGAACCAATTCCAAAATTTATAAGTAATTCCATGGATTTTTTTTTTCCTGTATTATAAAGCCACTTCAGGCATTCAACAAAATCTTAAACTTCAAGAATATACATTTGGCTTTGTTAAGACAGTTGATACGAAAAGAAAATTCTGTATTTTCAACATGACTGAAGTCGCATTATCTATCTATGAGGAAACCTTTTATTCTCATTATTACAGTTTTTTATTTTCATGACAAAGTTAACACCTGCTAATATAATTTAGCAGTGTTAGTCTTCTGGTGTCTTTCTAGATCCAGTCTTGCAATAGTCTGAAGACGGGATGTATTGGGTCTGTCTGAGCCCATAGCAGTCACAGAATCACAGAATATTCTGAGTTGGAAGGGACCCACAAGGATCATCGAGTCCAACTCTTAACACTGTCTCCCTGGTGGGAATCGAACGCAGGTTTCACACATGCCATGTGGGGACACTTACACTGTACAATCCTTGCAATGCTGTGCTTTGGAAGGGTGTTGATAACACACAAGTGTTTTTACTACAGCTGGGCATACTGCCCCTTCCTCCCAACTGAGGACAAGATTCTGGGAGGCGATATGAGCAGACCAGCTGACCCAGACTGATCAAAGGGATATTTCATACCATATGATGTCAGCTCAGATATAAAAGCTAAGGAAGGGAGCAAGGACCGGGCATTGTGGGGGGCATTCATTGTTCTCAATGGCTGCCATCTAACATGCATAGGAGCCCTGCTTCCCTGGATGTGGACACCTCTGCTGATGGGAAGTAGAGATTAGTTCCTTTGCTTTGGCTCTGCATGTGTTTTTGCTTTGCTTTATTTGTTCTTCNAGCAGGATGGCAACAGGTTAGGTTAGGTAATAGGTGATAGGTTGGACTTGATGACCTCTATGGTCTTTTCCAACATTACTGATTCTGTGATTCTGTGATTATCAAGGATACATAGAAGACATCAGAAGAGTTTACTGCAGTGGTTTATCCCTGGCTGGATGCCAGGTACCAAATAAACCTACTCTCTCACTCCCCTCTGCAAATGGACAGAAATAATGAAGGGTTGAGATAAGGATCAGGAGAGGTCGCTCACTGATCACCATCAAACAGATTCAAAGTGGGGATATTAATCAAATTTATTGCTAACAGAATCAGAGCTTCAGAATGAGAAGTAAGACAAATCTTAAAAACACCTGCCCCCCACCCACCTCCTTCCAAATTCTACCTCCTTCTCCATCAGCAGTGCAGGGAGACAGGCAATGGGGGGTACAGTCAGTTGTTTCTGCTGCCAATCAGAAACAGTAGTAAATACATATCATTGTAGCTATGATAGACCTGCTTTACCAATAAATTGATTTTAAAAGTGTCAGGATACAGCACATATTTTTTAATGAAGAGATAATATTAATAAAACAGAATATAGTCACAGGACTCTTAATGAAATCCTCTTAGCTCTCTTCTATGTGAACATAAGGAAATGGATTAATACAATAAATAGTAAAGGCACATTAAAACATTAATTTGCAAGAAGATGCTTCTCATGTGATTCTTGTTACTTGGCTCTAATGAATTTTCCTGCACCAATGTTTTTATGTGAATCCGAAGTTTGAGCTACATCTAGGATAATTTGATGTTTGCAAAATAAGGAGTTCAACTTTACTATTTTGCTTAGGGGAAAAAAAGAAAGAAAATATTTGGCTTAAGTCCGTTCTCATTTTTCAAAAAAACCATTTCCCTTTTTTTCTTAATTTTCCCCCTCACAGCAGGGAAATTTTACTTAAGTTCTGTCTAATAAGTATTGCCATAGCCTTATCTCATTGACTATAAACTTACCTGGCTGAATTATTTTTTAAACTTACCCTTACTGAAATTTTCTTTGGAAGACATCATAATTTAATCCTTTCCCCAAATAGCTCTCTTTGGATGTTATTTTGTTATTATTTCTACCATGTTAGCTGTATTGGATTCAGATACTACTTTGCTGTGTGCAAATATATAGTGAGAAGATAATTTCTGCTTGAAGTTTAAGTATGCAATGACAAATAGCAGGTTAATTGAACAGCTGACAGGAGGGGTTTTGATTTGCTTTGTTACTTTCACTTTCAAATCACTTCCAAGTTTATTAAATGATGAAACTATCATGTAATTACCATCATAAATTTCTGATGTTCCAGCATAAAATGTATTATTTTTCTGGAATACATGCTCAGTCTTTTGTAACCCAGACCCTGAGATGGTTAAAGAGCTTCTAATTTCTAACCCAAATTAATGGCAATGTACCATAAGACTGGAAATTGGCCAATGTGACACCCATGCACAAGAAGGGCAGGAAGGATGATCCGATTAATTACAGACCTGTCAGCCTGACCTCAGTCCCGGGCAAAGTCATGGAACAGATAGTCTTGTGTGCTATTATGCAGCAACTGCAAAATGACTATGACATTAGAACTAGTCAGCATGGATCACTAGTCAGTGATCACTCATTGGAATGGTCTGCCCAGGGAGGTGGTGGAGTGTTTAAGAGACGACTCGATGATGAGCTCAGTTACATGGTCTAGTTGGTGGGGAGTTAGACTAGATGATCCTGTGGGTCCCTTCCAGCTCTAAGTAACCTGTGAACCTGTGAACCTGTGAATCGGTTACCAATTGGTTACTCATTTGTTTTTGCAAGTTCTGTCTTTCACTGTAAATTGCTCTTACTCCTTTCCACATTTACCCTGTGACAGAAAAGTCAATTCCATTCTTATACTCATGATTTTAGTGCCATTTCTTTCTTAATTTATATCTGGAAAACAAAGATTTCATGTAAACTCTTTCAGAAATTTTGCCACTATTTTAATAACAGTACAGAGTTCTGTAGCATGAAGGTAAATTATACCTGCAAAACATTCTAAAACACCTTCCCCAAAAGAGTTTGACTCATATTGATTGCTTTGTCTCTTTTTGTTCTTTTTATTTCTCTGTAGTCTCTCATGGCTTTATAAGTTCCTGTGATCCTCTCTTACCTGCCTTTATTTCTACCTTTTCTTGTCAGTCTGTACCCTGTAGGACCTGTACTACACCATGCCTTGTGGTACTACAAAAGCGCTACACTACGCCTTGTGTCAAGACGTGGTAGCAGGATATTATGATGAAACAACCATTACCTCTCCTGGGAGCGCAGCGATTAGGGGCGCAGCAAAGAGGGGCAAGGACAAGGACGTTAACTGCGGGGGGCCTGTGAAACTGCGGGGGGCTTGTAAATAAGCAATTAAGAGGCAGTTTGCGCAGGCAGGGCAAGCGGGCAGGGTAGCAGATGCGGCCTTGCAGGTGCTGTCTCTCCTTCCTCCCCCTGCCAGTAAAGGCCAGAACCAGATGGATGACAGCCACAGCCAAAGCCACAAGGGAGGCTCAGACGCAAAGTACCCCTGTGTCAGTGGATGTGGCTGTCCAGATTTCTGTCTGCAGGGAATGCCTGAGCCTGATTTTTGACCAGGAGGACAGCCTGCAGAACAGCTGTGTCCAGTGTGAGCTGGTAAATGACCTGCTCTCAATGATAACAGAGCTAAAGGCAGAGGTGGAAAGGCTGAGAAATAATCAAGAGAATGCAAGGGAAGTAGAATTGGGGGCAGTGCGCTCCCAACCTCTGGGGACCCTTGGAAGCCCGAGCCTGGGGAGGTTTAGACTGAATGTTAGGAAGAGGTTTTTCACAGAGAGTGATCTCTCAGTGGAATGGTCTGCCCAGGGAAGTGGTGGAGTTGCCATCCCTTGAGGTGTTTAAGAGAAGACTTGATGAGGTGCTCAGTGACATGGTCTAGTTCGTGGGAGGCTTGGATGAATGAACTGTGGTGCCCATGGTTCCACGCTTGTGGGCCTGATCCCTGGGTGAGCGTTCGCTTGGGAGTTGGACTAGATGATCCTGTGGGTCCCTTCCAACTCAGAATAACCTGTGAACCTTTGAACAAATTCTGTTAGTTCATGAACAGTTGGTAAATATCTAAACTCTCATTAAATAGAATTTTTTTAAGAGTTAAAAAACCAAAGTAGTCCAAGTTTTCTTCCTGTACATGTAGAATACACAGGGGAAAGTAAAGTGGGGTGTGAAGACAATCAGATTAATAAGTCAGGAGAGGTGACATTATGCAGCTAAATTCTATGCAGAATGAGAATTACTACACAGATGGTGTTATTCTGCATCTGCTCAGCTTTCAGGTACACAGTCACTTCTAATTACTCCTTGCACAAAATTCCTTCCAGGCTGTTCTTCTAGGGAAGACTTTCAAAGACACTTCCAGTGGGACTTAAATGTATAAATCTCTTGACTGTTTTTGAAAATTCAAAACATAATAGCTGGCAAGATGCTTTGGAATAAAATTCTTCTAAAAAAGACAGATTCTAACAATTTTCTCTTGTGATTATTCTTCCATACTCTAGGAAATTTGTAGAACTACTTGACATTGCTATTTGAAATGAGTAATTTCCTTCTATCTTTTTAATTATTATTATTCTTTGAAAAACATCTTATTATTTGTGGTATTATTTAATGGAACAATCATATTCTCTGAGTACAGGAGGCCAAACAAATGACAAATCAGTATCTAAAACCCTTAAGGTCTTACATGCAAAAATCAGCATTTAGCATGAAAATAGAATAATCTTTGTAGAATGACTGTTCTCATAGATAATATTATATGTATATGAAAAAAGTACATTTTAGAAACTGAGATAAATTAAGGCACTTCACCTGTTACAATTTAGAGCAATAATGAAATAAAACAGTACTTTCCTAATTTACCTAGAGTAAAGCAGTTCCTGACAGAACATCAATCTTCCATTCTTGCAGCTTATCAGCCAACTGCTGAGGCAGGTAATAGAGAAATGCTTTGGTAGTTTGCTTCAGTTGTGAGAATGACATTCTACCTTATCCTCTGCTCCCTCATTCCTTTTCAAATAACTTAAGGAGCAAATTGACCACACATTTTGAGGTATGCCAATACACCTGAAAGGTATAATCTTTTGGCTGGGTTTACTGAAGGTGCGTAGAAGTAACCTCAAGGAATGCTTGAAAAGTATGGATTAGCTTCTCATCTCAGTTTTGCAGTTAAATGTGGGAGCAACTCAGTTGTTATCAGGAAATTTAAGCTAATCTGCATCAGTGAGATAGAATCCAGAGCAGAAATATCCTTCTGTCCAAGAATTCCCTATTGCCTTTTATTTCTTTATCACCAAATTTAACACCAAAGTTTTGTCAGTAAGGCTTTAGTTATAACTTAAGACTTTGTATGTGTCAAGAAACGTGAAGTAAATAGGGCAAAATTAAGTTAATAATAAAGTAAGAAATGTTATTCTCCTTCTAGCTCCATGCACACAGTAATTTAAAAAACCAAACAAACGGTCATACCTCCAAATTTTTCATGAACATGTCTCCTGGGGGTCTCACAGATCATCTAATCTGCAAAAATTCACAGGTCATTAATATGCATACAGGCCATGCCCATCGGTCTATCCCCAGCCAATTAGGAGTGCTGGGGAGCATTTTCTGCTCCTGCCCATGGACTCTCACAGCACAGGGGAGAAAATGGAGGCATTTCTGAGCCTTCTTTGCCTGGGGAGACCCCTAGAAAATCCTTGGGCTGTTTCTGCAGCTGCTGCCAGCCTGCTGCTACCACGCATGCTTGCACTTCCTCTGCGGTGGGGAAGCTCCAGGGTCATGGTGAGGAAGGGGGTTAGTGGGTGTCTCTGGGCTTCGTTTGACATGGGGCCATTCTGCCAGTGTTCTTGGAGCCTGGGAAACCTTAACTTTACAACACTGCAACACCTGGGGCCCCTTATGGCAGGAGGTGGCATCGGTGTCAGAGTTTCTCTCCCTTTAACTGCGGTGGCTACTCTACATACATCTGCCAGTCCTGAGTGTGGTAGCGGCAGCACTGGCCGCTGTGTGGTGATGCTGTGCTGGGTCTCAGCGGCCGCCCAGGGCATACTGCAGGCAGGCGGCACTGACACTTCCCCCCGTGGGACTAAAATGCTCTGCATTTCCTGAGGCATGCAGCAGTGTTAGCCTTCTGTGGTAGGGACTGGGAATGGAGACACACAGGAAGTGGGTAGGGACTGCAACGCTACGCCACGGGACTATAAACACCACAGAACCTCCGCAGCATTCATAAGGGAGTGATCTGTGGCTGTCACAGCGAGCTGAAGGCACCGCGTGTCCTCCGGGCAGGGCTGGGCCAGTCCCACTCCACAGGGAGCACTGGAACCATCCCTCAGCAAAACAGAAGCACTGTGCATGCGTCAACAGGGAAGCTCTGCAAATGACTCTGCAAATCACTGAGGCACATTCATAGGAAAAATTTTTGTGATTTGGTGAGGTTGTGATGGAGAAATCTCAATGCATGGAGGTATGACTGTATTTGATTTAATGTCATCTCATTCCAGCATTTTTGTTGTTGAATTAAAATGCATTGAGTAATAATATCTGCATGGCACATACAAAAAAAGTAGCTAAATAAGCTAATTGGAAACTTAACTATTACAATGACTAATGGCTCCATCTCATGTTTTTAATTCATATACCATTATGTATCAGTAAGGACTAATTTGTAAAATGCCTTGCAGGCTTTGATTGACACTAACTGACTGGCTAGCTGTAGCTGCCTTAATGACAGACATCTGCAGCAGTCCCAAAGGTAAAAAGATCAACATTATGCAACTTCTGACATAGCTCACTTGCACATGTTTGAGTCTTTGAAGCATAACATTACAGTCATGGAATATAATGTAGATTGACATTCTCTTTCAAAGTCATGTCACATGACAAAAGGATTCCCTTTTGTCAGAAGTATTTAAACTCATTACAATTAAAGGCATTATCTTCAAACACAGGTTCTTCTGTTAATGGGTTTGGTCTGTCAAGGTGAATATTGTAATTGGTTTACTATGCGAATTCTGTGGCTTTCTGAACTTGTCACATGCAGAGATTGTACTGACTGTGCCAAGCTGTTCTTTTCCTCAAAACAAACACACAAAAGACCAAACCACAAGCGCACAAACAAAAATACAAAGAAAACTATCCACATAGAACTGTGCTAAACTCATGTCTGACAGACACAACGAGTCTGAGGAGTGTGGGACCAAAAAGTATTGCACTTAACTCAGTGGATAAAAAAATCCAAGAGGACAGTATATTCCTACCAATATACCAAGTTTCTTTACTGACAGAAAGTGAGACCCCTCCACAAGGTCCCACACACTGACGTTAAAAGGTCCTACTCTGGCATTAAAATCACCGAGGATTATGATCTTATCATCTACAGGAACCTTTTGGGTGAGGTGGTGCAGGTTGGTGTAGAATTTGTCCTTTTTTGCAAGGTCAGCTTGAAGAGTTGGAGCATATATGCTGAAGAGAATATGTTGCTTATTATGTAGTGGGTGACATAGGGAAATAACACGATTAGAATGGCCTGTTGACATATTTTCAAGTCTGGAAGCAACAAAGTATTTGATCATGAAACCAACTCCTGAAAGGTGACTTTCAGTTTTAGGTCTATCTGAACAGTAGAGTGTGTAACTGGCACCACATTCTTTGGGGCTGCCTTCCTCATGCAGATGAACTGAGATCATAAATGTCAATGTTCAGTCATAATAGTATGTGGGTAATTAGAGCAGAACAATGCTCAGGAAGTCCACTAACCACAGTATCAAGCGTGGTTTTAATGTTCCAACATGCAAGTGTCAATTTGAGCACACCATTAGAGGCAGGCGTATGCCTTTGTCTCTTTATGTTTATTCAACTGCATTAGAAGATGCCCATTGGCTGCAGTTGGATTTGAAAAATCACAGAATATTCTGAGTTGGAAGGGACCCGCAAAGAGTTAGCCAACTGGGTGGGGAGTGGAGATGAACTTTAGTTAGGCCACCTTTTCTAGCCCCCTCTCCATGTGAAGCAAGCAGTGTTCTCCTTGAAAAAGACTGCTTGGTCATTCAGGATGTTGCTGAACAAGACTGTCATCTCCAGGGTCAGTCTTGAATGACCAATGTCCTGAACCGCCTGCATGCAGGATTAGATCTGCGGCTTCCAGTGCACCTTATCACCTGCCATTTTGTCCCTCACCTATCGCTACAGGACTTAATAAATGTGGGTGTATCCTTTGAGCCTGCGTAAAGGATTTTTTAGGCGACACTCAGTGTGCGTGGAACTGCGTACTTTACTCCTAGGCATCATCTGTCAGGGCTTAGCAAGCTTGGATAGTGACAACGAAGTCTATAGGACATAGGTTTAGTTAGAGTATCCTTCTCTTAGATGGATGACCTCACAGGGCTAAAAGAGCTCCATTGGCCCAGGTTAGGAGTTAGAGTTGTCCTAGGATGTTTGCTGGGAAGCTGATCAGCCTATCCTACCCGTGGGTTTTCTGTATTACTTAAAAAAAAGAAAAGCGCCTGATTTTGCTTTTCTGGTTGACGAAAGGAACCTCTTCAGGCAAAACAGCTGTGAGCAGAAAAATAGTTGTCTCTGGTGGGGAGATAAACATTGTGGAATTGTGCATTAACTAAGGCAACTTTTCAGCTCTCCGTACAGCCAAGTATGCTAATGATTCTGAAGAACCTTCATATTCTAGAAGGTTCAAATCATCTTTCTGAAGAAGAGCTTAAAACTACATGATCTCTGTCCAGACCACAGGACCACCTCTTCTCATTTTGGACAAAGGAACTTACCATTGGCAGACACCTTGCCAAAAGCCAATTATGGAAGGGAAGCCCCAGCATAGCCCTTGAGCTTTGCCCTGGATTATATGTGTCCAAAGGAGCAATGTGCCCTCTTCAGGTGAGCCAAAAGGAGAGCATGCCCTTCATCATAATTAAAAAGCTGTTAAACTCTAGTCCTTAATGCAAAAGTGAAGCTCAGAAATAGAAACTGAATTTTCCTTTTTTTTTTTTTAACGGCTGTTTTTGTCTCATCTTTGTTTGTGTTTATCCTCTGCTCTGAAGGACACTGACTGCAGCAACAGCCTCATTTTAAACTGCTCTTCCTTTTTTTTCACTATCCCAAATGGGCAATTATTTCCATTCAGAAGCTGTGATATAAAAAATCTATTTCTAAAAGATTTAGAGCAAAAGAAGACAGTAATAGAAGAAAATGCTGTTTAAAATTATCTTTGTTTGGTTCCTTATATGTCACAAAGTTTAACTGTTTTCTCTTGCTATTTCTGGATATTTAATAAAAGTTAAAGAGAGTTTGGACAGCATGTATTATCATGACATTAAAATTCTTAACTTGACTTAGCTGTTCATGGTATTACGAAGCAACATTGTAGAACATTGAGAAAGCTATTGAGAACAACTTCGTAAAGTCCAGTCAACTTATTCCATCTGAATTCACATAGCACTGCTATATTTTTCTATATTTTTTATTAGCACCTGTCATTGTACTGTCCAAGCTCCTAAACAATCTTTTTAGGAAAAAAAAAAAAAAGCCATTAAATGACTTTAATAATATGATGGATATAAAATTAGTCAGAATTCTACTAATACATTTTTTCTCCCTTCTAAAATTTAAAATTCATTCCTCTCTTAAAAAATACAGTGATTTCAATCCTCCTGTCTGAATTTCTTGGCTCACCATAGAAGAAAGTGTTTATCTTAGCTAGATGAGCATATATCTTGTTCACACATCAACTTTTTATCTTCAGAACTGATTTTCAGAAAATAAAATAGTGGCTTCAGGAAAGTTTAATTATTTGAAAGTATTTTCCCAATATAAATCAAACTGAGTTATGATCAGTGTCCTGGTTCTGGTCAGGAGACGATTGTTTTCTTGGAGTAACCAGGAGAAGTCATGGCTAGGACCTTGGGGTTATTCTAGACCAACTTACCTCACTGCCAAAGTGCTAAGATCCAATCACTAAAATAATTAGAGATATGCCTCTGCCCAAATTAAGATACAAACCAGACCATATCAGAATCACAGAATATTCTGAGTTGCAAGGGACCCATAAGTTGAACTCCAAAATGAATGTTCATACAGGGATTGAACCCACAACACTGGTGCTCTTGTTGGAGCTTAAGACCATGACCTCCCATTCTATCTCAAATGGCCAGAGAGAAAAGACCAATCGCTGACTGTCTACAACCTCCTTTTAGGTAGTTATAGACAGCAGTAAGATCACCCCTGAGCCTCCTCTTTTCCAGACTAAACAGACCCAGTTTCCTAAGCCGCTCCTCATAGGGCTTATCTTCCAGCCCCTTAGTCATCCTTGTTGCCCTTCTCTGAACTTGTTCCAGCACCTCAA
>WEKX01002717.1:49403-67792 GCA_013390025.1 Pitta sordida | reverse complement strand
ATTCTCCAAGAATCAAGGAACCATAACAACCTGCTGATACACCCCCCCTGGCAGAAGACCACTCGCTTCTAACCCTGACCACGCCTTGGACACTCCTCTTTGGGCAATGGGCCACTGGTTTTTGGCCCTGACCACGCCTTGGACACTGCTTGCATGGCAGGGAAAGGCAGAGCTTGGCAAAAGTACCACGGCACAAATGATGGGGGGCAAAATGTATAAAAGATGACCCCTAACAGCAGAACTTTGGAAGCTTCTCCTGTCCTGATTGACGACGAATCTGTGAGGGATGCCTTTGAGGATTTCGTCGTGGCAGTAGCTATAACCTCTTTTTCTTCTTTCTCTTTACTTTCACCCTTTCATCTATCGCATTGATATTTTATGGGCACTTAAAGTTTTCACTGTTTGATCAATGCTAAACCTTCTCTTGGAATTTTGTTTTGCACTCTGAGATCCTGTAAACGAACCATCACACGTCCAGCCTAGCTGTCTGGACCGTGGCAAGCTCAAAAATGTACAATTGGAAATACCTACAAATGCTTTAATTCCGACTACTAATGACATTAATTGCGCTATGGAATTCATTTCTTACTGGAATCCATTAAAAAAAGTACTCAGTTCATCTTATCCATTGCACTGATCCATTTGCATAAATGAGTCAGCAAAAGCAGGAAAAGGCACTGTAGTGTAGTGCAATTTTAGGTAGTTAGATCAATTTTATAAAAAGTGATGGAGGAGGCCTCTGCCCAAATAGTCTTACCCTTACATTAAGAGGCCTTTAAAAAGAAAGAAAAATAAAATACCCATTTGCATTGCTCCTTCTTTCCTTCCTTCCTTCCTCTTTTATTATGAAATAAGACAAAAAGAATCTTTATTGCTCTATCATAAAACAATTTTTAGACAGAGATGCAAGTATTGCTTGACCAGATTGTTTAGTACAATGACACTCTTGCAGTCTGAAAAGCAATAAAGTGTTATTACAGTTGAAACAACAATACACAATTTTTGAAGCAAGCCTCTGGTACCCATTTTATCTATGACTAATGTGTCACAATGATCAGTAAGAGGATGCAGTAACGAAATAACAGCTCTCTAAATCACTTGATTAAAGTTGCAATAGAGCTGTATGCAGGGGCATGAAAGCCAAATTAACATCTAGCATAAGAATAGAAAAAGAATATCTGAAGGTAAGCGGATGTCTTTGCAGAAGGAAATTGTTTCTCCTGCGATCATTTAAATTTATTTTCTGAATATTTTTGAATTGTTTTTCATTAAAATTTATCAGAGAATTAAACATGAGGAAAAACAGATATAGAAATGATTTGTAAATGGATTTGATCCTATGACAAACTTAACAATGTAACAAAATATTAAATGCACCTAGTAGTTTTTGGATAATCTGAACCATAATATTTCTGTTATCTGTTTATTGAAGAGTGTAGAGATGATCAAAGAAACAACTACTGCAAAGGAAGATAGTGCAGGCACCCCCAAAACACCAGGCACCGGAAGAACTTCAGAAGAATTTATTTTTCAAAGGCAAGAACACTGGCCAGGCATGGGTATATGTGTGTGTGTATGCCAGGCATGAAAGAATGTGGAAATCTTTTCCTCTCCAAGCCCTCTTAATAGAGTACCTGCCCCTGCTCATGAGGGCTCCAAAGTTGTCTTTGAAACAGTTACCTTTCTCGGGGAGCAGAGGTTGGAGGGAGAAAGAAATTCAAGCCTAAGCTTCCCAGCTACCAAAGTCTCCTGAATAGAAAGAATAAATCCTTACATCACCTCTTGCACGAGGTCCACTCATTCCCTACATTCCACCTCCTTGGTTAAGAGACCACTGACCTTGGGTTAAAATGGAAAGTAAAACCATTCATAGAAACATTTACAGAACATACAGTAAAGGAAGAGTTACCATGAATACTCCAAGGTGAAACTTGTCAATCATTTAGAGCCCTACTGATGTCAAAGTCCTTCCCAATGCAACTGGTTTGGCAGTTCTGTGGAAGCAACACATGCCATCAGGACAGAAGGTGGCAGAGCAGTAACTGGACTGGGAAAGTCCTCAGGTGCAAACACACTGCAGCTGCTCCATATGTATTGCCTTGCTCAGCCGGCAGTCAGTTGGAGAGTGCAGACCCGAGATAAAAAGCACATGTCCAGTGCATCCCCTCATAGAGAGGACTTTGAGGGTCATTGAAAACAACTGGAAAACAGAGACTCAAGAGGGTGACATTGGCATAGAATACAGAAGTACCCTCGACACCATATCTATGGCCTGGAAATTACCAGCCCCTTCGTCCCAGGGTATCACACCAGTATTGAACCAGCTGAAGAATCTGCAAAAGAAGTCAAAATCCCCTTATCCACCTGCTGCCTGGCCCTACACTTTCTGGAATTCAGGGCTGGCATACAGCCATCCCCAGTACATTAGCACTTGAAACTAAGCCTTTCAAGGGGCAAATGGGCACCATAGGTTTGGCAGTGGGGACGCCTATTAATAACCTAATACACTTCTTTACCATAGACCAGTGCCTGAGGGATGAGAACAGGCTTGCACAGAGCCAATGATATAGTGTGGGGGTCAAGATCCCCCATCCATAAAGGCTCCTCATGGCCTGAAACTGGAGATAGGCCCTCTCAGTTCCATGATCAATAGCCCCAGGAGTTAACAAATGCCCTTCTGACACTACTAAGGGAACAGATGGGCCTGCCTGCTCACAAGCAGTAGGCTGCACTGCCCATCCAGCTGCATCAGGAGCTGAGCCTGCACCAGCCCAGCAGCCACTGGACCAGGCTCAAAGTCAACACTGGAGCCTGAAGCCTCCATCAAAATACTTTCATCCCCTCACCCAGGACCCCCAGAGGGATTCTTGACAAGGGCAACAACTTGAGAGGGCAAGAGAATGCACCTGCACCCTGTCCTGGCCATGCACCAGCAGTGTGGGACACCAAGCCCTCTACAGTCTGATGCAGCTCCTGGCAGTGTTGCTCACAAACTGCCAGCACAACCTGTTCCAAGCTCCAAGGACATTTCAGGTCACCAATCTACTCTTCCAGGGCTGCCACCTGGCTCTGCAAACACAAAACCTACTGGTCAAGGACCTTAAGTCAAGTGAGCAGAAATCAGCCCACTCTGCCTACTAACACAGGGGCGGACTTACCCACCAACTCCCATGGCAGAGTTATGCAGAACTGTTTTGATAGTCTCTGGGCCATCCTCTGTCACAGACTATCTTGAGCCAGGCTTCCAAAGCAGTCGTCATTGCCAAAAAAGTGGTCTCAGGGGCCCAACAGTCATTTTCAGGCTTACTGACAACATAGGAAATCATCTGCATGACTTCCCCAGTCCTTGACCTTCTCCAAAATCTCCAAACTGGGGACAGCAGTCAACTACGCCAAGATGTAGATGAAGATAACACAGGTACCCCAAAAATACCAGGCACTAGAAGGACTTGAGAAAAAATTATTTTTCAAAGGTGCGAACACTGACTAACAGCGTGTGTACACTACAAGCATGAAAGAATGCGAAAATATTTTCCTCTCCAAACCTTCTTAGCAGTGTGCCTGCTCCCGCTCATGGGGGCTCCAAAGTCTTCCGTGAAACAGTTACATTTTTCAGGTCATGAACTGTTCTGGAAGGCTAGAGAGGGAAATAAATCTGAGCCTGATCTTCCTAGTTACCAAATGTCTCCTGAACAAAAAGAGAAGAAATTGTTAAATCATCATATCTCCTTTGCCGTCTCTTGAGCAAGGTCCAGTCATCCCCTACAACTAGTAACAATGTGAAGGTTCGACACTGAAGAAAGCTGGTTTGTATTGCAAATTCTATTGTGCAATAGTCAATGGTCTAGGTAAATATGTATTTCTTTCTGTGTTTTTTTTTTCTCATGCCTAGAAAAGGCAGTTGATAATGTTATTTCATGACACAGAACTTTGAGAACCACCAATGAAGACCAACCTTTAAGAGTTATATATTATGGCCAAGGTTTGAATATTTTCTACACATAACTTTTTGTTAATCATAAATTTTCAGTGTGATATGATGACAGGGCAGTGTGATATAATGAAAATCGTAAAATCACAGAATATCCTGAGTTGGAAGAGACCCACAAGTCTGTGTCTTCGTAAGTTGCATATAACTATGTAGGAACATTTTTTCTAAGTGGACTTCTGTAATTTTAGAACAGGAAGAAGTGGTCTCTTCTGGCATCTTTGCTGAAAGCGGAATATTCAAGCAAGTAAGTGAGGCTAGGTTTCACATCTCCATGCATGAGATGCTAGTTGAAAAATTATAACTAGACCATTGGACCCTGTTAAACAATGCCTCTGTAAGCTATTGATACTGTATATTAATTAGTATATGTCAAGTTTGATCACACATGGTACACTGTGCCTCTAAGGAGTTTCAGTTTGTTATGATGTTTCTCCAGCATGTATTTATGTCTGTCTTACCTTGTTATTTAAATTGAGAGAACTGAATTTCAGAGTGGAAATATACAGTGGTAAAAAGTAAAGTATTATATAGTTTGTATGCAATAAACTGCTTATCAGAAATCAGAAATGTGTTTATCTGATGGAAAATGTTTCTTATTTTTTCCAGCTTTTAAGAACCTTTACTTACTCCTATCAGTTTTTGAAAATAGATTAAAAACCATGAGTTTTTCTTGGTTCAAGAATTCACAAAGTTTATAGATGACTTGGTGAGTTACTGTTTAACACATTTTTAATCTATACTCCTTCAATCTGCCACACACTGTTCTTTTATAATCTTGATTCAAAATATAAACACTACTGGAAATATGATGGTTATTATTACTGTTCTGGTATTCTCATAAATATGATTCAGATGTGGAAATACATTTTTACACTATATGAAAGGAGGTGTGAGATTTTCCATAACAATTACTCCTTCTATTCCCAGATTTCTTTAAAAAATAAATGGTTTTCTCTCTGAAACCTATTGTTCAGAACCCTATCTGAAATTCTGCTCATTTTTCAAGACAGGCATGATAGACATTGTCCAGAATGCATGCCTTAAAATCTGCACAGTGATAACATGGAAAATGAATGTCAGACTCAGCTGTTAGCATTTACTGTGTTGCTATTTATAACTTGATTTATAACTTGAACTGAAAACTGCTTGAAAAGCCTGAGGGAATCATCACCATGTGATAATCAAACTCCTTGTTGTATGTCATTGATTAATAATTTTTCCTTTTTTGAAATTTAAATTTAAGGAAGTTTTCTAAAAGTTGTTTTTCATTTCATTTTATGTATTTTTCCTGGGTCAATTAAGATNGCCAGGAAGGGGAGATAAGATACAGGATCCTCCATTGTTTGTCAAGTGAAAAGGAGAAAGCCCCTCCTGTGGCCACATTCCTTTCAGGGGAGGGAAGATAAGACACAGGGTCCTCCATGCCACATTCATTTCAGGGGAGGGAAAAGGAGATAAGAAGAGAAACCTATTGTCTGTTCCAGTAAAAAAGGAGAAAAGTTTTACAATGGAACAAAAAAAGCTTTGCCCATGACAGTATTATTATTTAAACATTTACATATTTTTTCCAGATTTATATCTATTTTATCATGTATTTTATTTGGTTTTATATAGTGTTAATTGAACATGAAAATAGTTGATACATGAATATACAGAAAATAAAATTATACTGCTAATCAAAGATAACAAATACAGCCAAAAATTATCATACTCCTCTCTGTGAATATGATTTATGTACTAAGTAGTAATTAAATAAAAGATAAAAAGTAAAGAGGAGTAAATCTTGGCTATTTGACATGAGCTTATCTCCACTTTATTTCCAACATTTCAACATAAAAACTGAGGTTAGTCATGTGTAAGGGCTACAAAAACTCCAGATCCAGTCTGAGGGCAATTCCTGTGGCTCAGAAACTAAGGAAAACAAAAGCAGGCAGGCTCTTTACAACTTCACAACAGTCTTGAAGAATGTTGGGATCAGAGACAGACAGAGAATGGCAGGCATATGATTGATCTTGACTATCCCACTACCCTTAGTGGTGACCACTGGAGGTGGGCAGACACCATTTTTTGTTATCTTCTAGGAGTGCCAAAGGTATTCAGGGGGTTATTCTTAGCTATTACAAATGGAAGGTCAGGGAACAACATTTTTTTTAAATTAAGTAAATTCCTTCTGTTATGGGGTTGACAAGGAACCCTCAATATCAAGCTACTCACAGTGTTCCATAATATTGACCTTTCTACTTGAGAATTAGTAATCTGAGTTGCACTTCATTCTACCTGGGCTCAAAAACAATAAATAAAATTACTAATGCCTGTTTTCCCTATATTTCCCATTCACAGCATCTTTTAGCATATCTAATTCAGGTTGATCTTTTGTAAAGGACTCATTTAGAGGCTGAATTGCATATCTGCCACAGGGAGCTGGAAATCCCTCCTTTTTGTCTAGCTTGTGTGTAGGACAGTGAGCAGATAATGGTGGCTAGTAACGACCACTTTGGCAAAACTCCATCTCCACAAATGCTTTGCACCAGTGGACTGCAAAATGAACTGGCAGGAAGAGGAATAGTGAGCTACACAATCTGTTTTCCAGTGTGAGTGAATTAATACAGTCACTTAAGATACTAATATGTCCTCAATTCTCTAGTCTTGAGCAGCAAGTGAAAAATGTGTACAACTTTAAATTAACATGCAAGCAATGTTCAGTACTGAAATATTCTCAGTCTGGAACACTGGAAACACCTACTACAGATATTTGGCTCATTCATAGCAAAATATTCATCCTCTTTTTTCATGTTTTACCTTTTCTTTGGCTATTCCTTTGGAATGTAAGGTCAAGGTCTCATAGACTTGAAGTTGTTGTTACTAATAAAATTATAAGTCAACCATTATCTGTGCAAAAAGTAATGAAAGGATGTAGTTCTGACACGGTTATTTAATATTTGAGCAAACAGACAACAAAAATATTTTATACCTCTTGTGACTGCATGCTCAAAATGCAATGACTTTCAAAGTTGACAAGCCCATATACATTTCTAATATATTTTAGTGTATGTAAATAAAGATATTCCTGTTCTTTTCCAGCTAAATGGTACATGGTTAAAATCTCTACATAGAATAGGTATACTTATGCAGGGTGCTTGAAGTTCTAAGATCTCTTTTTTCATGTCTAGCATTTTTTTTCTTTCTTCTGTCAGCCTAGAACTGTTGTCACTAATACGTATATGAGAAATTAATTTCTTAGTACTCAAGCTGTTATCTTCTGCTACTTGGAAAAAAAAATCCATAAGAAATGACTAATAGAATATGTCATTATTCCTAGACAGAGTTCGTTGAATCTCTGGGCATAGGGTGGTAGAAAACTTTAAAATGACTTTATTTAATGGTAGTGCAGGTAGAGGATATAGCAACTTACCTCCAAAATTAATTCCCGTCGCTCCCTGTTACCACATTTTCTGTTGATATCTCTCACTGTATTCTATGACATTTTATGACTGTTTTTATGACAATCTGACTTTAATAATTTTTAAGGATTTGTATTTATTGGATAGTAGGTGGAAGAAGAATCCTATGATTTAGTTCTTAGTCAGTGAAAATAGAATTATTTATATTCATACCTGAGATACCTCAACACAGTTTTCAGCTAGGTAGTCCATCTATATTTAAAGCAAAGAGAGAGAGAGAGTGAGCTTACATATTTTCATTTTATTAAGAAATAAAGCAGAAGTAGGTTGATTCATGAACTCATTATATCTAAGTGCAAAGAAATGCATGTCATGGTGTAATCTTCAGAGATTTCAGTAATAAGAAAACTACAAAAATAATTAATACGTACAACTTCAAAAAGGAACCTTGTAAATATCAGAAGCGCCTTCAATATGCTCTGAATCTCAATGATAATTTGAGTCAGTGGTAAACTACATGTTAGAATCTGGAGTTCTGAGAGAAGACTTAAATGAAGGGAAAAAAAATCAGGACTATTTTTGAAGGGAATATTTCTATTTATCACAATTTTCCTGAAAGAATGCTTTCTCCTCTCTTTTCAAACCAGTGGTAGACTGCAATGAAGTGTGATATTGGTACATTAATAGCACTACTCATCCACAGTAATGTTAAAACCTGGTACACTTCAGCTCCTTAGAATGAGAGTGGGAGCATGTTCATAGATCCCTTGATCCCTTTGGTCTTGAAATGGACTTACATAATTAATTGTTAATATTTATTTAAGTATTTTCAACAGAAAACCAACAAGTTTTGTAGAACCAGCTAATGATGTTATAGTAAGACTTTTCTATGGAATTTTTTGCTAACAACCACAACTGATGTTTGGTTCAGAATGATAAATCTTTCCTTTGTAAGTAAATTTTGATTTGATTGTTGACTTTGTCTTTTATTTAATTTTTAGCCTCCACTTCGGCCTCAAATTTGAAATATAGAGATGTTCATATCTTACATCTGATTTTTGATCCTTAAAGAGATTTGATGGGTACAACTGAGATGATCATGTTGAATCTCTAAAATGGAAAGAATAGAAACTCTGATGCAACTGTCTCATAAATTCAGCAAGCTGTCAAGTCATCTGGAATTAGGTAGGTTCTTGAGATGGTAAAGATCTCAAAGGATGGATGGGATTACTAGCTCCATTAATTTCTTTATAAAAAAGAGACAAACCTCAAAGTAAAGGCAACAGGTATTTTGTGTCCTTTTATTTCAGTCGGTGCTTCTATTCAACCTTTTATGTCCAGCTGTTACTGGAGGTTCTGTAGTCACTAATTAAGCTATTCACAGATTCACAGATCATTGTGAGCTGGAAGGGACCTACAAGGATCATCGAGTCCAACTCTCAAACCGCACCACTGCCTCGCTGACGGGAATCGAACTCTGGTCTCCCACATGGCAGGCGGGGAAACTCACCACTCTACTAAAGTGGATTTCTATATGAAAATAATATAGCCATAAAGACATTGCAGCAGAGGTTCCAGCTCCCTACCTGGTACTGTGGTCATCCTGAGAGAAGCTGTTTGTCAATAATTTCTTCTATGTTCCCTCATATAGTGTATCCCAGTTAAAAAAAACAAATCAAATGCCTGCCTCAAGTGACAGGCTCCATGTGGTTAGAAACAGTACCTGGAGACTCATAAAAGAAGGAAAGGCCTGTGGCTAGTGGTGCTTTGTCTGGTGATTGTCTATAAGCAGGAATTTGCTGATAGAGACTGGATGAACTGCATTAGACTAATTTATTAATTCTGCCACCAAGGAAAAGTTAGTTTTTATTCATATATTTGGAGATACTTTTTGTTGTGCTGACCACTTCCAGCCTAAGTAACTACAACATGGTAAAGGTACACTTTAATTCTGATGGTCTTTTCAAGACAAAGCAATCTATTGCTATCCATTGGTCCGTGTGCCCACATTAGTATCATGCAGCTAAGGTATAGAATTGTCCAGTGTCAAGGCTTTCATTAGAGTAACTGGGCTCAAAACAGTAACAGCCTGATAATCTTCACAAGTATCAATTATCATCAGTATTGATGCTCCCAAATGAGTTAGGGCAAAACCTGATGGGACTAGATGAAGCAGGTCTGTAGAAGAAAGTAGGATGATTTGCCAGTTTTTCTGGTCTATATATCCTTACAGTTTATGGAAATTGTCAAAGGACAATTTGAGTCTACTGTCAAAGGGCAGCAGATGTGTGAAAAATACCAGGGAAATACTTTGTTCCAGTATTTCTCTTGTGTCAGATGATTCCTAAAGCTAAAGGAATAAATTATTAATTTGAGGAGTTTTTAATAAGGACTTTGAGATGGAATAGTAAATTAAGCTTATCAAGAACAGACTAACTTCATCTCAAACTCAACAACAGAATCAATCTGGCATTGTAAGGATTCAGGAGATGTTTGGAAACCTGGAAGACAAAAGATCAAATTTGTGAAAGCACAGTTTTCCAGGGGGAAAAGAGACTGTCATTTTACAAATAACTTTTAAAGGAAATCTTTGCAATCAAGTATATGTGTGCCTGGTTTTAAAATTTGCCAGGAAGGAAATGTAAAGTCGATATTGATCTGTGAAATAGCTGAGGTATATTGATACAATCTGACCAATGAAGTGGCATTTTGGCTGTGGAATGATTTTTGTAACAGCAGAAGAAAAACCCCATTCTGCTCACATCAAGTATCTTTTTTTTCCTTTCTATTCTTTTGATATTTCATTGGCAGGTATGACCAGACAGTATGTTTTCAGACTGTGATGCGTTAATGTGGTAGATTTCTTCCCCTTTTTATTAGGAGATTCTTGAGAATATTCTCTCTTTGCAAAATTAGTTTATTATTATTGCAATAAGCAAAGAAGGTAAGCATTTTTTCTGTTAAAAACTTGCTTTGGCCCATGGGGATCACAAGGGCTTTAATCCTAATTTATTTTAAATGGGATGAGTGGATAACACCAAAAATATCAAATTATGCATTTTCTTTGTCTCTTTTCATGTCAGAAAAGATAGAAGAATGCTACTTTTTTTTTTTTAAATGTGACTGTCAGAAGATCCAGGCACAGTATTTCTATTACCAGTGATTCCTTCTGAACAGCCTCAAAATATGCTCTTATACTTTGCGTAACATAAATAGGAACAGTATAAAAAGAAAGGTGTATATATTTAATTTTACCCTACTGGTTGTGACTGTAAAAATTAAAGCTTAATTTGAAAGGAGAACCTTTAAAAATTCTTTCAAATCTAAAGTGTTCATACAAATTATTACGTTAATTATATATCCTAAAAATTATGCAAATAATCTTTTTAGTGGTGAATTAATCAATGCTAATCACTTGAAAAAAATAGCTTTAAAGTGTGGGATTTTTCTCTAAAAATGTGTCAAAGTATTTAAAATTCTCACAGTGAATGTACATTTTAAGAATTCTCTCTTATTTATTTTAATAGTGACAGATGAATATTATCTATGTTATTTTGATGTTGAGCAACAGACACAGTAGGCAATCACAGGTGTAAAGTTCTTACACTGAGTTCCAGAGTCTTGAATAAGTTTGTAAAATAGTCATATAGCTTTCACATTTAAATGATTCATTTTAGATATCTATGGCACAGCAGAAATAATCCTAATGGAAATGTAAAAAATAGAGCAACTGAGACATATTCAAACAAGACACTTGACCTCTTCTTTAGAGTTGTGGACATAAATTCCTTAATCTGAATATGTGGTATGAAATAATCCTCAAGACCTGGTCATGGGAATGCATTCACGTCAGAACTTCGGGTTTGTAAATTATTTGACATACTCATATATGTTTATAGTCCCAAAGGCATACTTATTTCTAATACCTCCCCTGGCAAAGGTTAGCACAAGTCTACAGGTAAGATAATCAGCTCTCTGTGCCTCTCCAAGACCTGTTGTAACAGTAGACTCTGTGCTTACAAGCACCCTTAGACACAGGGACTGCAACACTGCTATTATTCAAGCTGGGGCTATACATATCATATATATTACATCTGGACCCCCGCTGGAATTCAGAAATCTAGAAAGTGGCAGAAAAAAAATTGTAGTCATCCTCTGAGCCCAGATTTTAACACTAGGCCCAACCAAAAGCTCTGATTATATGTTAGGGCAGATTTGGAGCAATGTAGCAAATCCTATCTTCACAGTTAAACAAGGTTTATGCATTGGCTATATGCAACACACAAGGATCTAGCCAAGACCTAAATGAAAATTATTAATGTAATATTACTGTGAATATTTAATCCCTGGAAGATTCTCTAGAAATTTATTTTATGCGTGTGTGTATGTGTTTTCCACACTAAAGCTTCATTTTCTTGCTATCTCTGACTGTGATGAGGTAAGGTGCTATCACTATGTGAGACTACTAACTAACACTCCATTTATGAACTACAGGATTTTGTACAGTGTATCTGTAATGCTTCAAAGAAGTACAAAATAAACTAATTACAAAGCATATCAAATTAAACTGGAATCTGAGCAAATGTCTTGATACTCTGTTATGGAAATAAAGTTTCAGTTCTGTGGAGTGTACTACAAGATTATCTTAGGAGTAAATAAAAGAGGACCACAAGGTTTGTAAAGAAATTAATAGGTATTAAATGTCCTCTTACACTGAGTATACCAAATGTTACAGGACTAAGAATAAAATGTGTGGCTAGTATTCATTCATTCATTCATTCATTCATTCATGCATTCCTATCATAATCTGACTCAAATTCTTAGCTACATTGTGCATTTGATGAAAGACAATTGTTGAAGTGACTGCAAAACTTTGAATATATATTAATAAATTATTGCCTTTCAGCATGATCATAGCATATACCTACTTTTAATTAAATACATACTTGCATTTACAATTATTAATTGCATGTGCAATGCAAGCATACAAGCAATAAGGTAGATAGCTCACATTCTTTTTTTGAAATTTCCCACAGTTCTCACTTGCTTTAACTGATATCTTCAACATTCTGAATATTGGGTTTTAATTGATTGAGTTGATTGAGCAAGAGGTTCTTTGGTGCCAGGACTTCTACTGCAATGATTGATCAACAGGTGATACAAAGCATCTTCCATCCATCCATCCTGTGGCAGGAAAGTGACTTTCCATGAAATGTTCCTGTACATCACACATGATTTCTGTGTGATGAACCACTAAGACAGCTACACTTTTAAAGAAGTTCATGGTTTGCCACGCTGGTACACTTCCATTTAGAAACAGCAGAATTAAGAAACTCCTTGATGAACTCCTTCAAATAGTCAGATAATTATCAGGAATAATTTGCATAGTCAGATGGTCTGGATCTGGCATCAATCACATACCATGGGAGGCAGATACACTCTGCCATAAATAAAGGAATTAAAATTTGCTATTCCTACCTTTTAATGCCTGTAAATTTTCCTTTCCAGTGATGGTTTATTGCTGGTGTTCAAGTGAAGACTGTGTTTTATACGTATCAGGCCACCATACCATTGCCACATAAAGGATTTATTAGCATAAACTGTGATAATTCTCTTTTCCTTATTAGATTGTATTCAGTTCACTTCCTGGAGTTATTGCATTAGATAACACTATTGCTCTTCCTCAGGAATCAGGAAAAAAAAATTCAATCTATTTCTACTTTCTTGAAAGAAGACTTATTTCACTGCAGACTTTCTAACATATCTATTCAACAGTCTTTAGTTTATCAGAAATATTTCTGAAATACTTTTGATCTTTTTGTGAGATTCTGCTCAGGAATGAGACTTAATAATTTTGGTTGATTCATCCCTGATCAAAACGAACAGTATGAAGAAGTCTGTAGGTTGGGTTTTACACCTAAAAGTGAAAGAAAGCTGGTAACACGGCAGAATCCTTCACATTCAGGACTCAAAATTACTGATAAATGCTAGTGGTGAAATCCTAACCGCCCAGCAATGACTGACACCGATGTTATTTTTGCAGATAACAGTCTTACGGTACATGAAACATTAGTCATATTTTTTTAAATAATTCAGGAGAATATTAATAGACTCCAACTGCCTTGTACTTAAAATTGACACGTGTTTAAATTAACCTCTCAAAAATCAACCAGACAATTCAAGACATGAATTTACTTCAGGACCACCAACCTTAAGAGCCTGATCCTCCAGTCTTTTTGACTCCAATGAAAGGTTTGATAGACCTTGCATAGTCAAACAAGGGAAAAGAGCTTTTGTTCTGTTCCTTATACACACTGACATTGGTCATTTAGGAGGAAAAGTGCAGGAGTAAATTTATATCCCAGTCCATTTGTGTTAGTATGGAGTGGAAGAACTGGTAATGTTACTCTGAATGGTTCAAAAAGATCATTAGGATTTAGCCTGCCAGTAGCATTTGCCAGTCAGGGCATAACTATGACAAGTGAAGAGGTTTTTGGGGATTTTTTAACAAAGACAATAGATTCACAGATGGGGAGAATGGGGTAAGAAGGACTCATTCGACAAATGTGGTGAAGTCATGAGATAGTGTCATCTAACAGCAGGTTTGTCAAGTCGAGTAGAAAAGGAGGGGAACTGGGACCATAATCCTGCTTATGGTATGAATCACTCATTGCTTGCAGTCTTCTGCTTCTGCATAACCTCCATCAGGGTTGTGTTGCACCTACGCCTCTGTCAGGCTCCTCTTTGTTGTATATGAATCATAAACATGATTGTGAACATTTGGTGATGTGTGGAAAGTACACATTCAGTTTGATTGTACTTTTAGTCCTTAGTTTTTGTATCTTTGATACTGTGTGACCTTTGTCATTTCTGCAGCTGAAGCAAAGGTTTGCTTCACCTATCTGTCATGCTCTGGTTCTTATTTGTAGAACTGATAATATATTTTGTTGTTACTCTGAAGTGTGGGAAATAGGTATTGTAATACCTATATCCCTTCCACAGAGATTAAATAAAACCCTAGCTAACATACTTCTCCTAAGGAAAAAAAAACCCTAAACAAACAAATCAACAAAACCACAACTCCTCCAAAACTCTTTTCTAAATTGGTTGTTACCTAAGTAACAAGCAACATGATTTTTACTTGTTCATCATAAGGCAGCATTGTTAGATGGAGCAGAATCCAAATATCCAAAGTATGTTTGCTTCACAAACCTTTCTTCGGGTATGAATTTGAGCAAAACTCTGAACTTTCCAGATAGTTTAAGAAAGAGGCAAAACCAGAGGTGACCAGAGAGGAAAATGTTTAAGGAACAAGGGATATAAAGTGGAATTTTATGTCCCAATGCCTACTTCACAGAATATCTATGAATTTAAAAAATACAAGTACAGTTATAAATACTTCCAAGACCCACAAAACGATCTCAAGCACAAATCTTTATACTGAAGGCCACATTCTCCTGATGGAGAAAATATTCATGTCCCAGTCTGGGTTGTTTTACCGTTGCACAACAGCTTGATATGCTGCACTGCTGAATCTGACTGCAGGGCCCCTTCACCTCACAGCGAACAACTGCCAACAGCTCCTTGGCAGCTGCAGTTTGTGCCAGCTTTACCAGCACTGCATGCTTTCCTCAGGGCTTGGGAATGTTTCTGAGAGCTTCCAAAAGTCCCCAATGTCCTTGCCTTGCCTTCTGATCTCTGGGGACACAGCTGAGGATCTCAAACTTTTTGTCTCTGGGGTAATACTTTTCATTTAAACTGAGAATTTGGTGAAAGAAATGGTTTAGCTGTCCCCTAAGAATCATTTTAGTCCTCTACATTTGGTCTATTTGTGTTCTGTTCTTTCATGGAAAGCTGGGGAGGAGCTAAAACGATGTAGTAAGTATTTGCTCTAAATGCTTTGCAGACAACTATTCTTTATGGTTTGCATTAGGAAGTTGACTTTGGACATACGCTGGAACTTGGACAGAAATCAAAAGTGACTGACAGTGGCAAATGGTGATGTACTATTCCAGGAAAATTAGTGTATATCTGCTAGGATGAGTTGTAAAGACATCAATGCTCAAAATTATTTTTCCTTATAAAAGACCTTTTATTTTTTAGATATACTTTTTTCAGTGCAGTTACAACTGACATGGTTGGATTTACTAATTCATGTCCTCTACTCTACAAAGAAGCTAAATGAAAAAAGCTCCCAGATTAGATTTCCTTTTAAAATAGTGATGATAATAATAATAATAAAGTGGGTTCTTCATCTTCAATTCTAACTTGGATTTGCCCAAGACTGTGACTAGAATAAGACACAAAGAAAAATTATAGCTGTTGTTCAAACAAGTTTTTAATATATATCTGGTTACTTTTATGTATTTTCTTTCTTATAGCTGATAATTACTGAAATACTTTGCCTGCTTTATATTTTTTCTCCTTTTTTCTGTATCTGTCTCTCTGTATCCTTGTGGCAAATAACAGATGCATTTTTTTCTTGAGCATCCTGCATCTTAAGTTTGTGTATTGCTGGGTAGATGACTGACTGTGTCACATAGAGCATTAATTCTAGATTCAGATTTTTGTATCAGGAATGAAAAAAATTATTTATGCACTGCCAGGAACTGATATCTATCACCTCTGTGGAAATGCATATCTCAAGCAGGTCCTAATGCCCCAGGGCAAATAGGGACCTGGAAATAACAGAAAAACCTGCTTTTACAATAAATCAAACAAAAACCCACAGGAGACATACATTATCAGCAAAACCACACATAGAGCTGCAGCTGTATCTCACTGACAGGGATGTCCAGGACAAAAAGTGCTTAACTAGGAAATGACTTTTAATTTACTGTGCCTAGATTCTGAGTGTCTTCTTTCAGAAAAACTATGAAAGTGCCAAAATCCAATAAGCTTCCTGAGGTTTTGACCAGGTTTATTTAAAAGGCAAATCCTTTGGCAATATGACTAGGGAAAGTCGCGTCTAGCCTGAGTATCTAAGAACACGTGGTACAGAATGTAACATGAAGGAGGAGAATAAGCTATTAAATGGAAAAGAAGACGAGATTTCCCTTTGGTTGTGAAAGTCAGGCTGAGCAGATAGTTTCAAACATCGCCAAAGGGGTTCACATTACTGAAGATACCTGAGACTTTGTTTAACTCCATATTTGTTCCCCAAGTGCTTGACGTGAGAACATATATTTGTTATTGTCTTTTCACATCAGACTTCTTTTAAGAAATGTCTTTCTCTTCATCCATTTTTCACAACGTGCTGAACTATGGTCATATCTAGAAAAAAATCCACTATATGCCATCTTCTATTGAACCTTCTTATAAGGCTAAGATCTGAAGACAAATTTAAAATGCATTGTTGAAAATTTGGAACTGGATTTGAAATTTGTAGTTCAGGAAGCATTTTGCTCTTTCATCACATATTTTTATGTATTTCTGAGTCTTTTTCATTCAGCACAAACCTGGTTTCAAATGACATTTTTTAAAAAAATCAGTGAAATATTTTAGAAAATTTCTGTTCTCAAGGAAAGTCATTGGAACCGAAGAACACTTGTTCTGCAAGAACATCTTTGACCAACAAGCTTATCAAGTACATTAGTATATTTGAACCATTCTCAACCCGTATTTCTGACACGGGTAATTCATGTTGTGTCAGAGCCAATTCCCATCTCTATTAATTGACACAGTCAAGCTTGGATACAGATTATCCTGAGGAAAAGCACAATTGAAGTGTACTTTTTGTCATTGCTTCTTAAAAAGGATGTGTTCCAGATAGTCCTTTTTCACTGCCATGGATGTTGTCTTATCTGTGAGACAGATCCTCAGAAATTCTATAGAAGTGAAAGCAAAGGCACATAGGTGCTAATAGTATGATACTCATTAAGAGTAACAAGAACAGGGTAATGAAACAAACAGGAAAAACATGTAGCATGGAACTGTTAAAGCTCTTCCAAATACAGTCTACCTTGACATGCTTCAGTGGATTCCTGCCCTGAACCTACCTCATAGTAATTGCACAGTTGAAGCATAGAATACTGAAAAAAACCCTACTCTTGTAGGCAAAGAGACTACTTTACCCATGATTTCCTTCCACAGACTACCTACTCAGCCAGCTTCAAGACTAAGTAACATGTTCCTGTTTCCTGGAAATAGTTTTACAATTAGTTTGCCTTCTCAAATGTTAGAAAATGTTCATTTTTCAGTCACATGCCCAGACCAAAGCTACTTCAGCAGTTATGCGGTACAATGACTAACTGGGAGTTTTGTCTGTAGTAAAGCAGAATAGTCAGTATCACAGATATTTTATTTTTTACGTGCTATGCTTCTATCATATAGCTTTTGAGTTATTTCTTTTTGGGAAAAGTAACCTACCAAATATCCCTGAATGAACTCAGAGTGCCATGGTGTTGTGAGCTCAGTATGCTTTTCAGCTATCCCCAGGCAGAGGCTGATTTGCATTCAGACCAGCCTGCCTACAGAGACAGAGCTTCTCAACTGTCCTTCAGTTGTTTACAGTAAATGTAGGACAGATCTCCTACGAAGTTCAATCAAATGTCTCCTACATTCACAGAATTCACAGAATATTATGAGTTGGAAGGGACCCATAAGGATCATCTAGTCCAACTCACCATCTAACACCCGTACAGCGACTGAACGCACATCCCGGCAGTAAACACAAACCTAGTTCCCTCACAGTCTAACAGGCCACGCCGAGCCGGAAGGGACCCACAGGATCATCCAGCCCTACACCCCCCATCTAGACCATGTCACTAAGCTCCTCATCGAGTCTTCTCTTAAACACCTCCAGGGACGGCGACTCCACCACTTCCCTGGGCAGTCCATTCCAATGTGCAATCACTCTCGCTATGAAAAACCGCTTCCTAACATTAAGTTTAAACCTCCCCTGGCGTAGCTTGAGGCCGTGCCCTCTCGTCAGCCTGAAAGAAGAGGTCTGCCCCCACCTGGCGGCAACCTCCCCGCAGGTAGTTGTAAACAGCAAT
>WEKX01002717.1:11463-48784 GCA_013390025.1 Pitta sordida | reverse complement strand
GGGGGGGGAGGGGGGAGAAGGTTCCCTCTAATATGATGCTTCTCACATTATGCTCTGATCTTGTTAGAAATAAATAAATCCTTTATATTCCCCACTTGTACCCTGTCTTGTTTTGCCTGTGATAAACCTTTTTCAGGTTTTTTTTCCTTTCTTTTCTCCCTCCTCCTGCTTATATGAAGGGAGGAGGGGGGAAAAAATGAAGCGAGGGAGAGATTGTGGGTGAATCTCTGGCGTCCAGCCAGGGTCAAACCACAACACCTCCTTAAAGAAAGCAACAGTGTAACTTCCAATGGAGTTGCCTAGAGTTATACTTGTTGTAAGATACAACAAGTGCGTACAACAACTTTAGCCTGACTGCTTAGCAGAATGAATACTTTGTCTATACAAGGAATGTAGAGGGTACCATCCACTTCTCTTTTTGGCCACTGGGTTGATGTTGTGGAAAATTAATTTCACTTCTTCTGCTCTTATATTTTGATTTCAGAATAATGGACCATGGTTGAGAGTAAGCATAAAGAGCAGCAAGGAAGTAAGGCATGGAAGCAAGAGGGCAGATGGTAGGAGCTGAAATGGAAAGCAGTGAGAGACTGACAATCATGTGCCTACAGTTAGTTATACAAAGAGATATGAGGTACATTTCAAAATCTCAGAATCTTACTCCATAAAAAAAGAAAAAATTAAACATTAATTTTTCCCTATTACTCTCTCCTCATATGCCCAAACTAAGACTTTACTATTTTATTTCAATTTGAATAGCAATACAAGTGAAAAAATCCTTATTTTGTAATACTGATTAGGTCCACGCTTTGGGTATTCAGCTGAGATGATCTCTCTCACACCTTAAGCAAGTAGTAGAGCTGTCAAAACAAAGATGACCCAAAAGATAAAGTTCAGATAAAGTGGAACTGCTTCAACAGAAAACAAACAATTAAGAAGAACAAGGGCCTTGCCTGAGTATCACATCTATCATCCTTTACTAATCACTGAGTTACGGTGGGAAGCTGTTTTGTTAATATGAAAGTGATACCACAGATCATTTTGATATTAATGAAAGTATTTTTGAAGGAATATGGGTATATCTAGAATCTCTTCTTCAGCCTTAGTAAGGATCTACTGAAGGACAAGATGAAGTAGGAAATAGAGGCCAGTAGGATGATCAGAAAAGCATTGAATGCTCAGCATCAATTAAACAAAACTTGTCAGTGCATAAGATTTGACAAGTAGAGCTAAAGGAGAAAGGTTTTGGAGCACTAATTGTAAGCTTTGACTAGAAAAAGCTAACATTTTCAGGAATATGTCAGGCTTAATGGGTGTTAAGAATAAAGAGAAGAGAAAAATCCTGGTGATGACTGCACTGTTCAATGAACCTTTACTTCTGCATCTTGTGCACTGGATAAACAGATTCATTTCACAGGTTCACAGGTTATTCTGAGTTGGAAGTGACCCACAGGATCTTCTAGTTCAACTCCCAAGCATACACCCACCCAGGGATCAGACCTACAAGTGTGGAACCATAGGCACCATGCTCCATCCGTCTGAGCCTCCCATCATCTAGGCTATGTCACCGAGCTCCTTGTCCATACTTTGCCACAGAGCCAGGTGCTTATATCTCCTGAAGGGAAGATGAGAAGTGTAAATGCCAACTCATGTAGCAGAGAGGAGCTGACTATAAGTTCCCTAGTAAACACTGTTTAAGATGGTTTCTGATTTCATGTGATGATGACATTTATGTAGAGGTATGCTCATCTGAAGGCACTTTTCTGTAATTTCATTTTCAAGTTATTGACCACATACACAATTCCACAGCTATGAAACTACAAGCAGTGCACTGAAAAGACTCCTTAAGTTTTAAAATTATTATTCTTATTTCAATTGTTAATATTTTTCTTCCTTTAAATTCTTTAATTTTTTTTCAGTTTTATAAAATCCTGTTTAAAAACAGAGATTTTTGAGCTGTTTAATATCTCCATGAATGAGACACAGAAAAAAAAAATCTGATCTACTTAATATTTTTCATATGACCATAATTTATGTAGATCATATAAACTATTATTATTTAAATTTTTAACAGTGTTCTGTAATACATAGCGAATTCCAGAGGTATATGTGATAATTGCAGGAAATTAGAAGAGGATGAAAAAAAATTCAAACTGAAGAAGTTAGCAATATCACAGGTTTAAATTGGGATCTTAATTGGTTCTGAACTGCAATTAAGAGTAGAAGTGGAGAAAAGTCACCCAAATTTACCCTCCCCCTTAGTCAGCGGTAAGATTCATAAGACCCTCCTCAAGCCAAATAAGGCCAGGAAGAATGTGCTAAGCACGGAGTGTGCTAAGAATAAAGCTGAACCAAGATGGATAAGGTTACTTTGAACTCTATATTTTATGTTTCCTGACATACCCCCCAAAGAACTGAAATTATGTCAGCAAGGCTGCAGGAACGCTGAACTATCTTTCCCAGCTTTTTTTTTTTTTAATTTTTGTTGCCTTTCCATGCATTCCTGTCCTGTTTACAGCTGTGTCTTTTTACTTTTTATTTGTAATGTGCATGGTTGTGAAGATATTAGAAAAACGTGCTGAAGGTTCACTGTGAAGCAATGCTATTTTTGTCAGAAGCTGATACTTTAGACTGAGCTTTAAGTATTGCTTCTAGAAGGCCTTGGGTTGCTCTGGGAGGGTAGGATCCTGCAGGGGAACCAGAAATTTCAGAGGAGTGCTAAAGAAGAGGGAACACAATAAGACAAAGCAGAGGACCTGTCTCTCAATCTGCACCTTCTGCAAGAGTCAGCAACCCAGAAGTACCATCTAAGCAGCCACAGTAGATCTTGACCTTTTTAACACAATATTTCTTCCCATCATCATGGCTGAGATTACAGCAGAAGGTACAGTAACTCTTTTCAAATATAATTAATTAAAATTATATTTACTTTAACAGCATAATTGAGCTAGCATGTCAGAATGATTTGTTGCTCTTATCAAATGATGCTTTTACTCCAGGATAATTTCATTTTGTTTGCTGGATTGTATTTTAGTTTTATTTTCTGTTTTTTCTTTTTTAAAATTTTTTTTCACTTCTGTAGCCTGAGTCTTTACCAGTTACTGAAGTTAGTTCTCTGTACATCTCTAAAAATAGCCTTAATGTCATTTGCAGGACACCACTGTTTAGGCAACTCCATTAGAGTGATACAAGAGGGAAATGTCTGAATTTCAGGGGGTTTTACTCTCAAGCCTTCGCTCAGGTAAATCTTTGGTAGTCCTCTATAATCAGAGATTAGCCAGAATTAGAATAGTTACATTTGTTACGCTCTGGGATGTGCTCTCGGTCTCTGTACGGGTGTTAGGTGGTGAGTTGGACTAGATGATCCTTGTGGGTCCCTTCCAACTCATAATATTCTGTGATTCTGTGTGATTCTGTGATTCTGTTGTCCCTGATTTTTCCATGAGAAGCACAGAGTATTTGTGAACTGTACATGTAGTTACTGAAGGGTAAAGGGTAAAAGGCAAAAAAACCGCTCTGTACTCCTTGTTCAGGTAAACTTCTAAAGGAGTCAGTGAAAATTGTGCTAAATAAATATGCCAGAGCTTGTCCTGAAAGAATGAAAGGCAATTGTATTAACAAATAAAACATATTCTAAAATGTAAATGTTTCATGTACTTTAATAGTTTGTGACCATTCATATTTAAAGAATATTTTAGGTGCATAATAATATTTTATCTACTGCAGTCTGACAGGATATATTTAAAATGCAATCCTCTTTATTTCTGAATATTTCTGTTGAATTTCACTCCCAATATTTTTCCCAGTGTTTATCTAAATTTAATAGCGGCACTTTAAAAAAATGCTTTTAAACAGTCTTCTGAAGATTATTTTTGGTCTGCTTCTCCAGATTATGTGGAATTTCAGTGCATGATAGCTGTAGTTTTCATCTTCCATTTTCTATTGTTCATATTGTAATTGGATTTTGCATTAAGTGCTCTTATAATGACACTTTTCTTTCTAAAAAGTTGGTGTCAGGAGTATGTCAAACTGTACGACCCTTCCTTGATATCTGGTTAGCCACAGCAAGGAGGTCATGTGATTTTTCAAACAGCAGTTGGATGGATCTATAATTTACTTCTGGCTGTAGATAGTGTCTAAACAGGTGTCTCAGCCTGACAGCCCTAGCCCAAGTACTAGCACTAGTTTATCTGGATATTCTTAACCAGATTTGTTAGAAAAATTGACTGCTTTATAGTTGCTAGGAGGGAAATCTGTGAAATAACAAAATAAGCAAGACTTTTAATATAAAATTAATCCTAAAAATAGAAGACTTTTCAATCAGTCTGGAA
The DNA here is from genome assembly GCA_013390025.1 of Pitta sordida. NCBI lineage: Eukaryota > Metazoa > Chordata > Aves > Passeriformes > Pittidae > Pitta > Pitta sordida. The sequence goes on along the minus strand of WEKX01002717.1, from coordinate 44,456 downwards.
GTGACTTTCCAGTCATTTAATTTAATAACAAAAAGAGAATAAAAGACTCTAAAAGGAAAGAAAAGACTTAGAATAAGAGCAAAGACTCTGCAAATGTTTTATTTTGCTATTATAGTGTTTTTACAGGTGTTCCTTAGCTGAAATAGTGTGTCTTTCTTCTCTGGGCTTTTTTTCATGCAAAGTATACACTTCAGGTGATAAGGATCATCAGCTCCACAGTAAACTGACCTGCATGACAGGTAAATAAACCATATTCAGTTTATGCTAGTTAATTTAGTTTAGCTTAGTTTTGTTTTCATATATTTAGAATGGTCTTATGTTGATTGACTCATTTTTAAACTCTCTATCCATGAGATGGAAATTTTACTTATGGAAGAAAAGCACGAATTCAGCCCCAGGCTAATGTTTCACTGCAGTTTATTTTCCTCTGGGGCTAGTACTGGCACTCACAATCTGAAAGTTCAGATATAAATTGCAGCAACATAAAATTTGGATAAATAAAAAAAAAACACCAACAGACTACTAAAATACCAGTTGCGTCACAGAATTGGTTTATTTTATTTTATTTTATTTTATTTTACTTTATTTTTTCATACTACATCCCAGCCCATGATTTTCTGGGGTCTTCAAGACTTCACTAGAATTAAAACACTTGCTCCTTGACATAGATATTCACAACAGTTTTACACTGTCAGTCTCTCATCAGCCAGAATGTTGCACTCCTTGTCTTTCGGGGTACCATGCTAACATACCAGAGAGCAGGGTAGAATAGTGATGCTGGCTTCAACACTTCCATGGCCAGAGTAGTAGCTGGTTTAGAGAGATGGTCCAGCCCTGGCAGAGTGTGTTGGTGCATACCTCAGGGTACAGTTTTCTGGCAGCCCATGTCAAGACCACAATCTATTCAGAGATAGATGAACAGGGATGATGGGGAGCTCTTTCAGATCAATGTCATGACAGTGACAAAGTTTCTTAAAAATTTAGCCACTGAGTAATGACATTGACCTGTCTACTTGCACACAAGCTATGTGTGCTACCTGTCCTTTCCCGCAGCTACTAATTGTTAGTTGTGGAAATACTAGTGAAATGTACACTGTGAAAGACAAAATGATATCTCTGAAGACAGCAATTTATAAGTGTCCTTAGAAAGTTGGCAGGACCTATGTCTCCTGCTGTCAAGTACTTAGGAGAAGATTTCAAAGGATTATCTTCAGCATTCTTGTATTACATGCCATTGCAGTCACAGAAATGTATTACATATTAAAAAGGAGAAGTCCTTAAAACTAAATAAAAAAATCTCAGTATAGATACTCAGTACTCTGTCTTTGCAACACTTTCAGGATCTGAGTAGTATTATTAGAATATTAATGACTTAATAGTAATTATTGATGTTATTATTGTTATATTTTAGCTGTTACTGAGCATTCTTGTAATGGCTAGTATCTTTACTGTGATCCACTTAAGAGATTTCCTAGAAAGCCATGGTTCTCTAACTATACTACTTTACTGTGTGCATGAACACAGGAATTGGACTGGACTTAGTGTGAGATACAGTTCACAGAATCACAGAAGTTTCTGAGTTGAAAAGTACACATGATCATCGAGTCCAACCCTTAGTCCTGCACAGGACCAGGCCCAAGAGTCACACCATATGCCTGAGAGTATCATGCAAGCACTTCTTGAACTCTGTCAGGCTTGGTGCTGCGACCACTTGCCTGGAGAGCCTGTTCTAGCACTGAAGCACCTCTGGGTGAAGAACCATTTTCTAATATCTAACCTAAACCTGCCACACCAGTGCAGAGCAGAGTGGGACAATCACCTCCCTTGAACGACTGGTGAAGTTTTGCCTGATGCCCCCCGGCCAGACATGGATGGCCTCCCTGCCAGGGGCACTGTTGACTTATATTCAACTTACCATTGACCAGGACCTTACCAGATCCCTTTCTGTGTCACTGCTTTCCAACATCTCCTTCCAGTCTTTACGGATATCCAAGATTTCCCCATCCCAGGTACAGAATCCAGCACTTTCTCTTATTGAACTTCATATAGTTGATGATTGCTCAGTCCTCTAGTTAGTCAAGGTGTCTCTGCAGGGTCTCCCTGCCTTTGAGGGAGTCAACAGGTCCTCCCAATTTTGTGTCATCTGCAAACTTGCCTAGTATTCTTTCCAGTCCTGTATCCAAGTAATTTCTGAAGATGTTGAAGTGGGCCTAAGATGGAACCCTGCAGAACCCCACTAGTGACAGGTCACCAGTCTGATGTCACCCTGTTGCATTATGCGCTGGTCCCATGAGCCAATTGTTCACCCACCACAAGACGTGTTTACCCAGCTATGTGCTGGACATTTTGACCAGAAGGATTGTGGGTGACAGTGTTGAAATCTTGAGTGACATCCAAGAAGATTACATCAACAGACTCCCCTTGATTAATTAGGTGTGTTATCTTGTCATAAAAGGAAATCAGGTTGGATAAATAGGACTTTCTTCTCAGGAAGCCATGTTGGCTGTGACTGCTGATAGAGTTGGCTTTCAGATGTTTTTCAGTACTTCCCAGACAAATCTTCTCAATAACTTTACCAGACACTGAAGGGAGACTGACAAGCCTGCAGTTTCTGGAGTCCTCTTTCTTGCCCTTCTTGAAAATTGGGATTTTAGCCAATTGCCAGTCGGGTGGGATACCTCCGGATTCCCGAGACCTTTCAAAAATCATCAAGAGAGATTGTGTGATCAACTAGCTCTTTGAGGTTTCTTGGATGAATCACATCAGGCCCCATAGATTTTTAGGAATCCAGCTTGAGCAGCAGATCCCACACAATTTAGGGTTGACTAGGAGTTGATCATTCCTGCAGTCATGTTTCTCCAGCTCAGGGCATTGAGACCTCATTGGTCTGTCATCCATGTTGAAGACAGAGGCAAAGAAAGCATTAAAGACTTCTACCTTGTCTCTGTCCCTATTTTTGAGTGACCATCCTCATCCTATAACAGATCAATAATATTTCTGTACTGCTGATTGACATAAATATATTTGAAAAAAACCCTTTTTTTCTGTCCCCAGTATTTCTGGCCAGCTTCAGCTCCAGTTGAGTTTTGGTTGCATGAATTTTCTTCCTATAAAAGCAAGCAGCATCTCTGAATTCTCCATGTCACTTGACCTTGCGCCTGGCACCTCTGAGAAATGACTTCTGTCAGTGGACATCTTAATCTGTGTGTGCACAAGAGCTTCAGCAGTAACCCTATTGATGGTCCTTTCTAGTCCAAATTTCTGCAGGTCACAGTGCAAGGTTGTTGACTATCCTCTGACGCTTTATCCTCCCCCACAGGGAAGATGAACAAAGACTCAGGTCTGCTTGCTGCTGTGCCCTGGAGACTACACTGATCTAATCCAGGGAGGTGAGGAGACAAGAAAGACAAAGTCTCTATGCCAGCTGTTTGTCTGCCACAACTTATTTCTCTAGTGGAGAAAGAGAGAAGCAGAAGTCAAATAGAAATATGACAATGAATTACAGTTTGGTCCTTATTTTGGTGGGGAGAGCTGTGCAAGAACATATTTCCTCTGTCTGAGAGCAGACTGCAAGAAGACAGGCTAGCCCCAAGGCCACACACAGCTTGTCAGTGACAAAATCAAAATTAGCCTCTGGATTTCAGTCCTTTTCTCGGGCTAGTTGATACCTATGAAAAGTTTTAAGATACATACAAACCATTTCAAAAAGCTACGAATTCTGTATTCTTAAAGAACAGACATAAAACTAATAGTGTATAGAAATAATACACAAGAGCCAGAGGGTGAAATCCTGATGACTTCAGACTTGTGATGGCTGGAAGCTAAAAATAGTGTCCAGTTGGCAAAAAAATTAACAAAGCCACACTACAGGTAAGAGGAAGATATCTTATTCCCATGGTAATTCATAAATTCCTACTGGAGGTGCTAGTTGTGCGGACTGCAACAGGGACCTAGATTAATAAATTGGACTAGATAATTCATTTTTATGTCTAAAGGCATATGAGGTATTTCTTGCCCTTCACCTTAGACTGCTGTTTAAGATTAGAATTAAGAGGTTTCTATTCTATTTGTATGCATCTAGCAAATTTTCAAAATGAAAAGATGTCTTCTTTTTCTGGCTTTCAGTGTTGATGCGGAAGCAGATAATATACCTTTTACAGCAGAAATACAATAATTTTAGTAATGACTTTTTTCAACAGTCTATTACCCAGAGAGACAAAAATTCAGAAAACCCAGGTCTGCCTGTAAGAAGGTCTTTGTGGATAACAGAAGATCCAGATTATCATTGAAATTCCTTAAAATTTGCATTCCCCTGTGACTGTGCCCATAGACAACTTAGCTCGTTTGTTTGGCTCCAGCCTTGGTGCTTTCTTGTAGCCTGATGAGGTGAGCATGAGGCCAGATTTACTAGATTAAGTTTTAGCTTTAAGAATTTGTGGATAATTCCACTCACAGCTGATATAGTATCTATGCATGTTCAGTTGGCAGAAGAAAACTCTTACATATCGCAGTTTCACAGGTTATTCTGAGTTGGAAGGGACCCACAGAACCATCTACTCATTGCACTTTAGGTAGCCCCTCATTTTACCTGCTGAAACCATATTTAAAGTAGTAGAAGGTGCATTGCTTTAAATCAAAATAACTGAAAAAACTTTTAGATCACCAATTTTAATCATGATTGAAAGCAACAAACAAGGAAATTTTCTTACATATATTGTCTATGGGTCTTTTCCCCAAAAGAATGGAAAATAGACACTGATTCCTGTTGGCTGATTACTAATATAGTAACTGAATACAGCTTTTGTCATTAAATTTGTGCTTTGTACTCTTAGAAAGATAACCTACCTATCTGTCTATTAAAAAATGATGTAGTTTGGGAACCATTTATACAGATCCTTAGTCTTTTTATGGGTTTTTTTGTTTGTTTTTTAATGATAGAGAATTGTAAGTGGTCCATTTCTCTTTTGCTAGATAACGATTTCATTTTTACGTGTGGTTTCTGTCAAGCTTCATTAGGATGGAAATTGGAATTCAATTAAAATGATAGAAACCCAGCATTTAAAAATTGCTTATTTGTATACTGTAAATGTATATATAATGCTATTTCTAATTTAATTTCTGGTCACTGCATCCTACAAGAATATATAACTAATAGAGTTCATTTTCTTTCATGTAATATTTATTCAAAAGTTACAGAAAGACAATGTATTTTCAACTTTGTTAAAAAAATTCTAATTACTTCTTGATACAAAATAAGATAATAATTGAGTTCAAATAGTCAACTAATTTGAATTAAGAACACATTCTTTGTATTTGCAGAGAATTATTGAGGATTAGTATTGAAATGCCTTCAGATAGGTGTAAAACAGGGACATAGGTTTTTTTATGCAATGCTTTCACATTAAATTAAAACCACATGGTCAAAGAAAACTTATAGAGATGGGAGGACTTAATATCCTTACTCCTTTACATTGGCATTTACATTTACATTTGTCCTTATATAAATGTCATTTTAGTGCACTGGAACAGACCATTCAGACTTTAGATGTCTTACCGAGAGTGTGTTTAAGCTGTATGTAGTCCAAAGGGACCAGCAAGATTTGCCTTCTAGTTTTTTATGTAATAAGTGCCTACAGCACAGTTGTTTTATGTAAGAAAGTCTGTTTCTGGAATTACGAAGCAACTACNCGCCATGGCAAGCGGCCTCATGAGTCCTGTGGTAGATTTGGCCTTTTTTTTAGAACAAGTCCAACAGAAGGGTATGAACTTTTATCTGGTCTAAAAGGTTTGCTTGGTGCCATGCAAAGGCATTTACCATAAGAAAGGAAAATATTAAATGCCAGGCACAGAAAAACCTTCTCTCTGGAGAAGTCTCCTCTTTCTATCTTCAAAGATAGGTTTAAAAAATCCTTTACAAATATGTAATGAGTAAAGACCTGCTACTCCCTGTATGTGCTTATGTTCTCACAGCTTCAAAAGTATCTCTGTACCTTTGCCTGGAGTCAAATTGTCAAAGACACAATGAATCTAAGCCTTTGTAGCCTCCTTTGGTATGTAAATGAACTCTATTTTTCCTATATTCCACTATGTAGAATAAAGTTGTGGTTCTCCATGCATATCCTCGAAGGCTAAATCTTGTTTCAGTCTTTGCTGAGAGGCTATTCACAATTGACATAATTACCATAAATATAGTTTTCTGGTAAGTATTTTACTGGGTTTAGATGCATAATTTAATACATCTATTCAAATGCCAATGTCCTTATTTCACATTGACCTTTTTATCCTGTAGCAAGTAGGACCTTAATTTTGATTTCACGTCTATCCATGGGACTCTTACTGAAGTCAGCTGTATTAGTACATGAGCATATCTGAAGCAGGATACAACTCAACATCCCAAAGAGGGGATATCACACGTNATAGTGACACGAACAGGTAGCAGAGATACCAGATGAGATTGCCAATCCCACATTCTGTCTTTTTCTTCATAACTTCTGAGACTTTTCTTTGTTTTTTTCTCTGTCATAATATACCTTTTTCTCTTTCTCTTCTCCCTCCTTCAAGATGTGTTAAATAATACTGCAGATAATACTCAGGAGATGTAACTCTGATCAATTCTCTAAATTAAATCTCTAAAACATAGTCAGAAAAACATGATGAAGCACAGCTTTATTATACAGTGAACCCCTGTTACTCGCGGGCTGTTGGGTCTGGTTCACCTCACGCGAGTACTGAAATCCGCAAAGATAGCAAACCCACTACGTAGTCACGTACGCCACTCCCCTACCCACACCCCCTTCCCTAATAAGGTCTGGAGGAGGATCCTGAGAGCGGGGCTTGTTTCAGGTATCTGGCTATGCTCCACCGAGGACTGGACCGGCGCGGGGCGGGGAGAGCNTCAGCTGTATTAGTACATGAGCATATCTGAAGCAGGATACAACTCAACATCCCAAAGAGGGGATATCACACGTATATGATACAGTTCAGGCTATATATATTTCATAATTTCACAATCCCAATTTAAACTGTAATTGAAGCATAAATTTAGTATAATTTCAATTGATTTTTTAAGGAAAATATTTAAACCCTCTTCTTCCTAGAAATTTGTTTCATCACTATCCATGTTAGGATTAAAAAATGCGATCATTTTATATGGAGATATCCAAAGTAAGACTCACCTCTTTAAATATTTACTGTTGTTTTGTTCTGTTGGTTTGTGGGGTTTAGATTTCATTTGTGTTTTAATACCAGGAGTGTATATTATATGTTGAATGTTATGTGAATATTATAGCAAAAGATTTGTGATAGAGGTGGAATGCGAACCCTGTCTGCCTGGGACAACTACATGACTAGATGACTGACTGCATCCTATGAATTGGAGCAGAACTACTACATATTCTGGTCTTGATTTGTCTCACAAGCTGTAAAGTCAATGAACATCTTATGGTTTCAGTAGTAGAGAGTGAATGTTGAGAACATAAGGTTTTCTCGTGCTTTAAAAATGGAAGGGACCAGAAAACATATATTTCAAAAAATCTTCACTTTAGTAAGAGTCAGGTCACCTTAGAACTAAATACAAACTGTTTTTTCTCACCAACAGCAGCCCTGTTATCAGATGCTCAAGCAGAATTAATCCATGTGAGATAGTTATCCTAAATGCACCTTTTGTTCTAGCATTTTGTATTGATTACATAAAAGCCACCTGAAATGCTCTGGAGAATGTAATGCTCTACTCTGCTGTTAGTAAACCACATGAAGTGATGAATTTCCACATCAATAACAGCCAAAACTCTCCTTTTCCAACTTGCTCTCTCTTTCTTCGCCTTCCAGAAGTAAGTGCTGTGGGTAGAGACACACCTCCATGCCTACTCCTTTCATTTATCACAACTGAGATATTCATAGATTTTATAATACAACTTTATTATATTTTGCCTGCAAGCTGCTATTGAACCAGAAGTATCTGGAGATTTGTTGTTGTTTTAGTGATTAATACAGAGCTAACAATAGCAAGACAACAAGGGAAATTTTCCTAGGTCACTAACTCTGGAAAGAGGGGAACTTTGTAAAGTATGGATAAAACAACAACCAATCTGTGAGAATACAATTTCAGGAAAACTTTGCAAAATTATCTACAAATATTGATGACACTTCAGCACGCACATAAAACTAAAATTGAGTGTGAATTAAAATGTTCATTGGGAAGGAGACTGTGCACTCTTGCTAGAGTTAAAGAATTAAGATAATTTTAACAACACAGTCAAGACAATGATGAGAACTAAGTCTTTGTTGTAAAAACATTAGCGGGAAGTTAATTTTAAGACTGTATTTGCCATCAACTCATTTGTTGCCAAGACAGGCCAGTCCATTTCATGCTGAAGTGCTAAAGGTAGTTTCTTAGAAGAGGTACTAAGGACTGAGTTTTACAACAATGTTGCTATCCACTCTTCAGTGTGTCATGGTAAGCATAGAAAACCAGAAATAAAGCCATATCTGTGGAGGCTGCCAGAACTATAAAGTGGCACCGGATCTACTTTCTGGGATTTTCTTTGTATTTTAGAGAATAAAGTCTTTTTGGTAATAATTTTAAGCTGCAGTGTTCTAGTATAATAACCCTTACTAAGTTTGTAGACAACACCAAGTTGGGTTGGAGGGCTGATCTATTGGAGGGTAGGAAGGCTCTGTAGAGGGTTCTGAAAAGGTTAAAGGCTGAGGTCAACGGTATGAGATTCAACAAGGTCAAGGACTATGTCCTACACTTCAGCCAGAACAACCTGTGCTGGGGGCTATGGAGGAGGCTTTTCTTCGAGAAGTTGCTTAAAGCCTCCCTCCTAACTAGCAGAGGTAATGCCAGCCAGCTCCTGACTGGGCCCACTGCTGGCCCNCCTGGCTTTCCCCTGCTCCTGTCTTCCCATGCTTCCTGGAGGAAAGGGGGAATGTGGTATCTGTTGTAAAAGATGGAAGGGTGGGGGAGAAGGTTGCCTTTAAGATGATACTTCTCACCTTAAGCTTTGATCTTGTTAGAAATAAATCCTTTACATTCTGCATCTTGGAGCTTGTTTTGCCTGTGACAGTAAAAGATTTCTAATAGTCCTCATTCCTGTTGTAGCAAAAACCCTTTAGGTTTTGTTTTTCCTTTTCCTCTCTCTTCCCCTCTTTGTATGAGGTGGGGGAGAATGGGGTGAGAGAGTGGTTGTGGGTGAATCTCAGCAGAACTAGGGAAGGGATTGCTCCCCTCTACTCAGCACTGGTGAGGCCACATCTCAAGTACTGTATCCAGTTCTGGGTCCTGCACTTCAAGAAGTTAGGTGCTGGGACAAGTCCAGAGAAGGGCAACCAAGCTGGTAAGGAGTCTAGAGATTAAGTCCTATGAGAAGTGGCTGAGGGAGCTGGGGTTGTTTAGCTTGGAGAAAGGAGGGCTCAGGGATGACCTTATCACTCTCTCCAGTTACCTGAAAGGAGGCTGTATCTGAGTGATGAGTGGCCTCTTCTCCCAGGCAACCTGTGACAGAATACGAGGACGTAACCTCAAGCTGCACCAAGGGTGGTACAGGTTAGATGTCAACAAAAACCTCTTCACTGAAAGAGTTGTTAAACATTGGAATGGACTGGTCAGGAAGGTGGTGGAGTCACTACTTCTGGAGGTGTTCAAGACACAACTGGACATGGCACTTAATGCTATGGCCTAATTGGAAAGGTGGTCAGCCAAAGGTTGGATTTGATCTCAGAGGTCCTTTCCAACCTAAATGATTCTGTGATTAAATTCTAGAGAATATTTTTAATGATTATCTCTGTTATTTTTGAAATATAAACCATACTTTACATTTTCTGCTTGTTGACTGAGATTTTTACATGTGTAACCCAAAGAAGAAGAAAAGCAGTTTCTGCAATCCTCACTCTGCTGGAGGCTACCACATCTGGTGGGATTCAGGACCAATGAAAGTCCTCATGACTCCCTGCCAGAGTCGTTTGCAGTGGGATGCCTGCCCTTCCAGTGCTGGATGGCTGACCCATGTCCTCAGGTACAAGGAAGGTGGCTGAGCCTGTGCTCCCTAAAGACACACAGCCACTCAGTCTGAGCTTCATTCTTTACTTTCCCCACCTTTGGTCATCTGACTAATCATCCACCTATTAAATTCTTAGTATTGTTGCCTCAAATCAGTGCTACTTCAAGCAGAACAGGTTCTTGCACTTAAAATGCTTTTGAGTTTACTCTCAAAGATCAGAAATCTCTGTGTTTGGAAATAATTTTTTAGCATAGAAATTTGTCTTAGATATTGCAAACCTGATGTAAAATTTCAACTATCCCTGTCCATTCTTCTCTCTGTGGTACTAAGCCACTCTGACATGTGAAAGCAACTTAATGTTTATTTGCAAACATCACAAAGTTGTCACCATTGATTCATGGTATCTGCAAACTCTGCCATTTCCCCCTTTATTAATTCATCAAGCTGTTTATATATTCTTGGAATTTCTCAAATGTGAACACAATTTTAACTTCCAGATGCTCCTCCTTTCCCTGAAAATGCCCAAGTAGTCAGATATGAATTACATCTTCTCTTGAAAACAGATGTACATTGGTTGCATTAGAACAATTTCAGTGTCAGTCTTGTCCCATTGGAGAAAGCAGTTGTTTTTCAGGTGAAACCATTTAACTAGGAAGAAAAAAAGCACTTTATAAAATGCTACTATGTGTCTGTTTTGTAGCCCAGAAATCTAATTTTCAGGCAATTCTATGTCTCCTTTTTCTGTTTATGTAAATAAGGAGGAAAGGACACCTTTCCTCTTGTCTCAGAATCACAGAACATTCTGAGTAGGAAGGGACCCACAAGGATCATCGAGTTCAACTCCCAAGTCAATGCCCATACAAGGATTGAACCCACAACCCTGATGCCATGAACACCATGTTTTATATATCTGAGCTAATCTCAGCATCAGGTCACCACCTTTTTTTTTTTTTCTTCTTCTAATTATATAACCCAACTCCCTATCTCATCATTCCATTATCTAGACCATGTCAATGAGTTCCTCATCCAGTCTTTTCTTAAACATCTCCAGGGATGGTGACTCCACCACCTGCTCCCTGAGCAGACCATTCCACTGAGGAATCACTCTCTCTGTGAAAAAGCTCTTCCTAACATCCAGTCTAAACCTCCCCTGGTGCAGCTTAAGACCATGTTCTCTTGTTCGGGTGCTGGCTGCCTGAGAGAAGAGATTTACACCCACCTGACTGCAACCTTCCCTCAGGTAGTTGTAAACAGCAATCAGGTCACCTCTGAGTCTCCCCTTCTCCAGGCTGAGCATCCCTAGCTCCCACAGTTACTCCCCATAGGGCTTGTTCTCCAGTCCTTTCAGCATCCTTGTCACCCTTCTCTGGACTCTCTCAAGCAGCTCAAGATCCTTCTTAAACTGGGGAGACCAGAACTGCACACAGTACTCAAGATGTGGTCTGACCAGTGCCATGTATAGTCCTACTGGCCACACTGTTCCTGATACAGGCCAGGATGCCATTGGCCCTCCTAGCCATCTGGGCACACTGTCCTACACAATGCCTGCAAAAAATTATGAAGAATTCTGAACTCCAGGTCTTGTAGGCGCACAGGATGTAACAAATAGTATGTAATGTAACAAAATAACTAATATTGGGTCCTTGTGTTACAGATTAAAAAGGAATGGTGGAAAAAAATCTTGTATTAGTAAGTCCTTAAAAAATTCTCTGGATCTTTTTCCTACCCTGCACAACCCATTTTCTCAGACACCTGCTGAACAGCGTGTAGTTTACTACATAATATGGAATTCAAACTCTAACCTGAAAAAACCCACCCAACCAATCAACCAAAAAAATCCAACCAAAAACACAAAATATGGGTTTTTTTACACAAGAGTAGGTAACGAAACAAAATGTGTAAAGTATGCAAAAAAAATGGTTTTCAAAAGCCTTTGGAATCATGGTTGTACATGTTGTACAAGCGACAACATTTATATGTTTCGAAATAGAATGTTCTGTGTATTCTGCAGACAGAAAAATGAGGGTGTTAAAGTCTTCAGGCTTAGTGTACTTCATGAAAACTGCATGCTGTCTTAAAGTTTAGGTAGTAGAATTATATTCTAAACTTCACAAACTTCAGTCTATTTTTGAGGGTATATTTTAATATAATAGTTTTCTCAATCGTTTCCTCACTAAATTTTTTTTCAGTTGTCTCTAAGAAATAAAAAGTGAGAACCACATTTCCATAGATTCACTAGTTTAAGTTAACAGGAATGAAAAGTCAGCTGTGTTTATGCTGCTACAGGATACATTCTTCACATTCTTTTTCTTGAAGATATCATTAAAAGTTTTTCTCTATCTCATTCTTATTTTTATTCCACTCTTTGTGTTTACTGTAAACTCTTCAGCATTTATGGTTTCAATGAATGTGCCCAGTCAATACCTTTGAAATAACTATAGTTGCTATTACTGTTAACAAAATCCCTACTGTCTTTACGGTTTTGTCGAGAATAATTCAGTCCTAAAAAGCAAATGCACTTATGCCTTTAATGAATGTTACCAGTAAAAATTGGTTAAATGTCTGAATTTGGTTTTGAAAAGGATTCACCTGTGTCCAACCAGGACTTAATATCTATTTCGACTTTCAATCTTTCAATTTCTTTTATGCCTTTCATTATTTTAATTGGAAGAATCAAAGTTTCCTGCTGCATTAAATACACAAATATTAAGTTTTATTCTCACAGTGATTGAAGAGTATATTTTCAGTTGTTTCGCATAAAACTAGAACTGCAGTACTAGTATCTCATGAGCTGAAAAAGAAGAGTACATATACTGTGTGAAAGAGGACATATTTTTAGTTCCTATATAATTCAGTATTGCTGATTTACTTTTGGTTGCAGACACTTAACTTCTGGTTTGGTTTTTCAACTTGCTTAGATGCCAGGGCAATTAAATGGGAAGATAAGAGAATCATAAATTATTTTATTCTCCATCGGTTTTATACCCAGAATTCATGGGCACATTTTTTTGGACATAGATATGAATAATATGAACTTCCCAACATACAGACTATTAATTTTCAGTGAGTCTCTTGTACAAATAAGATTTTCAGGTCTTGTGTTCTTCTGGAGGTATCATCAGAATTTATTCTGTATAAAAGTTACCTGACAAAATTTCCATTACATGATTCTGCAAGTACTTCAGCACTCTAACTCTTTTTAATGTATGCTTCTTTCTGCAAAGAAGTAGTTCTGGACTAAAGGTGATGTAAATTAAGTATCAGTTGGGACAGAAATAGCTTGCACATGATACAAATCTCGACAATATTTTTCCGCGACAAGTAGATCTTACACTTTCTTATACTTGCAGACTTGTTATCAACATTTTAATACTTGATAATGGGAAAAGTTACTTTAACAAGCCCTTGATATCAAATGGTCTATGTCCATTTGTGCAGTGGTTTTCTAGGGAATAGCATCCTCTGAGTAATGATTACCCAAGGGACTCTGCCAGGTTGTAGTCCACCAGATCTGAATGTTTCTCAAAATGCAGGGAAAAAATCTAAACTACGCGTGCCTATTTGCTGTCAAGGGGAATGTTCCAGCTCTCTCTCATAACATATATCTCATGAATATCCATTAAAAGCTCCTGCACTGATCAGCAAAATGAGTGGAAATGAACTATCAATCTGGACTGTTGATCAGGCTCAGCTGTATACAAGACTGATGTCTTATTTAAGTACTATCTCAGACAACACTTTTGTTACAGTTTCCTAAGATGGAAGAACCTAAAAGACACTTCAGCTTTTCTCCACTTATATGTCAGAAGTACCCTGCATGAGCAGGTCCTGGAGAGTGGTCAGGATGCTGCAGTATGTACGTAGAGTTCCTTAAGAACATCATCCTATAGTTCATTTCAAACTTCCCGTGTGACACTCAACTTGAGGTTTAAATAAAGCACTATTTTAAACGAAAGAACCTCAGGAAAAATAGCAAGCATAGTACAATGTCTTATGGCTTTTATCTATTTCATATTATGAATGCTATTCATCATTACCCATTCAACTTAGTTAGGTACATTTTTTGTCTATTTTTGTCTTCGACCATAGTAGTTTAGTAGCATTTTGAATGTATTGTAGTTTTAAGGGGATGCATTGGGCTAGCAATTGAAAGACTATCCATGACCATAAGAACATAGTAGGTATAATCTGTAAGGCTGAAATATTGATTATAAGGTAAATGTTATTTTAAAATAAATGTTAAAGTATGCATTTTTTATGTATTAGCACTTACCTAATAACAGCTGAAGCTGCACTCTATTGATATAATAGGAAAGGAAATTAATAAAGAAAGGTCAGATGATGAATGGGCCTTTGACCATGACATAACAGCCAGCAAAATATTGCAAACATGTAGGATGAATAACTAAGTAACTCTAGACAGCTTTATTAAAAATTTAGAAAGGATCGTAAATTCTTACATCTACAGAGGACATCTCTACGTCTTTTCATTATTCTGGCAATATTATGTTGAGACTACTGTGTTAATACTAAAGAAATATCAGAAAACTACTTGAAAGCTTCCTGAAATTAGAAATCTCTAATTGCTTTAGCATTAAAATCCATGAAGGAAATGTTCAAGAACCTTTATATGTACAGTGAGTGTGTATAAATGGCTTAAAAAGATGGTTAAAAAAGACAAACTACACTCATGAGGAGTCTGTGATTTATTTAGCATAAAGCTTACATGATGTAGAGAAACTGAGAAGAAAGTTAGAACAGGGGTCCAGGATTCAGCTTTGTCTCCTACCAGTCTTCTAGTGTGGCCTCCTCTCTTCCCATGACTGTTCCATTGCTTCCTTTCTACTGAAGGAAAATAATATGCTTTTGCATCAGAGTGTGAACTGGAGGGAAGATAAATGTCAGAAGACATGGGGCAAATAAACTCAGATTTGGAGAGCTAGGACAGCTAGTTTGAAAAACAATACCAGGCTGAAAAAAAACTATTCTTTTCAGTTATCGTCTCTATTTCACTGATATGGAGGAAATGGGATTTTCTATTGAATGGAAAAGAATCACAGAATCACAGAATACTATGAGTTGGAAGGGACCCACGAGGATCATCTAGTCCAACTCACCATCTAACGCCCATAAAGAGACCGAACGCACACCCCAGAGTGGTGAACATAAACCTAGACCCCTCACAGGTGCACAGGCCACTCTGAGCCAGGAGAGACCCACGGGACCATCCAGCCCAACACCCCCCAGCTAGACCATGTCACTAAGCTCCTCATCAAGTCTTCTCTTAAACACCTCCAGGGACAGCGACTCCACCTCCCTGGGCAGTCCATTCCAATGTGTAATCACTCTCTGTGAAAAATCTCTTCCTAACATTCAGTCTAAACCTCCCCTGGTGTAGCTTGAGACCATGTCCTCTCATTCTGGTGTCGTCAGCCTGAAAGAAGAGGTCCACACCCACCTGGCGGCAACCTCCCCTCAGGTAGTTGTAAACAGCAATGAGGTCACTTCTGAGCCTCCTGTTCTCCAGGATGAACAACCCCAGTTCCCGTAGTCGCTCCCCATAGGGCTTGCCCTCCAGTCCTTTCACCATCCTTGTCGCCCTTCTCTGGACCCTCTCAAGCAGCTAAGAGTAGCATGAAATCAGGACAAATATGCATAAATGTCCTTTACATGGTTGAACTTGAGGCATACGTATGCGACTTTGTTCTCTTTTCCAGAGAGTGAAGCGCAAAATAACTATGGGGCAAGGTGCCAGGAATGTTATAGAGGTCTTGCAAATATCTGATATTGACGCAAGACACTCGGGCTGGGTGGAAACTTTGCAGCACTTGCTGCTTCTGTGGGCTAGGAATACTGGAGGTCCTTCTATATGCATCTGCTCTACAGAGAATGTTGGGAGGTGTTACAGCTTGTGAAATACAGCTGAATGGCTGTGTGATGACTTTGTGCTTGTTTGCGGCAGATGCTAAAGATTAGTTGATTTGGAATCCATGGGAGGAAATAAGGAAACTATCATTTCAACCAGGTCAAAATGTTTCTTTGCTATAGCTCACTTTCTGTTCCAGTTAGCAGTAACAACCACCTCAAGAAAATGTGGGGTTTTTTTAATTCAGAATAAAATTTTTGAACTGTACTGAGGCAAGACTTTAACATTATGGAAGCTTTTGGGACTGAATATGTCATTAAAAAAGTGGAAATATTTTATTCTGTTCTAAGATGTACTACTGAGTTTTGAGGACTACTCTGCTGAAGTCTGCTTACATGTTAATTATTTTTCCGTGACCAAATATGGTGGAACTCTATGTCTCATGTTATAATGCAGGCACAAGAACTGAGAGGTGCTATGAACATCATAAATATTCATGTTCCAAAATGTTAGCAAATGGATTCCCCATCCATATACAGGGCAGAGAGTTGCCCAGAAAGAGCAACTGGGAGACATTTCAATACTCTTGTTCCATTTTTATGCTAATTAGAAAAACGCAGTGAGAGTCAATTAAACTGAATGATAAATTTACAACATTTTGTGCTGGTAAGAGTTGAGAGCATAGGAAGTCTTGCAAGAAGCAGCTTAGGGAAACTGGGTTTACTTAGCCAGGAAAAGAGGAGGCTTAAGGCGAAACCTATTACTCTCCGCAGGTACGTGAAAGGAGGTTGTAGTGAAGTGGATATAGGTCTCTTCTCTCAGGTAACAATCAATGGACAGGAGGAAATGTCTTCAAGCTGTGCCGGTAAGGTTTAGGTTCGATATTAGGAGAAATAAAATTCTCAGAAAGGGTTGTTATGCACTGGAGAAGGGTGCCCGGGGAGGTGATAGGGTCACCATCCCTGGAGGTCTTTAAAAGACAAGTAGATGTGGCACTTAGGAACGTGGTCTAGTCGTGTCATTGGCAGTGCTGAGTTAACAGTTGGACATGTTGATCTTAAAGGTTTTTTCTAGCATAAGTGATTATATGATTCTATGTTCTGCCTAAGAATGCGGAGTCTGAATTCATTCTCTAGAACTTGGAATCTTATATTGTTGAGATAATTTCACAAATATTTCTCATTAGACAACATTTTTATATTATATATATTGCAAATACATAACATTATAATTAATATATTATTCCCATTTTAGAATTAGAAGCTTAATATGAGTAGGATAAAGAAATATTTCAGACATACTTTATATAGATAAGTTTTAAAAATAAATCTTCAGCTTTTGAAATCTTTTAATTTTGAAAATATTTCTATCTTTTCCTAAATATGTTTAAAATATTCCTAGCCTGCAAGTAACATTTCCATGTAAATAAATTTTGAAATTAAGATATCACTTCTCTGAGTCATTTGACAATTAATCCAGGGGTGAAAATTCTTTTTCTTTTTCTGAGAAAGTCATACACTAAAATCATCCTTCCTGGGTATTTTATTTTATATAGATAAATATTTACATTTTCTAGAAGAAATAGAAAAAGCTATTTTAAAAATACTTTAATTCAGCACGTTTATGATGAAAAAATAAGTATAATCACAACATTAAGAATTTGTTCTGTACTACCAATGATGGTGATGCACTTAGTGAAAAAAAACACTTTAAAATATTTTCATTGCTTTTTATGAAATCCTTTACTACAGAATGTTATGGCATATATACTTGAAAAAAAAAATGTTCTTTTGGGATTTAGATCTACTCTGCCAGATGGAAAAATAAGTTAACATCTTTTGAAGGAAACCTGAAATCCTTAAGCTGTATTAATGAGTTGATAATTCTGAAAATTCTTACTTCATAAATCACAAATTTGTATAATGTCATTATCACACACCAGAAGATACCAGATAATCACTAGCCCCTCATAATAGATGACAAGGTTTTAGGACCTGATATCCAGATAACAGAAGCAGGAGGCCCTAAACCAATCTTTAGGCTATTCTTTAGGTTGCTAAGCAGCTTTTTCTGGGTTTGTTTGTTTGCAATGTTGCAGTATGAAAATTAGCAATATTAGAAGTTCTCTGGACTTAGGTATGGGTGCAAAACAGACTCGCTAGTAATCTTTTTTTTGTTAAATTACTTGGGGAGAGAAGTCAAGCATTGCTAACAATTTCTAAAACCTGGTAGTGACCTTTTTCTGCAGACAAGTGTTGATTGATTTGGGCTAGCAGTAGGAAGAATAAAGAGAATGGATATGATTGCTGAAGTAATTTTGTTTATGCCTTAGATCAAAGAATCAAAGAATCCTTAATCTTCTTGGTTTTACCTCTTTCCAGTGTGTAGAGGAGCTGTCATAAAAATATATTCATAGGGATAAAAAGAGAAAAGAATAAAAGATACCTAGAACTCTGTATCTGTACGTGAATATTTTGTAGTGATCTTATCCCCCTAAATCCAAATTGATAAGTTTTTCACACATTCTAAAACTTGACCAGGGTATAATCCTAATGAAATGTATTAAAACATGGCTAAATTATGGTAGATGGTTCAGAAATGAGTGTAAGTAAGGGAGTGCAAAGTGACTTTTTCTAATTTGAACAAAGATTTTGCTGTAATAATGGGTCTCAATAGTCTCAAAACCTCATTTTCTCCAGATTATATAATATTAATTTGTTTTCTTCTAAGATGTAATCATCTGGCACAAGCTTCTATTGAAGAAACCTTTGTAAGATAGTGTAAGGGTTTCTCAGCTCTTGGGAATTTCAGAATACATTAGATGACAGGTGTGCTGTGAATATGAACCCTAAACAAAGATCAACTGTTCTCACTGTGACAGCATATTCTATGTGTCTCAGCTGCCCATAGAGATCATGCTTATTTCCAGATAAAGATCAGAGATGAATGACATTATTAATTTACTCTATCCAGGTTAAACTTCATTTTCAAATTACAATTTTTGGAATGGTTATTGCAGAAAGAAAATAATGAAACACATAATTAACTTTTACCTAAACACTGAATTCTATTCCTTGGTGTCAGTTCAAGAGCCCTCTCATGCCCTAAAATTGGAAGGATTTTTTTTCCAAAGAATTCTTTCAGACCTAAAAAAGGAGAAAAGAAAAAATATCTTTCAAAAACCTTCAGAGAAATCATTTCTGTAATAACTGCCACTGCTTCCTAGAATTCCTTTTTAAGGGAATCCACACTGAATACAGAGAGTATATCAGAAAGAACTTTGGGCTTATATTTTGATAAGACTATTACTTTGAAAACAAGCTTCAGAAAACCTTGTTTCTCCAGGATTTTAGGTGCCCATGTAGTGGACTTGCCTTTAGCTGTTCTGCAAGTATACAAATTNCGGGCACGTTACTGTTTCCATGGCTACAGGCAGGGAAGGCAATGCAGTCAGTGCTCGGGGACTGCATGCGTGGTGCACTGGGTGATGAAGTAGCCCCACAGAAAGTGTCCTATGAAAGTGAGGTTGAGCTGGCTGCGGTGGCAGTGGGGCAAACGCTGTGTGCTGGGATGGGGTAGCGGTGGGATGTGCCCACACCGCAACTGCTGCACCAGCAGGAGGCTTGTGTTCCCCCATGCCCTCCCCTTGCTGCAGCAGGGGAGGTGCTGTTCTCCTGTGTCCATACGGCCAGCTCTGCCTCTCCCAGGATGGGTGGATGTTGAAGGGAAAGAAACTCTGACACTGACGCCAACCCCCACCATAAGGGACCCCAGGTGTCGCAGTGTTGCAAAGTTAAGGTTTCCCAGGCTCCATGAGCACCAACCAAATCCTGGGGACACCCTGTTCCCATCCTGGCCTGGAGCTTCCCCCCCAGGGAGACGGTGAAAGTGTGCGTAGTGCCAGCAGACCAGCAGCAGCTGTGGAAGCAGCAGCTTGGTTGAAGAGAAGTCGAGGGNTCAGCCCCGCAGGGAGAGCATGCGGTACCTCTCATTCCCATCGCATTTATAATCCTGCAGCACCATGGCCCAATCACTGCCCCACTCCTGTGTCTCTCCATGCATGGTCCCTACAGCAGAAGCCTCACGTCACGAGATACCCCGGCCGGCCGCTGAGACTCAGTGCAGCACCACCGTAAGCCATGTCGTCCCCTGTTACTCTAAGCCCAGCCAGAGTACTGACCCCNTGCGAATTAAACGGTTTGAGAGACCTCCAGGAGACCCGTTCTCATGAAGGGTGAGGTATTACTGTATTCCCAGATTTATTAGAAAGTAACTCCCTAATAGAAGATAGACCTTGGTTCTTTTGCTTACCAAAGCTAATTACTGTCTCATGAAATTGGTCATGCTGTTTTGTAAACCATAAAAGTTTTCTTCAGTAGCTTTCAGTAGAAGGTATGGAATGAAACCTGGAATGGAAAGAAACTCCTCCTCCACTTTACTATGCCCTTGTAATCAAGAAGATTTCAGTCAAAAATGTACAAAATGTATAAAAAGGAAGTAACAATTATTTTTTAAAAATATATATAGAATTATTTTTAAAAAGGAACAAGCAATAACACAACAGTAACAAGAAATATCACCCCAACGAACCCTACCTCCCTATCCCTCCATGTATTTTTCCTTGGTGTGGTCACAGCTGTGAGAGAAACAGGCAGGTTCTGTGGGCCCACCACAGATGCAAAGGGGCTTCTTCCTGTTTTGCTGCTGAGATGAGTGAGAGTCACTTGTCCAATACAGGAACGGCAGGAGATGGGCAGGGACAGATGGGCTGGTTCTGAGTGAGGACCGGTGCAGGCAGGGCTCTTCTCTCTCTGGGGTTGCTGCAAAGCCCACCTGGACATGGCAGCAGGGACAGGCCAGGCAGGGACAGAAGCAGAAGCAATCTGGTCATGTGGAAGCAGTCGGGACCTCTCCACCGTTTGCTGGGATGNTAGAAGATAGACCTTGGTTCTTTTGCTTACCAAAGCTAATTACTGTCTCATGAAATTGGTCATGCTGTTTTGTAAACCATAAAAGTTTTCTTCAGTAGCTTTCTGTAGAAGGTATGGAATGAAANAGCAGTCGGGACCTCTCCACCATTTGCTGGGATGAGAGGGAGAGAGTGGGGAGAAACAGCACTAGGGAGCACTGTGGCCCTCTCCCAGGGGTTGGTCCCCAAAACCCAGAGAGGGCTGGTCCCCAAAACCCAGATCACTGGACTAGTTGCCCATAGAATTTTTGTTGTCCAGTGTGACATGTCCAGAAGGGTGATAAAACGCAGGCATACTCCACACCCCAGCCCTCTTGTCTTCAGTACTCACCAGTGTTGCTGCTCTCTGCCCTGCACAGCCATCCTAGAGCAGGAATCTCCCTGTTACCCGACCATCAGGACCATTAGGCTGAAAACAATGAAGTCTTCCACCATATCTCCACTGAGGAATTCTATTCTCAGCTTAGTGGGCTACCTTTTCCCCTCCTGAGTTTTGCTAACATCTTATGGTAGTATGGAAAAATGTCACCAAGAGGAATCTAACCCATAACATATACATCTCTCTCTCTCTCTCTATATATATATATATACACATACACGTACACACACACACATCTATATACACTGCACAACTCAGTATTGCAATTTCTGATGTTGGCTAAAAATGCTTTTTTCTTCTGTCTCTAATAAGATACCTGGGACCGAGTTTCTTCAGTTTAACTTACGAATATATGCATTCAAACTATGTATGTGGTGATCTCTAAATTTTTTGTGCTGTGATGACTGGGTAGCTCCATATGGAAGACTTGGCAGACTTGCAATGTAAGACAGTGCTGGGACCATAATTTACAGAGAGTATATTGAATTATTTTTACAACTACTTTTGCTTTCAGAGCTTGTAGATATCAGTTCATTAAGACATGTAAGGTTGGTCCTATCTTCACAGTCAGGTTAGCTTGGAATAAATGAAATCAAGCAAATAATCTTATTAATCATTCCTCGATACACTTATTTGAGAGAAAATAATAGTTCTACCAGAGGAAGCACAGATCTGGAATGGTCTTTATATTGTCTTTTTCACTTTGTCCAAAGTGAAGATAGGTGTTTGTAACCTACTATTTATTCAAATAACTTTCAATATGTATTATAAATATCATTATTTCATAGATGGGAAAAGATTTTTTTTCATAATAATAAAAAAAATAAGTTAATGGTTTTTTTCTAATCCCTTCTGAATGTTTCCAGGATGTATAGAGTTGATTTCCCAAAAACTAATAACCAGGGAAATGCGTACACTGGTCTTGCTTCAGAAAGTTTCCTGCTATTTAGAGATAAATTACAATCGTTTTCTTTGAATCTTCATTTTGACATTTTAGAAGATAAGATATACCTCTCAGCTTGTATCAGTACAGAAGTGTGTTTAAATATCCCTTTGGCATCTCTTTCTGAAATGCCAGATTCCTAAGAACAGGAAGGTAAAACTTTTTACTGTTTTAGAGCATCAATTTATCTCCAAAAAAGGGAGATATTACTACTGATCAATAAATAATTCAGGTGCCCAAACAAACAAATAATGGATTGATAATGATAGTTTAGGATTGAGTTTTCAGAATTCGGTTACGTTCTTATATCATTTCATACTGAGAAGCTGGAAATGAAACACTCAGTTTTTACCAAATCACAGTATTTCTAAAGGACAATATAAAAAACATAGCAAACTGATGAGTATGCTGGTTTAGAAGGAAACTGGTGGTAGAAATGATCCCAGTTTAAGAGAGAGTACAAGCCAGAGCTTTAATTTACTGAAAAGATTACAATGTATATAATGATACAAATTAAAACTGGTTTTAATCCACAACCACAAAGCATAACACAGCACCCTGGGACAGTGCTCCTTCGGTCTCGTGCTGAGCACTGCGGAGTCCCTCTGGGTGCAAAGCAAAAGGGAAAGAAACCTGTTGGTCAGGGTGACGGTAACAGTTCTGTCAGTAGTTATCACAATTTCATTGAGAGTGGCAGTCACAGTCCTGTTGAAGTTCTGTTCCTCCTCTAGATCTGGCAAGTGGTACCCAAAATCCTAAAACCTGAAGATTACATATGCTTAGGTTCAGGTGGGCATGCCCAATACCTCCCCCAGAGCAAGAGTTTCACAGTGGATGATATAACTCTGTGAGTTAGGGGATATTTTCGGAATCTTTGATGGTCTAGGTCATTGCAACTGCCTGTAATGCCAGCATAGTTGCATCCACTATGGCCCATTAGCAGAAAGGACCCCTCCAGCTGCGTGTGAAAGTTAATGCCTCCTCAGAGGGAAGTTATCACTAATGAGTCATTAGTACGAAAAGAGGCATTACCCTGTCTCACAGGGTTTGTCTCTTTCCTTTTCTCTTGTGGCCTAAGATGTCAGAAGTGCCCTGGGCAGCTGCTACAATTGATTCATTATTAACAGCCTATCAGAAATTACACAAATGGTGTACAATATACAGTTTTAATTGTACACAAAGAATCATAAAATATACTGAGTTGGAAGGGACCCACAAAGATCATTGAGTCCAACTCTTAAATGGCACCCCTGCCTCCCTGGCAGGTATTGAATCTCAGTCTCCCGCATGAGAGGCAGGGACACTCACCATTACAGTAAAACGGATTTAGTGATAAACTGATCCTGTACCCCATAAGCATGACAAAGATTAGTTTCAAAAAGAAAAATTTAAATATCTAACTTTTAGATCATAAAAAAGGCAAAGTCTGTTACCTTTTAGAAAGGAAGCAGATCTTTGCCATACTTGGTATCTAGTTTAAACTGCAGTAAATCCACTTTAGTACAGTGGTGAGTGTCTCTGCCTCTCATATGGAAGACCGGGGATTCAATTCCCATCAGAAGGCAGTGGTGCCGTTTAAGAGCTTGATGCAATAATCCTTGTGGGTCCCTTCCAACACAGAATATTCTGTGAATCTATGAAATGACATTTCTTTTCTTCCTATCAACTGTCCTTACTGAAATTTTGGTTTTATAAAATAATTTATTATATTTTGATTACTGTTCACCCTTGTGGTTTGCCAAGTACACAAGAAATTACTGCACAAAATAATATAGCTCTAAATAAAATAGTCTATAAAACTTCGCACTGCCATCTTTTATGCCTGGTCCTTAGAACTTCCTTTACTTTTTTTAATAAAATAATTTCAGATACAGTGATCCTCCACATAGTCATGGCCCATAATTTGCGGGATTAGCATACTCGCTGTTGATTTTCCAGCAAGTTGTGGAACCTGGTGCATACGCAAAACCTACTGTGAACTGAGTCTGCTCATGAATATGTAAATTGGTCCTAGCCGAGAGACGGCGCAGCACAGCCGGGATGCATTTAGTGTAAATGTGTGTTTTTGCACGGTTGGAATTGTCCTCCGCTGGTCTACAAGGCGGTGTGACAGGGCTGCCATTTTGTGTGTCTGTATGTGAGAGCAGGAGGCGCCCTCCCCTATCCTGTGGGAGCTGGCATCTGGCTGCGCCAAGCCGGGGCAGGGGGGAACAGGAACCCGCGCCACANCATGAGAGGCAGGGACACTCACCATTACAGTAAAACGGATTTAGTGATAAACTGATCCTGTACCCCATAAGCATGACAAAGATTAGTTTCAAAAAGAAAAATTTAAATATCTAACTTTTAGATCATAAAAAAGGCAAAGTCTGTTACCTTTTAGAAAGGAAGCAGATCTTTGCCATACTTGGTATCTAGTTTAAACTGCAGTAAATCCACTTTAGTACAGTGGTGAGTGTCTCTGCCTCTCATATGGAAGACCGGGGATTCAATTCCCATCAGAAGGCAGTGGTGCCGTTTAAGAGCTTGATGCAATAATCCTTGTGGGTCCCTTCCAACACAGAATATTCTNAGGTGTCTGCATGGTTGGCATTGTTCTCTGCCACACTGCCGGAGAACTGTGTGTGCCTGTGCGGGAGGGGGAGGCGCCTTTGCACCCTGCCCCTGCAGTGCCCTTTGTGTACCCACAATCAGGCAAGTCCCTTGGCCAGGGCCCGGCGGAGCCCAGGGGCCGCTTGGCGCTCGGCCCTGGCCTTGCCACTTGGCCCTGGCGCCGGCCCCACCACTTGCTCCACACGTGGTGCCAGCCCTGCCGCTCACTTGGCGCCGGCCTCGGTGCTTGCCTCCCGCCCCGGTGCTTACCCGCCTTGGCAGAGCACAGCCAGACATCTGAAATAAGCCCCGCTCTCAGGACAGTCCTCTAGACCTTATTAGGGGAGGGGACGTGGCTATGGACATGGCGTACTTGACTACTTAGTGGGTTCGCTATCTCCGCAGATTCCAGGACTAGTGTGAGGAGGGCCAGACCCAACAACCTGTGAGTAACAAGGGATTACTGTATTAATTATTGCAGAGAGGCTCACAATACAGTCATATTGCACTAACACAGAAGATCTTTTAACTATTAACTAACCGTTTACCAATCCCTTCTGTGTCTGAGGTGCTCAAATAAACAGAATCATGAATAAGCTCATTGAGATACACATGCACATAGGAAACAGTCCCACAGAACAGAAAGTTAAATGTCATATCAGCATAATGTTCGTGTAACATGTAAGAAAAGATAGAAATTCAGCTCCAGATCTCTCAAGTTCGACTTTTCAAGAGAGTTAGAGCTCATCTTGTATAAAGTTTCAGTGGGATGTGGGGTCCTAAATTCAGCAGACATCTGCTCACCTAACTGGACCTTCTGAAATCAAAAGATGAGAGGAAGTTAATTTATTTTGCCAGTGATTGTACTTTAAATTTGAATGTAGCTGAAACTGGTTTCCACTTTCACTTCTTGAATTTCTCAGATTGCTTCAAGACATCTGTACAAATAGGTAGAATTCCTCCTCATATGAAATGTATCTAACACCACAGTTCATGCTTTGGCCTATTCTAGAACAGGTAATAGCCAGTACAGTGATCCCCTGTTACTCGCGGGCCATTGGGTCTGGTCCGCCTCACGTGAGTCATGAAATCAGCACAGATAACGAACCCACCACGTAGTCGAGTACGTCATGCCTGTAGCCACACCCCCTCCCCTAATAAGGTCTGGAGGAGGGTGGGTCCTGAGAGGAAGGCTTGTTTCAGATATCCGGCTCCACCGAGGCGGGTGAGCCCCAGGGCGGGGGGGACAATCACCGAGGGGGGGGGGCGAGCGGTGGCACGAGTGAGGGGAATGGGGACAGGATCGAGGCAATGGCGCAAGCGGCGGAGCAGCGCGCAAGCGACGGAGATGGGGACAGGATCAGGGCTGGGGGGCGCCACGACACCTGCGAGCGGGGAGGGGGGGAAAGCGAGGACGGGGCTGGCTGTGCAAGCGGGGAGGCGGGGGGGCGTGCGGGGCCGGCGCCGCGAGCAGCGGAGCTGGGGGCCAATCAGACTGACGTCGCAGACGTAGGTTCTACGCATGCGCTGAGGTCGCACAGCTCACAGCTCACAGAAAAATCACCCGCAAATACTGGATCTCACAAATACAGGATCGCGAATATGCAGGGGCTCGCTGTATTAGTATTTTTTCAACACGACTCAATCATACGTTCCTCAAAAAGCAGATTCTTAACCTTGTGTGGATGAAATCTGATCGGAGGAGAGACTTTTTCATAGTTATATAAACTCATTCATTTTCAAAATCTCTTGAAGATCTTGGTTACACTGGTTGCCGGAGAAAATGGAATTTTCCAGCTGTGAGTGACTTTCTTCCCTAATGCCTCATTCCACTCTCTCAGCTTTTCTAGGGAAAACATCCTTAATTGCTACTGCTTGATTTTTTCTCCTTAATCAGGAGGAGAGTGACATCTGGGCTACACTCAGGGGATTCTAACTCCTTTTGTACAGTAAAGGTCCAAATCCATCACTTGAATAGGCATGACACGGAGTTAACTAGGTAGGCGAAGTTATTACATGAAGTGCAACCAATACACAAAAGTATTTTAAAAGCAATCTGATTGAGGAAAAAGTGTTAAGTACAGGCATTAAATGCTTAGCCGCTGGCCTGCCAAAATATTTAGCATTCAGAGATATGAAATAAAGAAAATTCCTAAGTCACAGATTATATCTTCATATTTAAATCCCTTTTTCTTTTCATGCAGTTGCCCAGTCCCTATCAAAATCTGGCAGTACATCACTGGAAAGTAATTTTCTGATCATACAGCTATGGAGGTACTCTAGTATTGGTTAAACTATTGTCATTAGAGATTCTTTAGTTTCTTTCCACATGACAGATGGTAGTGTACACTATCTATATGGGGTTTGTGTGGAAAGATTTTGGTAAAGGGTGTGGCTGCAGGGATTGCTTCTGTGAGAAGCTGCCAGAAGCTTTCCCTATCTGACAGATGCAATACCAGCAGGCTCCAAGCTCAAACTGCTGCTGGCCAAGGCCTTCCATTACTTCTTAGGTATTCTTAGGTAATAAGTGATAGGTTGGACTTGATGACCTCTATGGTCTTTTCCAACCTTACTGATTCTGTGATTCTGGGATAACAGACTTAAGAAGCAGGAAAAAAAAACCCACTGTGCAACTTTAACCAGAGAGAGGAGTGAGACTATGTGAGAGGGACAGCTCTGTAGACCCCAAGATCAAGAAGAAGGTGCTCCAGGCACATGCAGCCCATACTGCAGCCTATGGTGAAGCAGGCTATCTGCAGGGAGGAAGCTCTGCAGGGGAACAGATGCCACCTGCAGCCACTGGAGGATTCCATGCCAGAGCAGATGTGTGCCCCAAGTAGCGAAACCCATGCTGGAGCAAGATCTTGACAGGGTCTTTGGGTTGTGGAGTGAGGAGAATATGCTGGAGCAGGCTCCTAACAGAACTCATGACCCCATGGGGAACCCATACTGGAGGAGCCTGGTCCTGAAGGACTGCACCTAGCGGAAGGGATATATGCTGGAGCAGCTCATGAAGAACGGTGATTTAAGGAAAATCAGTCCGGACTCAAGGTAATTGCTTGCAAGCTATAGAAAAGGTTTATTTTTGGCCCAAGAAACAAGGAAAGAACATTGACTAGCGATGTGTCTCAGCCCTGTCAGGTGCCAAAAGCCCAGAAACCAAAGGCAAAAAGCTGCCCAAGCCCAGAAACCAAAGGCAAAAAGCCGACCCCCACCCTATGTTTGCCACCCATCTTTATACCCACGCCTCATACATATGGAAATTACTCCATGAATATGTATCCCTTCATTATGTCATAAATTTCAACCTTACTTTACGCTTTTTGACCAATCAGCTCTGATGTTTCACATTCTCACCCCGTGTTTTGACTAGGACCGTGTTCTGCTTATATTTTAGGACTGGAAAACAAGACTTTCTTACCTTCCACAGAATCACAGAATATTCTGAGTTGGAAGCGACCCACAAGGATAATTGAGTCCAACTCCTTTAATATTGGATGTTAAATTTCAGGCTCAGTTAATGATTTTAACATGTACTCATTATTCTAAAATTCAGTAAAATTTTACTGTTTCATTAAAATCTCTAAATTTCTAAGCTTATAACTACCTCACTAAAATCTTTAAGTTTCTGAATCCTCAAATCAACAGTATCCCATGGGAAGGCCTCAAGTTGGAGAAGTTAATGGTGGACTGTCTCCTGTAGGAAGGACTTAATGCGGGAGCAGGGGAAAAGTGTGAGGAGCCCTCCCCCTGAGGAGAAGAGAGCAGCAGAGACAAAATGTAATGAATTGACTGACCACAATGCCTTGCCCCCTTGGGTTGCTGCAGAGAAGAGGTAGAGAAAATCAGGAGTGAAGTGAGGAGTGGGAAGAAGGTGTTTTTAAGACTTACATTTTATTTGCCCTCAGCTGTTCTGATTGACTGAACTAATTTCTGTAATTCGAGTCTGTTTTGCTCATGACAGTAATGGGTGACCGATTTCTCCCTGTCCTTATCTCAACTCACGAGCCTTTTATTATATTTCTCTCCTCTGTCTAGGGAATGAGGGGAGTAATATAGGGGCTTGAGTAACCATCTAGCATCCAACCAGGATCAACTCACCACAGTATCATAAGAAACTTAATGCAATTCCAAAACATATACACATGTATCATATGTTAGAATACAACATTAATAACTTCTAGTTTTCATCTCACGGTACTGAGTAGTAGTAATAATGTTATTAGTATTATTTACTGATACTGCATGAAGCACACAGTTTCTTTGGAGAAGATAATGAGATGTCTTGATAGAATGTATTTTTTATTCTACAAATTTCTTATTGAAATCAATGAAATGAAGGTGTGCATAATTTCTTGGGGAATGAATAGAAAGATTAATACAATTTACTTCTTTAAGTTATCAGATCCTCTCTATTTATCAAAAATAAAACCAATACAGTTATAATAACAGAAAAGGAAATTAAAAAATACACAGCATCATATGTAATTATAAGTGCTTTTTTGGAATCAAATCATTCAGCTAATTTTCATACACCATCCTCTCCCTCTTCCCTAATCTCTATTCTATTTGTTTTGTTATGTAGAATTGGTTGCTGCATGATCTCCAGCCCTAGTTTCCATATTTCATAAAGAATATTACATTTTTATAACTGTCAATCACCAATAAATCTGCATATGTTCCATCACATACAATTCCAGTCCCAGCTTTCTAAGGTTTTTTCTGCAGGAAGACTACCTTAAAGTCTGAGAAGTTTGCCAATACAGACATGATATGTGCTGAGAGGTTTTTCTCTTCACATTTTACTTACATAAACAGTAGAGAAATACTTCAGGACATTGTGTAAGGAATTTAAGAGAGTGTAAAGTCTGATATCAGTTACAAACTCCTTTTATATATTATACTCTTTAGTTATTCAAGTTGCATTGCATTCATTCAGTCATACATACAGAGATATAATATGATAGAAAAGAGAAGAAATTGATGAATGTCAGTCATCTCAGGAGAAGATTTGTGCTGCATCTCTAAATAAATTACCCTCTCTTAAAATTGTCATATTTATGCTCAGAAGCTTGCAGAAGCTTCTCCGTACTCAGAAGACCTATACTAGGTGCCCATCACCCATTTCTGGGCTGAAGTGTAGATCCCTGCCCTATTCACACAACCTGTTGCAGATCATAGTGACAGAGAGGAGCTTTCACAGAGAAGTTGAATTTGTCCATTTCAGTAGTCTTTCCATGTTTCCAGCTGCTTCTCCATCAGTGTTAGAAAGTCTTGCCTGCATATTTCCATGTATATCCAATAGAAATCATGATCTGTGTTAGTGGATCTATTTAAGTTTCTAATCTATTGAAATTTAACAGGGCTACGGATCCTCCATAGTAAATGTTTTCAGACCTACTGTATTTACATGCATTAGCAGTATTTGGAGAAGAGCAAACGTTTTTCATGAGCTGGACTGCTCTTGCTCTTCCTCCTCTGAAATATTGCGCACTCTTGTGCAGCTATTGCTCATTGTTTGATATCTTTGGCCTCTGGTGCTGGCCAGGTGAGATGGTACAGACTCTCTGTTCAGTTGCGTACAGTCAGCCCTGAGGGTCTCTCTTCTTTCTGCTAAGCATTTTGTTTTCACAGAAATGTATAAAGGGGACAAAAAGCATGACTAAAGTCATTAGACTCCTTCAAGAAAACATATTGTTACTGACATTTTATTGTAAGTTGCTATGAACCAAAGCAGAAATTCTGTCTTTTCCTTCCTGTTTGTATAAACCAAGGGATAAGAAACCATAGCAGAGAGATTGAAATAGGAAGATGCCACAATAAGGTATAAGTATCACTTGAATGGCAGGCTTAGGTCTACCTTTTCTTTTGGTAGAAATCATTTTCCCCACATCAAGAAAGAGTGATTATTGTGATACCTGCAGGTCTGTGGACTCACTAAGAGTGACATGTTGATCTTGAAAAAATGCAGCAGATTATCGTATATCCATTGCCCTGGAGGGTTCTAATCTCCTGTCTTCTTTTCCCTGTGGTTTTGTCCTTACTGTAGGCTGAAATTCCTGCATGCACGATCACAACGATGCTGGATTGATAAGGTCACCAGGTTAAAGCCCAAGGGTTGAGCTGCTGCTTAATATACAGTGTCAATTTATACAGTTATTTTTTTTCTCTTCTGCTTACTTAATTAATATTTAAATATTCCAGGTGAAGTGGAATAGGTCAAGCAGGAGCCATTAATGACTTGAATCCAGAATAGTCTGTAGCCTATCTATTGCAGCGTTCATCTAGGGAGTGGAACAGCCAACTCAAAATCTACCAGCTCTCTCATAGAGAGCAGACTGCACTGAGGTTTCTCACATCTCAGCTGCATTGCCCTAGCAACAATATTATTAGTTAAAAGGGAACAAAGTCTTACGTACTATGACTAGCTCTCTGCTTTTAATATACTTAGACTTAAGAAGTCATTTCACATTAAATATTTAGTTTAATTTTTTGTACTATTGACAGAAAAAAGACTGTTATTCATAAAACAGCTACAAAATAACAAAACCACAGAAAATTACTCTTTTACATCTGAATGATTATCATTGGAGTAGGTATTTGGGGAAGGTTGGGTTTTTTCCCTATGGGAGTAACACAAGTATAGGTGCTGAACTGTAAAATCAAGCACCCATCCTTAACCTATGCCTATTATGCCTTAAGGAGAATTCTACCCACAAATACAAAGGGTATTTTATCTAAGCTGCCAGGACTACAAGCCCACTCTGGACTTGGAAACTCACGTGGCGTTCTCCTCAAATTTGTCACCAATTGTCAAGGTTTATTTATACTTACGAGACCTTATGGGTCTTCAGATTGTATTCTATGTGACAACTCTAAAACCAGAGGAATGGTAAGAATCTCAGAGTTGTAGCTGTTTGGAATTTAGTAAAACTATCTGTTGATATAAAAGTGACATTTGTGACCTGATGAGGTAGTTCTGTCTGCATGAGAAATTGTGATGGGCAGTCAGTGGTATATATCCCTGGAGTAATCTTTTCATAGAAATGTACATATAACTTTTTTAAGTTCTCATCCTCATTGAAAATCAATAGCAATCACAACCCAGAGTGCCAGGAGGCTCTGGAAGACGTGGCGGTGGATTAAAATTGGATGGCTGAAATTCTAACAGCCTTCAGCTGCACCTTCCACTCCTGTGATGGATGTTGCCTCCCCCAAAGCAGGAAGAAATGATCTGCTCATGAATCACCTGATCCACTTCAGTGTTCATCTAAAGTAAACTGTCTTGGATTCTAGTTGGCTGTAATACCGACAATGAAATTTGTCTTGGGAGAGAAAATATTTTCTCTCCCAAGAGAGAAAAGATGCCTGGAGAAGTTCAAGAATCTGATTTTCACCTGTTGCTGAAAGACCCCTGTTAATTGTAAAAAGTAGAACTCAATAGACTCTGTTAGGTGATTTCAAAGCAACAAAAATACCTGTCTTTCTCATTCCCTCGTTGGGCACCTGAGGCCCCACTGACTGCTTGGGCAAGTGCTCTGCTTAATTTTGGCACTTCTCTGAGACAAAGGAGAATTGCTGCTGGCTGAACTGATGGAAACATTGCCCATGTCTGTATGTCCCCTTTTTCTCTGCTTATCCAGCTGTGTAAATATCATCAGTGCAGGTTCGGAGAGTGTAACACCCTGGGTCTAAACCACATATTGCTTAGCCAGTTTTCACATATTTAAGATTCCAAAAGCTTTTGCTCATGTAAACTCTTGCAGAGTTTGTGGTTCTTTGATACCTTAAATTGCATGAAGAGAGCATGCTACAAGAGTTTTCCCAAGAGAACTTCTACTAATTTAGTGAGAAAATAAGTGTTTTGGCAAAAGTTTCAGGAGTAGCATAAAACAAAGACAGTATTGTTATACCAAAAGCAAACAAATACACAGTCCACAAAAGCACCCAGTCTAAAGCAATCAGCAACCCAGCTTGGCAGAATACAAGCCCCTTGGCTTTACACTATCCAAATGTGTAAAGACAGAGAAATATAAAAAAGAAGATATTAAAAGAGTAAAGAAAGAAGGAAGAAGAGACTGGTTACCATCAAAGAATCCTGTAGAAATCACATCATAATGGCAGGTTCCTAAGAGAAAGGCCAAAATGGAGCCCATCTGTGTTGTATTTAATGGTATTTGGCTACTGTGGCCACTCTCAGATGGGACATCTGGTTGACTGACCACACAATGCCCTCCTGAAGT
>WEKX01002716.1:138948-160648 GCA_013390025.1 Pitta sordida | reverse complement strand
GGTGAGTTGGACTAGATGATCCTTGTGGGTCCCTTCCAACTCATAGTATTCTGTGATTCTGTGATTCTGTATTCTGTGATTCTTTTTCCATAGGTGGTGCACCCTCTTTTTCTCACTCAGTTCTCGACGAATTTCCTTGCTCATCCAGGCCAGTCTTTTACCCCTACGACTCATTTTATGACACACAGGGACGTCCTGGTTTTGTGCCTTTGACAATTCATGCTTGAAGTATGCCCAGCTGTCTTGGACCCGCTTGTTAGAGATAGCTGCCTCCCAAGGAATTCTCCTAATCAGTTCCTTGAATAGACCAAAATCTGCCCTAAGGAAATCCAATTTGGGCATTTTGTTGGCCCCTCTCCTTATTCCACTATTTATTGAAAACTTAATTATTTCACGATTGCTGCCTCCCAGACACCCTCCAACTATGACATCTCCCACCAGGTTCTCCATATTAGTAAACAGCAGATCAAGAAAAGCCTCACCCCTACACCAACCAATTGTGTACTTTCACTGAGAACTTCTTTTATCAATAAATTAAACCTTAATGAATCTGTTCAATTATAAAATTCAACTTGCAGCAGAATTCTTATTAAGAATAAATCAGCATGAACGAAGAAGCTGAAAGTCTCCTTGAGAGAGTGCATTAACTATTCTGAAAGATAAAGAAATTGTTCTTTCCTTGACAACACCAACATCCATTTGTTCCATGACGTGCAACCCACATTGTGATGGAAGTCTGTATCTCAAGCTGTAGTGCACCTACAAGAATGAAGCATATGCCTGCAAAATCAGTGACATACAGTTATATCTCCTCATTTGCGAGGAATGGGCCATGCCAGGGCTCTTGCAGAATGTCAAATACACAAACACGGGCAGGTCATTAATATGCGTGTAGGCCACACACATTGCTCCACCCCCCGGCACTCCGGAGCACTGCGGACACTTTTCGAGTCCTCCCCACAGACTCTCTGAGCACAGGCAAGCAAAGGGAACCGCTTCTGAGCCCTCTCTGACTCGGAAGAACCCCGCAAGAATCCCTGGGCTTCTCTTCAGCGATGCTGCCGCTTCTGCAGCTGGGACCAGGCTGCTACAATCGCTTGTGCTTGCAGCCCAAATCCGGCACCACTGCTCCCCTCCCAGTGCCCCCCCCCAGCCTGCGTGCTCATGCCCGTGCCGTCCCAGCCCCACGCGCCATCCCAACCCCGCGTGGTGTGGGTGGGCAGCAGCTGGCGGCAGCACAATGAGTATGTCCGTCCACTGCTTCCCTGTCCCAGCCCACAGCGCTTGCCCTGCTGCTGCCCCGGCCAGCCGCACTTTCCTGGGATAACTCCCTTCCCCGCCTGCAGCCATGGAAAGAGTAGAATGCACCCGCACGAGATCAGTTTATGATTATCAGTTATGATGCAACATCCGGCTGGCGGCCAGTCACCAGTGGAGTCCCACAGGGGTCAGTGTTAGGCCTGGCACTATTCAACATTTTATTGACGATATGGATAAGGGAATCGAGTCCATNAGTTTAAGACTGTGTCCTCTTGTTCTATCACTTGTAGCCAGAGTGAAGAGACCAACACCCAGCTGGCTACACCTCCCTTTCAGGTAGTTGTAGAGAGCGATAAGGTCTCCCCTCAGCCTCCTCTTCTCCAGACTGAACAATCCCAGCTCTCTCAGTCGCTCCTCATAGGGCCTGTGTTCCAGCCCCTTCACCATCCTTGTCACCCTTCTCTGGTCACGCTCAAGGATCTCAACTTCCCTCCTAAATTGAGGAGCCCAGAAGTGAACACAGTATGCAAGATGTTGTCTAACCAGTCCTGAGTACAGGGGAAGAATAACTTCTCTAGTCCTACTGACAACACTGTTCCTGATGCAGGCCAGGATACCATTGGCTTTTCTGGCCACCTGGGCACACTGCTGACTCATGTTAAGTTTTCTATCAACTAGCACTCCCAGATCCCTTTCCACCTGTAGAAAAAAAAAAAAAGAAAAATATTTAGTGGTATTTCACTGATGGCCGGTCGCCCGGCACCGACAAGCATGTACCCGACCTCCCACTTATTCTGCAACTTTCATGTCTCTTCACAGCGCCAGACTAGAGTCAAGCTCAACATGGTCTTCTCTCCCTGCTGATTCTGCCAAGCCCATTCCCTTGGTTGTGGTTTCGCTGGATAGTAGGTAGGGAGAGTGGGAATCTCATTCATCCGTTCGTGCGCGTCACTAATTAGGTGATACATATGCTTGCAACTCCATTTGATGAAGAGTGAATTGTGTTCTTTATAAAGAAAATAATATTCCTGAGGGGAAAATAAATTGAGATATAGAATGAAGTTCACAGGTTCACAGGTTATTCTGAGTTATTCACAGGATCATCTAGTCCAACTCCCAAGTGAATGCCTACCCAGGGATGAGGCCCACAAGCATGGAACCATGGGCACCACTCTCCATCCATTCAAGCCTGCCACCATCTAGACAATGTCACTGAGCTCCTTATCAAGTCTTCTCTTAAACACCTCCAGGAATGGTGACTCCACCACCTCCCTGGGCAGACCATTCCACTGAGAGAAGTAAAAGTGGATAGAGGATTATGTGAAAATTATTTTTCTGTATCCTTTATCTAAACTCAAAGGAAAATCTTTTTTACTATGTCTTTTTTTTACAACTGTAATGTGTCACATCAAGGGATAAAGATGATGGGCTGGGTAAGATTTAGTCTAAAATTGTTATTTGGTATTTGTTTATCCCATAGACAAATGGTAACTTGATTTTTTTAGACTCTAAATTAAGGACAAAGGCTAAGCTGGAGCAATGTGCTGTTCCTCNCTCATCCTCAGTTAGGGGGAAGAGGCAGTGTGCCCAGCTGTAGTCAAAACACTTGTGTGTTATCAACACCCTTCCAAGGCACAGCATTGCGAGGACTGCTGTGGGCTCAGACAGACCCAATACACTCCCCTGGCGTAGTTTAAGGCCATGTCCTCTCATTCTGGTGTCGTCAGACAGAGAGAAGAGATCCTCATCCACCTGGCTGCAACCTCCCCTCAGGTAGTTGTAAACAGCAATCAGGTCGCCTCTGTCTGTCATTAGGTAGTCAACAATAAGGATTAGTTTTGTTTGGTTTTGGGTCTTTGGATTTTTGTTTGATTTTGGTTGGGTTTGGGGTTTTTGTTGGGCTGTTTGTTTTTGGGGTTTTTTTTTTTGCTTTGGTTTGTTGTTTTTTTTAAATAAAGCTCTGCCTACCTCTGGAAAGAGACAGTCCCTAGGAAACAGATGTCTCTTCCACTTCTGTGAGATGAAAATAAAAGTGACTATGTGACTATGTAAACCCGTTCAGTGTGTTTGAATCAAAAGCCGGTTGCAGGCAGCTGTGTTTCTGCCTTTCTCTTTTGTCCCTACTATGGGAGGACAGAAGGAGACATTGTAAGTCAAGAATTGCCAACACTGTAGGACTTTAACAGAATATAGAATGTACTGAATGGCATCATGAAGTACCCTCTGCTCAAAAACTAACTGTACACACTGCTTTGATGAAAGAGTAAACACCAGGAGCGTATTGTTCAGCAGCTAAAGGTATATTCTTCCTTAACAATACATGCAGTGTATTGGAATTTATTCCTGCCATTCACATGAGTAATGGTAACAGCATGGGTACTACCACACTATTCACCATGGGTTACGTTATTCGCCTGTGTGTGATTATGTCTTCTCTGCCAGAAATTTCTGAGGAAATTCTTCAGGACAACTTAGACGGGTAATAAACACTGTTGCCTACATTTAACCAATATGGCTTGGTTATATAACTGACTAATATAATTTTTTTTTTAAAATAAAAAACTCTGGTTTTCTTTTCTATTGTAATAGATTATCTTTCCTAATCTAATAGAATAGTTGGATTAGCTATAAAAATGTCTAATGTATTAGAATTAGCAGCCATTTGTGTCTTTTTCTATTTGTTTTAATCTAGTTATTATGACAGACATGAAATGTAACACCCTCTCATTAAAATAAATGTAATAATATGACATAAACTAACAGAAGTATGTATGTTCCAAGAAAATGTTCTTCTCAGCCTCCTCTCATACTGCTAAGATACAAAATTAAGTAAAATTCCTCACTCACAGTGTTTAGAAGCATCAGGGTTAACAGAAAGAGAAGTCAGAAGAGTTTTGATATTTTCATTCCTATTTTTCACTCTGGAACTCCATGAAAAATCCTAGAGCATTGTTTCAGGATACCTAGAGCAATAGAAATTACTGTGATTTGAATGATAGAATGAATTCTTAAATGCTGCTTGGAGAAAGGTCTTTGACAGAGGTGGCATTTAAAAATTATACCAAAGTAACCAAACCCAAAAATACACTAAGATCAGAAAGAAAGCATAAAAAAAAAAAAAGCTTTTTTAATCTCTTAAATTACACTTTGGTTGTTAATCTCATTACATAGAGCTTTGTTACTTAAAATGTACTTTTTAAAATAGTCACACTAAACCCTGCAAGCAGATTTTTTTTTTTCTGACGGCATCAGAGAGAAGATCTTTCTATTATGTATCCAATTGTGACGGAAATGCAAAGCCAAATAGCAGAAATAAATCATTACTAGTTAACAAAAAGCATAATTTCTGGTCATGGAGTGTATCTGGAAACACCATTTCCCAAAAGAACATTCAGTCTCAGACATATCACTGAACGAATGGCGTACCTTTGTGTAGAGGCTGTGCTGTGATATTTACCCATGACATTTCCCCGGTAAATTGAGTTGTAATATATTTTCCAAAGTAAGGTAGAATTTCAGCTTCATTTGATATATAAATATATTTATATAAAACATATCCACTTCAGTTTCAAGCAGATTTCATGTCTTAGAGTCTGTGTCAGTTTACAGGAAATGAGTTGTACAGAAATTCACAGCTACAAAACACTGTATATGTGGGGAGTTGGGGGACGGACAAGCAGATTATAAATGCTGATGAACAGTAAAGAAGATGAAGGAGAGTTTTTATCATCATGAAGTTTAAAATCAGAAAGACGCTTTTCAAAGGAGGAAACTGGAAAGGAAAACCTAGATGTTTTAATGATGCCAGGCCTTTGTAATTTATTTTTATCCCAGGGTAAATTACCGTAAGACACTGTACAGGCAAAGACCCTGGGCGAATTTGGAATGAGATACCCAGCAAAACTCCGGTCCCAGCTACAAGCAACTTGCTTACCTCAGCTTTGCAGGTCTTCACAAGTTTAAGTCTAATTATAACCTTGACAAAATATAAGAAATTAAATCAAGATTTTGGACTGGCCGCTTGAGCAGGCAATTAAGTCCTTTGAAATGTTCATGGCTGCAGTTTTCTCAAATTCCTCTTCCCTGCAGACATTATCAAAGAGTGATGTTTTTCTAAGTTCATTTTTAAAAATCTGGTTGTAATACACACAATGACAGCACATACACAAACAGTTTAAAATTTAGAACGCGTTTTTCCAGGATTAAGGTATCTACCACTTCTTTGGTTCTTCTTTATTAAGTTCTGTTTAGTTTGAATAACATCATGTCTGACCTTTTGTCCTTTTTTCATGATGTTCCATATTTCCTGGATTTGTGCTGAAAGTGTGAGTAGCTTGACTTGCCCTGCCTAGTGTCTGGAGAAGTAGAAGCAAAAAGATGCACAATTTGAAGTGCCCAGGAGCCTTCATTCAGTTCTAATCTAGGACAGGGAAGTTTTAGAGAACTGAAGCTGTTCCTTGAATTGAGTTCAACATGCTAGTCCCCAGAAATCGTATGTGTTTCTTCCCCTTCCCATTCCCAGCAGAGTGCCCCATAGTGGAGCCACTTTGGGCTATCCCAAGCTAACAGGGTTTGTCTGATATGTTGTGTGCTATTGCAGTTTCAACTAAACATAGAAACATAGAAAACAACAATTTAAATTATGGAGACCAACTTATATTAGTTTCTAGAATTGCTTTACTCATCATATAAAAGAAAGACAGAAAAAGAAAGAAAGAAGGAAAGAAAGAAAGAAAGAAAGAAAGAAAGAAAGAAAGAAAGAAAGAAAGAAAGAAAGAAAGAAAGAAAGAAAGAAAGAAAGAAAGAAAGAAAGAAAGAAAGAAAGAAAGAAAGAAAGAAAGAAAGAAAGAAAGAAAGAAAGAAAGAAAGAAAGATTCTTTCTTGTCTATATGAGGTGGTGAACAACCTTCATTATTTTGAGAGTGGAGAGAATGACAGGTTGAGCAGCACAGCCTTTATATAAAGTTACCTTTTATCCTAGCTGGGGTTTAGTTTGCAAAGCAGTATTTGTGAAAGGAAAGGTTGCCTGCCATGAGACATATTTTTTTGTATAATGCATGCTAGAAAATAGGCCTTTCTACATGTTCTTCCCAATTTTAAAATTAACTATTAAATCAGTCCTGGAACAAGGGATTAAAGAGAAATTGTGTGGGCAGGTACTGCCTATGAAATATGTTGATTAGCAATCCTGGTCAGTTTTGTCCATGGAACAGGGACAACAACATTGTCTAACCTTGACACATCAGCAAAATATACAGAGATTTCAGTCACCATCCATTTCAGCCTTAATAGTAGCTGCTGATACTTTAATAACTTCTGGCAATTATGGTTTTGCATTCTGATTATCACCCCATTATAAGTGGAATAAACAGGTCACATTCCCTCTCATGAGACCCCATGGAGCCATCAGAAGTAACTTTCTAATGCCAGTGATCTACAAAAGATCAAAGGAAAGTCCTAGAAGTAAAGGAAAGTAAGTCCTGTGATCCTCTCTCAAACCCAGTCTGTTCATATGGCTTTGAGATTCCTACAGTCAACTCCACACGTCCACAAGGCCATTCTCCACAAAGAAAAAACTTGTCTCCAAACATATCACACACACACATGCTTGAAATGACTGATTCAGGTCAGTGAAGAAAAGAGACTTTTCCCTGTATACATAATTTTCAGTCCAATATGATCTTCAAACAGCTGTGAAAGACAGAAAATGAAGTGCAGAGATCATGAAGAGGGAGAGAGATTCTCATCCTCTTTTGTACCTGAAGACCCTTCTCCTGTCTAGTCAGGTTATATAACAACATGAGTAGGAAGATACGATTATGATCAAGCCCCTTCTAATCTGAAGAGCAATGATTTTCATCTTGAATCAGTTTTCCTTATTATTCATAACACTTTGGTTTTGAATGACTCATGCAACGTTGTGTATCTGAATGACTCCTTTCAAGGTCATATAGGAAATCCTTCTTTGCCACGAATTATTTTACTTGAAAAGAAGACAATTGAGGAGAAAAGACATGTAGAAGAGTTGTCAGTTTGCTGCTTATAGGATTGTTGTGAATTCCTATCTGAAAACTTAACTTGCTCTCCCATTTTTGTAAACTCAGTCTCCTGACAAGCAAGCACATAAGCTGCAGGTAAAGGTCACATTTAGCTAGGAGGTTCTCTTTGATTCCCATCAGGATCTGTTCTGTTCTACAGCTGCTGCACTACTGTTAACAGTAAATAAAGTCAATTAAATCTTATTGGAATGGGATTACAGTCCTAAATCATGCAAGAACAGGTTAGGAGAGGAATAGAACTGGCAGACGCCAAGGAGTACTCTCCTTTGAAAAGTATTTGAACACCCCGAAGAAAGGATTGAGGTCTACAAAAATATCTAAGGATAGATATTGAAGCCAAATATGTCTTCTGAAAGCTCAGAGTCTGGGCTAAAGATGTGCTGTAGAGCTGAAACACTTGGGAACAGAAAAGCTGAGTGAGAATGTCACTGTCAGCTGTTTGTCACTTGCTGCAGAAACCAAAACCCCAGACCTGCTTCTGGGGAGGGACTGAACAGCAGAGAGTGCACCAAGTAGGATGGAAAAACAGAGTGAAACTCCATGCTGACTCATTGATTTGAATTGTCAAATGGACAAAATAGATTAACAGAGGGCTGAGTTTTCCACAGCCCCTGGGCTAACGATTGCTGGAACCAGTGCAGAGCCAATAGGTGTTGACCCCTTGGGCTGGATGTGAAGGAGGCTGAGTATGCCATAACCAAATACATTCTCCCAAAGCATTGGGGAGACCATGGGGCTCAGTGACAGAGCAATCTGCTGCAACAGGAGTTATCAGTACAGAAGTGGATAGGAGAACAGTATAGGTTTCATTGCAAAAACACTGTACTAGTGTAGATGAAATACTCTTTGTTTCTTGAATGTTCCTGTCATTCCATCAAATCCATATGCAGCATGCATTCTTAGTTGAAGGCCAATTTTAATATGTGACCATTTAAAAATAATGTTAGGCACTACAAACTAATGTAAATTATATCAAAGTCTAGACTCCAGCATGCACATGTTACTGCCTACTTTAGGCAGTGAAGTCCTTATGATTTTATTTAACTGCTAAAAATTGATATTAAAACAAGAATCTGCAGGCTTAACAGTAAGGTATTAACATTAGAAATCTGCCACTTCAACATGGTTATGAAAATGGAACGTAAGTAAAATTTACTCTGAATGCTTTATTTGTTTTGGTTTGGTTTTTTTGTTAAGGGGCATTGATTTCTTTATTACACTGTCATCTCTCTGCACTTTTACTGCAGTACTCTTGTTAAGTGTTTTACCTCTCTGTTACTTCTGGAAAGTTTCAGTCAATAACAGTTTACTAGCATCCCTTATGTGGTACTTTCCTTCCCAAAAAAGAGGAGAATTTTGTCCACAAGCAAATATTCCAACTTTTTCAAGCTAAATCAAAATTTCTGGATCCTAGTGTAGCGCGCAAAACATGTGTCACTTGTTTTGGAGTGAAATTCAACTAGATTTTGGAGTGAAATTCAAGAGAACCTTTGCACTGCAGTTAACTGTCTCCAGTAGTAGCAGTAGATGGCAAAGTTTATTTTAGGCGAATGCTGAAAAGTGAAGAAGCCTCACAAGTTTAAGACTGAAAAGGAAGAGTTGGCATAATTCTCACTGAAGGACCGGCTGTTCATAAAGTATTTTGCCCTTAGATGACTTATGAAGGGCTGTTTACATACAGTATAATTCGTGGTGTCTCATATTTTGCCAGATGATCAATAATGGACTTTGTAGCAATAACTGAAGACTGATTATTACTTTGGCAGCTGATATGCTTCAGGGCATTTGAGATATCAACAGTGCTAGCTAGCTGTGTCCCAAAAGGCTTTCAGAAAACACATACATTTTTGGTCCNGTAGTCGAGTGGGTGCGAATCTCTTCTCTCAGGCTGTCAGCACCAGAACAAGAGGTCATGG
This sequence comes from Pitta sordida, assembly GCA_013390025.1. Lineage (NCBI taxonomy): Eukaryota > Metazoa > Chordata > Aves > Passeriformes > Pittidae > Pitta > Pitta sordida. The sequence goes on along the minus strand of WEKX01002716.1, from coordinate 151,413 downwards.
CCTCAAGCTATGCCAGGGGAGGTTTAGGCTGGATGTTAGGAAGAGCTTTTTCACAGAGAGAGTGATCTCTCATTGGAACGGTCTACCCAGGGAGGTGGTGGAGTCGCCAACCCTGGAGTAGTTTAAGAAAAGTCTTGATGAGGAACTCAGTGACATGACCTAGATGATGGGAGGCTTGGGTGGCTGGAGCATGGTGATCCTGGTTCCATGCTTGTGGGTTTGATCCCTGGGTGGGCGTTCGTTTGGGAGTTGGACTAGATGATTCTACGGGTCCCTTCCAACTCGGAATAACCTATGTATCTATGAACAGTAACTGAGGACCAGTAAAGAAATGTTAGGGGTACACATTTAATGAGAAAGGACTACATTTGGGGGCAACTGATTTGTGCCCAATGGTATAATTATTGTCAATATTATGTAGGCAGTGATCCCCCGTTACTCGTGGGCTGTTGGGTCTGGCCCTCTTGATTTGAGTCTTGGAATCCGCAAAGATAGCAAACCCACTAAGTATTCAAGTACACCATGCCCGTAGCCATGCCCGCTCCCCTAATAAGGTCTGGAGGATGGTCCTGAGAGTGCAGTTCCCTCTGTAATGCCTCATTAAAGTGGAGGAAATGCCTTTTGCCACATTCCAGCTCCAGGAAGAGAGCTAGTTTTCCAAGTACAGAAACCAGCTGGGAGCCGGGAACCCCACCACGGGATCCTGCCACTTTGCCTGCCACGTCTGTGCTCAGTTTTATTGCGGCTTCTGGTTGCTGGTGTGTGTCTCTTGCATTCAAACAAGGCAGAGGCGGCACACCTCTCCAGAGCAGGACTCTGAGGGAGGCTTGAGGAATGAGTTCAGTGCTGGCCGGGGGGACACCAGTGGGTACTGTGGTACTGTGTGACGGGAGTGACAGCTGAACAGGCTGAGACAGTCCCTGCTGTTCAAAGGGGCTGCTTTGTTTGGGGTTTATTTTTCTGGGAATGTAACAGCCCTGACCAAAGCTTTTCTGGCAAGAGTGGGTGAGATGAAGCAGCGCTGATCCGGCCACCCCGGGATGAAGCGGGTGGCTCCTGACATGTGCAGGGCAGGGACGGACGGGAGCCATCGTACCACCAGAGGACAGATGAAGACCCTCCTGTCCCTGCGCCTGCTGCCTAGCCCACAGCTCTCCCCTTCCCTCTCCTACCCTCCCTCTGCCCCTCCTCTGCCCCACATATCCTACAAGGGAACTTTTAATTCCCTTGTGAGGGGGGTTCCGGTGCCAGCACTCTGACGTCAGACGTCTTTGCCGCTGGCATTGGGACACATGGAGCTATACCGCCTGTGTTCCGACGGTGCCGGCAGAGCTGAAATGTGGTGCCGAGTCGGTGGCTCCACTCCTGTCCACCTGAGTTTAAATCTTCTGTCCGTCGCCACCCCGAGGTAGGCATTGGCAGCGTCAACTGTCCTCCACCATCCCGTGGTTCGCAGTCACGCCGTGCCACCATTCCCAGAAGTGCCAGCATGGCCCCAGTTCCTTTGCGCCGCGGGCATGCTTCAGCACTCCCAGCTTCACGTAGATGGGACCAGCACCCCTTTCTCCTAAACGGTGAGAATGAGGCATGTACGGCAAGGCTGGTGGGTGGTGACGGTGGGGGGGACCAATTATATATTCATAAACTCATTATATATTCACAAGCTAATGGGTTCGCGGTACGTTCTGTGCGCACTCCAAAGTCACACAACCCACTGAAAAATCACCCGCAACTATTCGGATCCAGCAAATTACTGATCGCGACTCTGCCGAGGATCACTGTATATGCAAAGACATTCTTGTGACTGTGAAGAATATGGCACAACATTAAATGTAATTTTTCATCTGTTTGGGAATTCTTAACAGAGGTTGATATCTGAAGATAATGACTCAAAACTCTGTGTTGCAAGTAGAGAACCACATTTTCTTTGTCCTATAGAGAGAAGAAAACCCCAAATTTACATAGTGGCACATGCCGTTTTGCTGTGTTTGAGGGGTTTTTTTGGATACATTAATCCCAACATCCCTCAGCTTTTTAGTATTTCATCATACTGAGTTCAAGCAGACTCAAGTGAATGGTTCTGCAGGCTCAAGAGTGCTGCTCCCTCTGGGATGACATTTACTAACATGGCAGGTCTCCAAGGCTGCTCCCTGATTAATGAGGAGAACAGGTGCTGTGCAATCTAAATTGGTTTAGCTGTAGTAAAAGCATTCATATCAAAGAGCAAACATTGCTGAAAGTCCATATTCTGGTTTACCTACCGGATAACTTTTTCAAAGTCTGTATTAGGAAGCACCTGTCTGAGCACCTCATAGAAATAAAACTGTTTGTGTCTGACAGTAATGATAGACAGCCCTAGTGATTGCTATTACATCTGTAGGAGTTTTTCCAGTGTAGGTGGTCTCCAAAGTGTTCATCCACAGGTATGTTTGCCAGCGTATTTATAAATGCAAGGTATCTAACTGAATACACTTGGAAAAGACAAAATGATCTCTAGAAACTATTAAGGCTGGACAAAATAGCAGAAGACACTTTGGCAATCTATTCCTCCTTTACTTGCAAGGAATATCTCAGAGAGGCAGAGGGTAAGTTTGATAAGTGTAAGTAGCCAACACTGAGGCAGTTGCTGAGATTTTGGGATATGAGGTTTCCAGAGCAAGGTCATAGTTTTCTGGCTATTTTTTGCTATAAACTGTGTTTCTATTTTCCTAAGTATTGAAGGGCTCTTATAGAATCTCATAGGTTATTAGGGAAAGTTAGTGACCTGCTGAACCACTTAGACACTCACAAGTCTATGGGGCTGAGCAGAATTCACCCAAGCATACTGATTTATCTGGAAGAAGAATCACAGAATCACAGAATATTCTGAGTTGGAAGGGACCCACAAGGATCATCGAGTCCAACTCTTAACGCTGTCTCCCTGGCAGGAATCGAACCCGGGTCTCCCACACGTCAGGTGGGGACACTTACCACTGTACTAAAGTGAAGTTCAGCAAGCTACTCTCCATCATGTACCTTCAGTCGTGGTTAACCAGGGAAGTTCCAGATGACTAGAGGTTGGCCAATGTAATGACCATCCACAAGAACGGTCAGAAGGTGTCTCTGGGGAACGACAGGCCTGTCAGCCTGTCAGTCTGACCTTCATGCCTGGAAAGGTTATGGAAAAAATCTTGAGTGTCATGCAGCATATACAGGTCAATTAAAGGATCAGGACCAGCCAGCATGGGTTTTGGAAAGAGAGGTTCTAGTCTTGAGCTCCTGATCTCCTTTTATGACCAGGTGACTCACCTAGTGGATGGGGGAAAGGTTAAGTCTGCATGGACTCCAGTAAAGCCTTTTACGCTGTATCCCACAGTTTTCCTGGAGAACCTGACAGTCCACTCCTTAGACAGTCCTTTTTAATATCTTTATCAATGATCTGGATAAGGAAGTCGAGTGTGCCTTCAAGAAGTTTGCAGCCAACACTAAGTTGAATGGGAATGCTTTTTTCTGGAGGGTAGGAGGCCTGTGCAGAGGGATCTAGACAGGCTGGATCAATGGTCTGAGGTAAATGGTATGAGGCTCAATAAAACAACGTCAGGTGCTTGGGACACAATCATGCCAGGCAGTGCTACAGGATGGGAGGAGTGGATAGAAAGCAACTCAGCAGAAAAAGACCTGAGGATGCTGATCAAAAACTGACTGAACATAAGCCAGTAGTGTGGCCAGGTGGCCAAGAAATTCAGTGGCGTCCTGGCCTGTGTCAAGAGTAACATGGCCAACAGTACCACCAAAGTGATTTTCCTCCTGTATTGGGTACTGGTGAGGCCACACCTTGACTATAACCCACTCTGGGTCCCTCACTACAAGAAAGACATTGAGATCCTGAAACGTAAATTGTATGATGAGCAGTTGAGGAAGATGGGATTGTTTAGCCTAGGGAGAAGGAGAGTCAGGGGGGACCTTATCACTTTCTACAACTACCTGAAAGGAGGTTATAGCAAACTAGGGGTTGGCCTCTTCTCCCAAACAACAAGCCACAGGCCAAGATGACAGCCTCGGGCTGTTTCAGGGGAGGTTCAGGTTGGACATCAGGAAGAATTTCTTCACTGAAAGGATAGTTAAGCATTGGAATGGGTTGCTCAGGGAGATGGTGGAGTCGCTGTCCCTGGAAGTGTTCAAGAAATGACTGGATGTGGCATTTAATGCTACACAGGTTTCACACAGGTTTCACACAGGTTATTCTGAGTTGGAAGGGACCCACAGAATCATCTAGTTCAACTCCCAGACGCACAAGCATGTAGCCACAGGCACCACGCTCCATCCATCCAAGCCACCCACCATCTAGACCATGTCACTGAGCTCCGCATCATTTTAGTTGACATGGTTCTATTCAGTCAAAGGTTGGACTTGATGATATTAGAGGACTTTTCCAACCTTAATAATTCTATGATTCTATAATACATAACTAAATATTTTCTATCAAATATTCATGATAGGCAAGGTAGGTAAGGTTTTCTTGTTTTAAAATGTCTTTTTGCTTGAGAACAGCTCCAGTAGACAATTATGAAGTACATGATGATAGCTAAAAATTAATTTCTTATCCACAGAAAAGGAATAATAGTTTCTTACACAAATACAAACTAAACATAACAATTAGTATAAACAGTGGAAAAATGTGTTGGATTAATAGATAAATGTGATCATCTGAATACATCTGGCTTCAGACAATCTCTGGATGACCGGGGTTTTACCTCTCTAATCCTATATAGAACTGAAGACAACAGAAATATACTTTTAGAACATTAGTATTAGAATGAGGTACTACAACCATGATAGAATCAAAGAAACTTCCATCTTATTGTAAAACAAACCAAGTGAAAATACTATGCTCCATCTCGTGCTCAAGTACTTTTTTGGCAACTACTAGCTTGTTTGGATGCCAGCTCTGCTCATCAGGAATTATGAGGCCCATCAGCGTAGTTGATAAACTGAGAAATGCATCTGAAGGAAGACCATATGGCCAAATGCTGTCCTTAATTTATTTCTGAAGGAATATGTGGCCTGAAAATAGACAGGAATAGGGGCAGGTATGTAAGTAGGTCCTTCCCTAGCATAAACTGGCCCAGTATTATAATCTCTCAGTCTTTTGTACTGATCTTTACCCCTGTCTGCATTTCTGTTGAAGTAAACTGTGATGTGTGGGGAAATGATCTAAGATCATTGAATTCAAGTAACAAGTAAGGAGAAAAATACATTTTCTTATGTAGCATTAAGGGAGAAAATAAACCTAGTCTTAAATTAGTCTCTGGAGTTAAAGGCTGTGTTCAAGGCAGTGTTCAAGTCTGAGCTGAATAGGGTTTTGAGTAAACTAACACAGTGGAGGTTGTCCAATCCTTTTTTGCACTCACAGGGTGTAGACCCAGAGCAGTTACATTGTTTTTCACAGAGGAAAAATAGCAGTACAGTTTGGGGCAATCAGTTACTAGAATTTGGAATTGCCCTTTAAACACAGCTTATTGATTAACAGAGATATTTCTGTACTGTTTGCTTTGTGCATTTGAAGAATTACAATTAAGTTAAAATTATCAGCATAGTTTATTGTCTGTTTCCTAAGGACTGCTGGTTAGGATTTAATTTGACAGTAATCTACATGAGAATAAGATTTTACTGTAAGATTAATTCTACTGAGCCCATTTAATATGTTGGTTACTTCAATTAAACACCAGGAAATCTCCCTGGAAAAATTGCCACGTTGCAAATAAACACTATTGTTATTGCTATTAATTGCATGGCATCTTAGATTTTTATAACTCAATATATACGTATTAACAAAAATCTGTATAAAAAATAAAGGAGATGCTAGTTCTGCTATTGCATATATAGAAAACTTTTTGACAGAATAACACAACAGTACCTGTATTATTACAGTCTATCATTACAGAGTTGCTTCTCCTTTTGGTGCCCACATGATATTTAGCTTTTCCAGCATACTTTTAGAATACTAATTGTATAGGAAAGTAGACGTGATTTCACTGACCTTTATATTACAGAATCACAGAATCACAGAATATTATGAGTTGGAAGGGACCCACAAGGATCATCCAGTCCAACTCACCATCTAACACCCGTACAGAGACCGAGAGCACATCCCAGAGCACAACACCAACCTAGATCCCTCACAGTCTAGCAGGCCACTCCGAGCCAGAAGGGGCCCANTCTGTACGGGTGTTAGGTGGTGAGTTGGACTAGATGATCCTTGTGGGTCCCTTCCAACTCATAATATTCTGTGATTCTGTGATTCTATATTGCTTTTTTAAAAAAACTTTTCCTTTAGGAATACTCAGGATTTAGCAGTCTACAATATTTCCTTTTCAGGACATTTTAGTAGAGTTCAGTAACTCTTTACTTTTTGGCAACACAGTCATCATCATTGAACTATCCCTATTTTTCCATTCAGAGTAGCAAGCATCAGTATATTTCATACTGTCATGTTTTGGGTTTTTTCCCCTCTGGCAGTGAGGGGGTTAACAGCTTCTGCCTGGGCCTCCGTTGCTGCTATGGAGATCANACGCTCTGATCTTGTTACTTAGTAAATAAAATCCTTTATATTCTTCACTTGTAGTTTGCCTTGTTTTGCCTGTGATAAGTTTTTTTTTTCCAGTTTATTTCCTCCAGGAGAGGTTGTGGGTGAATCTCTGGCATCCAGCCAGGGTCAAACCATGACACATATTTTTATATAAATATTCCTTTTAGTTTTATTCCTAAAATAAAGGAAATAGAACAAGAAACAAAACTTTTTCAATTGCATTCTCTCCATAACCTTAAGATTTCCCTAAAATCATGATTTTTACAGTGATATTGAGAGCTGATCATGGAATATCAGGGGCTTTATATGTTCCAAAGACCTCAGGTACTCTGAAGAATGATATGGTAAATGTCTTTTTAGGGATTTTTTTTGGAAATCCCTCAGGCCTTACTCATCCTTGTGCTTCAGAATCAAGAAGAACTGTGGACACTCCTCAGTCATAATTGAAGTAAGCTGTCCAGAGGAACAAACAAAATGTCTTCAGCTGTAATATCTAAAAAGATTGGTTCTTTCAGTACTGTTCTATATTAAGTTCATGTTAGGCCAACAGTAACAAAAAACGAGTAAATAGTGAATTTTTCAAATAGACCGACTGCTTTGAAAGCATAGTTTGTCCAGTCAGTGGAGGTTTTATTTGACACAGACTTTTTTCTGATTCAATAATGTATTGTAAATTTTGCTTGGATTTCAGAGACTCATGCAAACTCTACCATTGTTTCTGTAATCAGATTAGTATGTCCTGACTGTTAAACCAATGTGAAGCCCAATAACTTTTAATTGAATTCTGGATGTAGACTGCTCTGGTACACAAATAACATCTAAACAATCCAAAATTGGAATTGTATCTCTCAACAGAAATGCTATCCTTTAATTGAAAGAACCTAGATCTATGCTTTCAGCTATTGCTTTCACCTGATTGGTATCAAGCGTTCAAGGTCTCTCAGCTTGTCTAGTGTATTAGATGTACACAAGAGATCATCTTCTTGTCTAGAAGACAGGAAGAGTCTGGAGCTCTTAAAGTGAATAATTCATTACAGCTATGCACAGAGCACAGAACCCTAGGGCACCAGTGATGCTCAGAAATACCTCTAATGTGTAGGGTGATGGCAATCTGGTTAAGTTTAAAATACATCAAAAATGTTATTGCAATAAGAAGCATCCTTTAACCATACCAAGACAAAAAATAAAGTATTTTTTCCCTATTTTTAAGATTAATATATTAGCAGAAGGAACTGTCACTGGAGACAACTTGAGCTCCAATGATGTGTAATCACCTAGAAATCTATTAAAAAAAACCCCAAAGCAAGTAGTATCTTTGGTAAGTTTTTAACTGAGGAATTTATCTGTTGCAAGGTCTTCTGGGACATTAAGAATCAAAATATGTTGCAAATGTAGTCATCTCAGAGCTTTAGTATTTCTTTTTCTTTTTTATTTTCACTATGATAAGAAATAGTCAGCTAAAAAAAATAGTTAGGTGTCTGTGAGACCTGAAGGGATTTAGAATCTAAGTTTTTGGAAGGAGGTTTGCAAACACCATGTGAGTTTACTTATGTTATGACTGCTGTAACAAAAAGTTTCTTGTTTTTTGAATGGGAAAAACATTGAATTTCTGGATTAAAAAGTTGTTTCCTGACTTGCATGTCAAAAAATACCAGCATGAAAGGTAAGTTGCATTTTCACAATGTCTGTGGAGAAACACAGGCTAAACTACCCTCTGAAGACTCCTGTCTCTCTCCAGAGATTTATAGAGGGATTACCAATTTCCAGGGAGGAGTAGATGCTTTTCTAGTAGATGGCTACATTAGGTTATTCCTGTTTGAGCCAGAGCATATCTTTTAAATCTATTCAATTAGATTTCAAAATGGCAGAGACGAAGACCCAAGCACATTCTTGGTGTATTTCATTGTATCCCTGTTTATTTGGCACTATTTTTATTCTGCTAGATTTACAGACTAATGATTCCTTCCATTATTTTGACCTTACATTCATATGTCAGTTGAAGAGCCTATGATATCAAATATATCCTTTCTATGAAAGTAATCACAGATTCGTAGCCTTATCTTCTCCTTAATCACAGTCCTTCATGCTGTGTAACGGGAAGCTGAGATTTCCTGATTGAATCCGAAGAGTTCTAACTGATAAAGCTCTGCAGTGTGCCCAGGTGGCTAAGAAGGCCAATGGCATCCTGGCCTGTATCAGGAACAGAGTGGTCAGTCGGACTAGGGAGGTTGTCCTTCCCCTGTACTCGGCGCTGGTCAGACCTCATCTTGAGTACTGTGTGTAGTTCTGGGCCCCCCAGTTTAAGAAGGATGTTAAGCTTCTTGAGAGGGTGCAGAGAAGGGCGACCAGGATGGTGAAAGGACTGGTGGACAAGCCCTGTGGGGAGCGACTACGGGAGCTGGGGTTGTTCAGGCTGGAGAAGAGGAGGCTCAGAGGTGACCTCATTGCTGTTTACAACTACCTGCGGGGAGGTTGCCGCCAGGTGGGTGTGAATCTCTTCTTTCAGGCTGATGACACCAGAACGAGAGGGCACGGCCTCAAGCTACGCCAGGGGTGGTTTAGACTAAATGTTAGGAAGAGGTTTTTCACAGAGAGAGTGAACTCTCATTGGAATGGTCTGCCCAGGGAGGTGGTGGAGTCACCGTCCCTGGAGGTGTTTAAGAGAAGACTCAATGAGGAGCTTAGTGATATGGTCTAGCTGGGGGGTGTAGGGCTGGATGCTCCTGTAGGTCTCTCCTGGCTCGGAGTGGCCTGTGCGCCTCTGAAAGATTTAGGTTTATGTTTACCACTCTGGGATGTGCGTTCGGTCTCTGTACGGGCGTTAGATGGTGAGTTGGACTAGATGATCCTTGTGGGTCCCTTCCAACTCGTAGTATTCTGTCATTCTGTGATTCTGTGAAGTTTACTTAGGGTTTCAGTGTCCTTGTCATCAAAATCATGAAGGATTTTCTGTTACTATATTGGTCCAGGCACCATAAAAGTTTCATTATGTTTCCTTTGCCAGCCAAGTTTAAAGGAATTTCCAGGAACAGCAGTCGTCCTTGGTGAAAATATTACCAGACACACATGCCAAAACAGACCTTGAATGTTTTGCATTAAACAAGTTTTATTTGTACTTTCTGTCTGTATATGTGTCTCTCTATGTGTTTGTACACTTTATACACGTACACAAATTTTGAAGGCTCAATAGTTCTTTGCTATAGGTTTAACAAACTTGTTGGACCATCCTGCATTAAAATGCACTGAAATTCCCCAGTTCTAAACAGAACCTTGGGGAAATTTTATTCCATGTCTTAGCTTCTTGCTGATACAGGTACATTAAGTATAACAACATTTAACTGTTTTTTAGTGCAATGTAACGGGTTGTACCCTGGCTGGATACCAGGGAACTGAACAGTCACTCAGTCCTGATAATAAGATGATACGCAAAGGGTGGTTTGGAATAAGGCAGTTTAATATGAGCACAAATAAAGCAAAGCAAAAGCCCACGCAGAAGCAAAGCAAAAGAACTACTCTCTACTTCCCCATCCACAGAAGTGTCCACATCCAGAGAAGTAGGGCTCCTACGCATGTTAGGAAGCAGTCAACAAGAACAATGAATGCCCCCCCCCGTCCTTGCTCCCCTCCTCAGCTTTTATATCCGAACTGATGTCATATGGTATGGAATATCCCTTTGGTCAGTCTGGGTCAGCTGGCCTGCTTGTGTGCCCTCCCAGAATCTCATCCTCAGTTAGGGGGAAGGGACAGTGTGTCCAGCTGCAGTCAAAACGATTGAGTGTTATCAACACCCTTCCAAAGCACAGCATTGCGAGGACTGCTATGGGCTCAGACAGACCCAATACATGCTGTCATACTCTTCTGTCATAGCCTTAGTCAGCAAGTAGTGTAGCTCCATGTCAATTGCCAACCAAGAATGTTTTTTATTTATGCTGATCCCTGAACTATCACCAGAAGGACTCTGGGAGACTATAAATTGGACTGGCTAAAAAATAGCAAGATACGGTAAACAAAATCAAGTGCCAGAATTGTTTCCCCCGATGTTTAATTTACTTCTACAGACATAACATTATTATCAAAATTTTGAATTACTTAATTCCCTACTTTGAATTTTGTAAACAGTGCACATTCTCTCCCTCTTACATGGTGTTTGCACCCCTTGCGATGGACCTTGCTTGACTGCTATGCAGTGACCCCTCAAATTCACCAGTTTCTTTTGAAAATGCTGAAGGTATTACCCAACATTGTTCATAAAACGACTAAAACTGTTTATATCACATTGGAGTCAAAATGAGTAAGTTTTAAGTAACGGTTACTATCTTTCCTTGGGTTTGGCCGAAGCTGACTTACTAAAAAAGATTTATTTAGTAACAAGATATACACACATCTGTAGCAACCAACAAGCTTCATGTATTTCAGGACCAAGTCACCACAGTGCCTGTACCAGTAACAATGAAGGATAATATCACAGGGTACATGAAAGACAAGTGTACTAAATATTTTTTAAAAGGAGATAAAAAGTGCTCCAGGGAGGAAGATGTAACAAATTGCTAAACGACAAACTTGAAAGCGGAAAAGGTAATGCTCAGCAGCAATCACTATGGATGTCAAGACAAAAACTTATCAAACTAATCTTTTATGCTCCTCAAATTGAGCTTGAGCCAAGAATATTATTATTTTCAAAACAAACTAACAACAAAGGCTAATTTTAGCTCTAAGCTAATTAGTAAGTGGTGTGTTATCTGGGAGAAAATTACTGCACTCGGTTTGACATTGGTGAGGCCAAGCTCTTCACTTGAGACTCACGTTGGCTTTTATCTACCACACTTTGAAAGTGTGTAAAGGGAATAAATGGAAAAGATCCTAAAGAAAAGTTATGGAAACATAAGATGTGAAGCAAAGTTTAAAAAATGAGACTTGCTTAGCCTACAAAATAAAAAATATTGATCAGGGATTTGAATGTTTTTTATAGAATGGATGAGATCAACAGTTCCAATTGTTGGCTTAGGAAGAAACAAATGAAATTTCCAGTACGCAAATTGGATTGATTTTTTTTTTTTTTAAGCACTGGAATCGGAGCCCTAGAGCATGAAATTTTAGGTAAAAGCTGAGACAAAAATATGTCTGGGCTAATCTGAGCCAGTATTTAGGAATGGAACCACCTTCTAGGAGAAGGGCTGATTTTTGACTACCAATAACATCCAGCAATGAAATCCATTTTTGGCATAACACCTTCTCCAATAAATCTGTTTTAGGGAGTGCTAGTTAATGAAGTACGAAGGGAGGCTGAGAGTCAACAAAAAATTTAACAGGACAGGCAGCACAATGGTGTGCAATTTTTCCCAGGGCAAGACAAGCATAACCTTCTAGCCTGCATGATTTATGATTCATTATGTGGTCAGGGAAGGAGTGGTTCACAGGTTCACAGGTATTTCTGAGCTGAAAGGGACTCACAAGGATCATCTAGTCCAACTCCCCACCAACTAGACCATGTCACTGAGATCCTCATCGAGTCTTCTCTTAAACACCTCCAGGGATGGCAACTCCACCACCTCCCTGGCCAGACCATTCCAATGAGAGATCACTCTCTCTGTGAAAAACCTCTTCCTAACATTCAGTCTAAACCTCCCCTGACATAGCTTATGGCCATGTCCTCTCGTTCTGGTGTCGTCAGCCTGAGAGAAGAGATCCTCACACATCTGGCGGCAACCTCCCCGCAGGTAGTTGTAAACAGCAATGAGGTTGCCTCTGAGCCTTCTCTTCTCCAGGCTGAATAACCCCAGTTCCTGTAGCCGCTCCCTACAGGGCTTGTCCTCCAGTCCTTTCACCATCCTGGTCGCCCTTCTCTGGACCCTCTCAAGCAGCTCAACATCCCTCTTAAACTGGGGAGACCAGAACTG
>WEKX01002716.1:120377-138659 GCA_013390025.1 Pitta sordida | reverse complement strand
GAGTTCATCTGCTAGTTTTTTCATCACCCTTGGATGGATCCCATCCAGCCCCATGGACTTATGAGGATCCAAGCTGCTCAGAAGGTCTCTGACTACCTTCTCCTGGATTACAGGGGGCTATATTGCACCTCGACTCCTTCCGTCAGCCTACTAGTCCAGTTGCCTTGCAGGCAGTCTCTCTTACTGTTAAAAACAGAGGCAAAGAAGGTATTAAGTGTTTCTGTCTTTTCCTCATCTTTATTTACTATATTTCCCTCTGCATCCAATTTACCTAACGCTGATAGATAAAGTATAGAACCTCTTTCCAGTCTGATCAACCTCCTTGATGAATAGAAATTCATTATGAATATTTTGTAATGATTACAATATTAATAACTTATCATGGCATGTAATTTCTGTATCCAGAATTAGTCTTAGGTGTATACACACAGAAGCTAATTCTCTCTCTGTAACTTTGAAATTTGAAGAAAGCAAGTAATTGTTCAAAATAGGAGCCAAAATGCCAATATTGATCAGAAATATTTTTGAGATGATTCTAATCTAAATACATCTAGAATGTTCACATCAGGAGCAGCAGCATAAATCTGAGGTTAAGAGCAGGGTCACAAGCCTAGTCTTTTATTAACAGATAATCTAAATCCGTATTTCTGTATTTACAGAAGGGGGAAATATGCAGTGGCAGTTCTTGTAATGATAATAAGATCTCTCTTTTGGTATTAAAGCTACCTTGCAATAGAAACGACCCGATTTTGTTTTAAATGGAGAATTTAAAAATAAAAATCAAAAGTTAAAAAAATACAAAGCTTGATGGAAGATTGCTTTGAAAATTACTTCCCTCATCTGTGCTTTTCAGTCTCTCTGGCACTCATCTTCATTTCCAGTTTCCGTTTCCACTGCAGTATATTTTGTTTCTCCTGGACAGACACTGAGTGAAACCACATTAGTGAATAAATCAGTGCAAACCACAATATGTTTTTGGGTCTAACCTACAGTTTGAACAATAACAAATATGAAGAACCACAGATAACTGTTATAATTATATCAATGTGTATATACTGAGAAGATACTATAGAATAGCTGACAACAATTTGTCTTCTGAAAGCTGTTTGAGGAGACAATTGAACTATGTATTGTACATCCATTGCCGCCAGCTTTCTAGGGCAGTGCACAAAGAAGGCAAAAATGAGGACACACCATTCTTTCTAAGAGCAGGTTTGACAGTCTTGTGACTTTAAAAAAACAAATCTAGCACTGCACAGTTTACAGGTTTGGGGTCATTTTTTGCCTCTTTTTAAAATGGAAACCTACAGGTCAAAATTTGAATTTATCTGCACAGTTACTTAATATGAAATTGTACACCCGACCTACCAGTAAAATAACCAAATACTCATTGAAATAAGGGACTATTCAATTGGATTTGTTCGGATTGAAGAACAGTTGCAGGAAAGGTCTTTATATGAGAGGGCAGCCAGCTGCTCCACACTATTCTTTGGATGCCCTTTCCTGATCATCAGTTCTGTTTTCTGATGGAGTCCTTAATTTGTAATTGATGCACTGCAATTCACTGTCATAGCAATAAAAATATCCCACACAGTGATCACATCCTCAGACTTCTAAGCTGTTATTGACACCATTTTGCTGTCTTGCCACCACCCATATGCTGGAAAAGTGCATTGGCTAATCTTAGTAGGCAGAATTCACTACACAGATCTTGGATTTGCCCTTGAACTCATTTTGTCATGTAGAGTGGCATGAAGAGAGAGAGGCACAAAATGTTGCAGAATCACAGAATCAATTAGGTTGGAAAAGATCTCTGAGAACATAAAGTCCAACCTTTGACCTAACACTACCTTGTCAATTAGACCATGGCACTAAGTGCCACATCCAGTCTCTTCTTAAATGCCTCCAGGGACAGTGACTCCACCACCTCCCCGGGCAGTCCATTCCAATGGCCAATTCCCCTCTCTGCAAAGAACTTCCTTCAAGTGTCTAACTTAACGTCCCCTGGTGCAGGTGGTTTGTTAATTCACAAATCTAACATTAATGAGTGTTAAAGTAGTGCTGCAGAGTTTGCAACTACCTGTCTCCTGCTTTACTGGTGATTCCTGAAATGTAGAGGTCAGTCTGATTAGATTACAGATTAATAGGAGCTGATGACTTTGGAAGAATCAGCTCATTAACTGTTATGGGTAATGTTAAGCACACATTCTTGTGACATTATTAAGCTAATTATGTAGGAGTTTAGTAATGCAGGCAACGGGAGATTGTTAAATAGTTACTGTATTTACTCTCAAGCTTATTGGCAGTTTATTTTTTTCATCCGTATCATTAACAGGTGTGCTGTGATCGTGTACTCTGTTTCATAAACAAAATGTCAATTATTGAAAGCCAATGAAAACTTATTCAGGAAAGCAGAACTGTAGAGCACAATGTTCTAATGGCCAGTAAAAATTACTGGTTACATCTAGACATCTCTACCTTTTTAAATTAATTCAATTGACATTTCCTGAAATCAGTTGTGTTCAGAGCAAAGTTTTATTTTTCTCTCTCTAAAATATTTTTAGTACAAACATACTTGAAAAGATTGCAGGGATCTACTTAGTACTAATTGTCTTATGTGTACCCATTTTGAATAAATGTCAGTTGTATACATGAAAAAGAAACTAAGATCCTGAAATCAGTTTTGAAACATAGTACACTGGATCACAAGAACCTTTCCAAAGAATGCATTATAGTATGAGAATCAGCTATTTATTTGAGATATACTGATTTGAAAGGAATATACTTACTCCTCTAAGAGACATTTTTTCCCTGCCCTCTTCCTTAAAATAAAGAATTCTTCCTTCTTTCTGACTTTATTTCTTTTTATTTATGTTCAGATAAGTAGCTGAACGTATTTATTGTCAGAAATGCAGTAGCAGTGGTAAGCGTCCCCACCTGGCGTGTGGGAGACCTGGGTTCAATTCCCACCAGGGAGGCAGTGTTAAGAGTTGGACTCGATGATCCTTGTGGGTCCCTTCCAACTCAGAATATTCTGTGAATTACATTAAGCAGGACATCTGAGTCCTGCTCAAACATCAGGCTAAGAATACTGTGTATATCCTGTAAATTGAAACACTTGTTTTTGTTCCTGAGTGACTTTGTTCCAGGATGTCACGGTTTGACCCTGGCTGGATGCCAGAGATTCACCACAACTTCTCCTGGAGGAGAAAAAATTGGAAAATACAACTGGCCACAGGCAAAACAGNTCACAAGAGGAAAAGTCTTTCATGACCCCCTCCCAAGCGAGATCTCGACCTGAGGACGACAGTTCTTCCGAAATTCTCTGTAGTCCAAGTGTCACATCACAGGATGCAGCTTTTAAGTACTGGCTTTTTTGCTGCATCATTATGAGCCCATCCCAAAGTATATAGTTCAGATCCTACCACAATGCACAAAACGTCTGTCCAAAGGATCTCTGCCGAGCTCTCAGCTCCAGGCTTGTGTTTCTGGGCTCTGAAAAACATCTGCAGCTTTTTCCAGCTTGAACTCTCCATCTTCAGTCGTAGCTTAGATGGATTCTGCATCACTGGTTCCTCTCTCCAGTCCATACGTTTACACTATGGTCGGTCCAATTCACAAGCAGCAGTAGGATGCCTCGAAGAACATCTCTACCCCTTCTCTCGTGGGCCTGGGGACCTTCGATCTCTCAGCCTCCTGACGCAGGTTCTGAGCTGGCCCCTATATCTTGCTACTGAGTTTTTTTTGCTCTCCCAAATATTTTATTCACACAGACGTCTTTATCTCCCTCTGCTCGTGACCTTGGCAGCAATGGGGCCCAGGCAAGAGCTGAGCTGTTAACCTCCTCACTGCCAAAGCAGCAAAAAACCTAAAACCAGGACACAGGAGAATGGATGTTTCCCATTTTCCAGAATGGAAATATCCCATGGAGGGAAAGGGAAAGAAACATATCATCTATCAGTCCTCATTACTGTGTCAACATTTGTGTCTTGCACTGGAGACTGCCATTTACCAGATTTCCAGCTGCTGTCGCCCAACAGCCACCTACACCATCAGAGAGTGCGCTGAGTCTCAAAGCACTAATTTTCCTCTGGGTTGTGACAAAGTAAATAACATTTGTGATCAAGGCAGAAAACCTGTAAGAAATCCGCAGCTTTTGAGTTAAGTTATTCTAGAAAAGGAAGAGATACATCTTCTTGGATGAGGATGAACTTTGTTGGCTGTGACCCAAAGAATTGCCTTCCTACATCTCTTGTGACCAAAGTTGTCAGATATCTGACAGCTCTGAGTTCATTCTAACTTTTCAGTGTCCATGAATAAAAGCATTAAGTACCAAATAATAGCAACAAAGAAATTATAAAAGTAGGCCAAGAGACATACAATGAACATGAGGCTGGTACTGCATTGAAAAACTTAGCATCTTGTTTACACTACTCTTGTCACGAGAAGACTGCTCAGAATTACAAGGCTGACCTAGTTCAGGGTTTGACATTCTTGTTAAATGCCCCAGGTCAGGCACATTTTAAAACAAGGTACTTTTCTTCTGCCAAGGCACAACACACTGGTTGACAGTACTACTATTTCTTTTTAAAAGATAATTAAAAGATAAAATATATTTTTATTAAAAGATATTTTAAAGGTCTTTTTAAAGATACCTTTTAAAGGTATTGAGGGACAGGTTGTATAAAGTTTAGACCAGAAAATGTGAAGAAAAATATCTGTAAGGTTGAGGGAGAGGAATACCCACAGCATGGAATTAATGCTGCAATATTTGTAAAGTTTATTGTTATAGCTTTTGTGTACCACCAGGTTTCTTTATTTGGAGTAACTGAAATTAGGTGACTGAAAATAAAATAAAGGTCTTTTTCAGATGTTTGTCATTAGAAACCACTTGTTTCCAAGTAGTTTCATTAAAATCAACATCCATAAAAGTCAGGGAATTTGTTTGAGACATATTTTTGATATTAGCATATTTTTCTTTCAACTTACAATAATTATTTTCAATAAAATTATTTCCATATTAAAATCAGATTTAAAAATGCAAACATATTTACCCTTATCTCTACTGTCCCCATTAGGTGTTGGAATAATAGAGTATGCAGTAATAGCTGAGGAAAAACACATATCAAGCAATATTAAGACAAGTTTTGAGTTGTAGTTTATCACATTCTTGCAGTTTTTAGCTGAAATAGCACATAAGACTAAAGGGGATACATTCCATCTTTAACTCATAATTGTCTGTTGGATCTTACCCAGTTTACTCTGAAATCACTGGAAAAGTTCACATTGATTTATCTGAGAGCTAGATCAGTCCTTCTTAGACCCTTCAGTTAAATCCCCTGTGACAGATTCTTTGTTCTGCTTGATCTCTCTATAGTCTCATGGAACTAATGAGTTCAACAGCTGTAGCTAAAGGATAAAGTTTACCCCATGCTATTTTTTAATATATTTTTTAGGGTTGCAATTCCCATTGTCCCTGTGTAAAGGGAAGGAGGTAAAAGCCTAGAAGGGAGAGGTCGTAGTTCACTTTTTGTTATGAGGTAAACAAGAGGAAAGGCCCAACACTTCAGATACAAGGCTCATATTTTGAACTTGAGAACTCAAACCCTGAATCGTACTCAGTCTGTACTTCTGAAAATTAATTCAGCAGGAGTTCATCTGTTTCGCACTTCTGACCTTAATTTAACTGTAAATATTTTGCTCATAATTTTGATGACTGAATTAGTAAGTCTGGTTCTACAATATACTCTCAGTATGTCGCTGTTGCACTTCATACACACGCATATCTGAGAACTTTCCTGGTAAACAAAGCTTGTTCTGACGTCTGAGGAACTGTGTAATGCTGCCTATATGTTCCTAAGAAGGTGACCCTGCTTTATGTAAAATTTAAAAGATCCATTAGAAATTAAATTTTAATACTTTTCATAAACCAATTGTGACTTACATGAAGAAAAACACATTTTATAAAATAACATTATAAACTGCACCACCGTTTGTAGGCTTTGCAATGCTCAGTGTATTTTCACCAAATTATCCCCCTTGTAAGCTTTACTTTTCTTTGCAAAAGCCAACGAAAACCTTTTACTTCTTTTCAAAGATATTTACTGTTTGCAAAATAAGAGCAAGTCACCTTTATTATACTCTAGTTATTAACTACCACTGCCATAATCAATAAAAATGAAATGCCAAAAAGTAATTCTCAACAAGGTTTGAATTTGCATATTCTGTTTTTCATCATGAACTGTAGTCTTCATAGAGAAAAACACACTGTCAATGTAGGAAGCTGATCTGACTAAATAGTGTGAGATCTGTTTCTGTCACAGTAGATTATTTCAGAGTGGAAAACCAAAACCCATTTCAGAACTCTGTAGACCTTCCTATTATCTCTGTAATTCCTGCTGATGTTAATCAAAACTATTGTGTTATTAGCAAAGTACTTAATAGCATTTTGACTACCATTCACTTTATATAGCTCCTGTTTTCTGTTTTATTTTATGGTTCTGCCATGGCCATTCAAAATAATGTCTCACATATTACTGGTATAGTGTTTATTTCAATAAGAATATAATTGCATATTAACATTATATGAATTTTTTAATATGCAACTCATTTATGAGTACTTATTTTAGAGTTTGTACATATTAAACAAGACAGAAAAATGTTTTCTTAAAACAGCAAGCCTTAAACATCATAGACATAATAGAAAGTTGCACCTTTAATCTCAAAAGCCAGTTCCTACCATTGTCTTCAAATGTCAGCTGTATACTATTAATACGTTTATCTACCTATAGAGAAACTCATAAAGTTAAGATTGAATCTTAGAAAGAAAAAAAAATCTAGTTTTAACTGTGCTGGAATCAATGAACTGACAAGCTACTCTAGTGGCTAATGCTAAGCATTATTCGCTTATATTCTCATTATTATATTGTTACAATTATGTCTTTAAGTGGAAATACAGTCAGGTCTCCTATAACGCGGACCCACAGTCTTAATCGGGATCCGCGTAGCCCTACTTCTGCATTGAATGGCCACCACCCGCGCCGCCGCCGCCACCCATGCTACCCGTGCCACCACCCGTGCCACAGCCGCCATTGCCGCCATAGCCACAGAGGCAGGTTGCGCATGCGCAGTTGCAAGATAGGTCTCCAACATTGCTAAAAAAATCATGCTGCAAAGATCTGAAGCTGCAATATGGGGGGGCATAAAGTGCAAAAGGGCTGACTGTATCTACACATTTAGGTCAAATTACTGCTACAAGAGTTCACTCAACACTTCCTTCTTTTTCATCTTTCCAAACAGTTGGTTTAATAGAGTAAAAACATAAGGGTGAACAGAGCACACAGTGAGGAAATGTAAAGAGTGTGCAGACGCAGAAGATACGAGGAGTTGCTATCACCAAGAAGGCAAGTGTTACATTTAATTCAAGCTTTTTCCCAAAGACCTCAACCACAGCGAAAGGAGATAGCACAAAGTCTCATTGGCAGTAGAAACACTAGAATATAAATGTCTAAATGGTCCTTCAGTAGAAGTAAAGATGATAAAAAGCTCTGTTGTTCCATAATCTGTCTTGAAGTCAATGCTCATATTGTTAAACAAAGCAAGACAAGACCTCAGTGATGGAGTATTTAGTTAAATAAACATGTGCAGACAGCTCTAAGACAGTCTTCAAAAACATGCTGGCACCACTTAGTGAACCTTCTCACTAGTATTTATGAAATTAAAAATTATGCTATTGTTTGGCTGAGCTCAGCAAAGATATCAGCAACTTCAATGGTGCATGAAAAGAGTGTTCAAAGCACAAACTGGTGAAAATTATCAGGAAAAGCCTTAATGGAAAAAAAAAAGACTATTCTTAGGAATCAATTTTATCAAAAGAAATGAAGCCTTACTCTTTCGCTGACACAAAATCATGGAGTGTCTATCAGAGTTAGCTGATTACAAAGAACAAAACCAGCAGTCATTCTATGCCACAGATATAAATCACTAGACATTACTATGTTCTACCAACTGTAGAAATGTGTTTGGAAAATTGATGGGGTTCCAATATAGGTGGAACTGAGTGATGCGGGGTGGGGGTTGTTATGTCAGCTTGAACTGTCAACCCTTCATGAAGACTCTGACTGGCAAGACCATCACCCTTGAGGAAACACCACTGAGAATGTGAGAGCTAAGATCCAGGACAAGGAGGGCATTCTACCTGATCAGCTGAGGCTGATTTTCCCTGTCAAGCAGCTGGAAGATGATTGTACCCTCTCCAACTACAACATCCAGAAAGATACAGACCTTTCTATTGTTAGATCAGGGTTTTTTGCAGTTTTGTTTTCCATTCAGGTGTTGGGTTCTCTAATTCGGAGTCAATCAACTACAGCCTCACATAATACATAACTGTAAATTTGTACTCCTCCTCTTGAAAATGCGACCATAAAGGCCCAAAGTTTTGCCACTATGGGATAATGCACAACTGAATAATTAAGTAGCTCACAAAAAACCTTTTGATTTTAAAAAGTCCCACGGTTTTGTTGCAGTTTCAAAAGCTGATATAATATCTGAGAGAATGATATTTCCATTGAACTAGGCACCCAGACTGAATCCCAGGTGGCAAAGTTTATAAATCATGCTTCATAAAAGCTTTTCTTCCTGTAAGTTGAGTTCTGACAGGAAGCCTACATCGCCTCTCCTTTGTAGGTACCAAACTTCATTTCAACAAATCTCTGCACTTCCCACCCATTTAATATTATTCCAAAACAAACTCTGATGATCTTAATGGTCTCTGCCAACTTTGATGACTCTATGATTCTATACCTGACAGCTGAATTGGCCCTAGCTCCCATCCCAGAACAAAATGAATGGCCTCTCCCTATCAGTTATTCCATGTAGTGGCTTGTTGAGCTTCCTTCTTTATTATTGTCTCAGGAATGCAGAAAGAAAGAACACTGTTTTTGATGGCAGCTTATCTGATAAATTAAAAATAAACAAAGCTGGGTAGACTTGCTAATGGTTGTGATATTTTCTATGTCCTGAGACTCAGCAGTGTATCTTTGTGAAGTGCTCATGTGCACAACCCTCATCCTGACCTGCATGAGCTTTGTCATGACCGACATGACTGTCACCATTTAAGACCTGTGTTGTCTGGACTTGAGAGAAGACTCTAGGCAGTAATTTTTCACTGCCATTTAAACATATCCAGGCTATTGGAAAGGGAGGAATAAGCTATTGCTCATATTCTTCCATTTCCCTAACAGGCAAACATTAAAGGTACCAGAGCTAGTGAGCAAAAGTAGATTGTGGGTCTATAATTGGTAGGAGTATGTGCTGCCAAGAGAATGTAATAGAGTATAAACTCCTGTTGAACTCTCAACCTTGAAAATTAACTGCATCAAAGAGTTTGAAAATATGCTGGATTCTGAAAACTGCAAGGTTGGTGTTAGTGTCAGCTTTAGTGCACTGGCCACCTTCCAGTCTGCATAATTACATGCTGCTTACTCAAACAAGACTACAGTTTCACTTGCACATGGCATTCCTCTCTTCTTATCCTGATATACAGTACAGAGCTGCTGTGAGTTCATTTATAATAGAGCATTTCAAGAGTAGGCAATTCTCCATTCTGTCATACTGTTTTCATACTGTCTTAGAACAATGTAGGTGTATATGAAATGAAGAGCCAGGCATAGTTAGATCCTGGCATCAGTGAACTATTTGAGTGCTAGCAAGTTTGAGCAAGGTTACTTTCATTCTTTATACTCTTTAAAAGGTCTGTGTCTCTCTTTTGCTCATAAAGCATTCAATGAAGATCTTCCACCTTTGTCAGCACCTGTGCACTGCTGTGGTTTGTTAGGCATGAAGAACCAAAGAATAAGAGTAGAAATTAGAAAATAGAGTGTAAATAAAGAATAGCAGAAAGCAAAGAGCAAAATGTTGGTGATTATAATTATTATTTTCATGCTACAAATTACTATTTTTATTTCTATTATTATTATTGCTACATATAGTAAAAGGGACATCATGGGCAGTATGACAGGAAGAAGACACCTAAGTAAAAACCAAGCCATGCTGTTCCAGGATGTGATGCAAGGAGAGCACCTGTTTGCTAAAGTCACCCTTGGTGGGTGTGCTGAGAATGCCAGTTATTATGTCAGGGCCTTTTTAAAGTATTGCAGCAAGGAAGTGTCCTCTATTAATACACATAGAAATTCTTATAATTCTCACTTTCAGTCTCTGCTAGTGGAAAAAATGGTACTGCCCTCCATATTGGTTTGTGGATTTGATGGTGACAAAACCCACATTCTTCTGTAGATCACGGTGGAACCTTAATTTTTTCATTCCACTGGTGATTCCTACCAGCAAGGATAACTCTCTTATTATTGACTTTATCAGGAAAACCATCACAGTTCTTATTATTGTACAGAACTGGTGTGCTTCAAGACTCTGGGATCAGTACTTTTCTGGCAAGAGTCTCGCTGGAACCTAAGGGAGAAGGGCAATGAGGAAAATATGCACATCAATCATAGCAACTGGAAACCCAATATGAACATCCTGACCAGTACTTGGAATGTGCAGGTTGCCCCAGGGGACAGTTGAATCAGAAGGCAGCCTCTGTAACATATTTCTGTAACACGCAGGATACTTTTGAACGTACATGATGTTCTCCAATCTCATTACCTGTTATCCACAATGCAAAGACTACAATATTTCTGGATCTGTTAGAATAGTTTAATCTCTAGGTGAGAAAATGTATTTGTTTGATCTAAGTTTTGTTAGTTCTTGACTCCCAGAATATTCTGAGTTGGAAGGGACCCACAAGGATCATCGAGTCCAACTCTTAACACTGTCTCCCTGGCGGGAATCGAACCCGGGTCTCCCACACGCCAGGTGGGGACACTTACCACTGTACTAAAGTGGATTTTTATCTTCCTATATGTCATAAGATATTTAACTTGTAAATGA
This sequence comes from Pitta sordida, assembly GCA_013390025.1. Taxonomy (NCBI): domain Eukaryota; kingdom Metazoa; phylum Chordata; class Aves; order Passeriformes; family Pittidae; genus Pitta; species Pitta sordida. The sequence goes on along the minus strand of WEKX01002716.1, from coordinate 127,715 downwards.
GACTGGTACTAAATAGCACTAATAATCAATATAGTTACGTTGCACCATTTCCGTTAAAATTTGGTTTTCTTTGAGTTCACTTTTGTGTTTATCCAAGTACAAACCAAGCAGTTCCTCTTGAGAAAAACTCTTGGTTATAGAAGAAGCGATTTGTTATTCTCTGCCGACATAGTGGAGGGAAGCCTAGGATGGGTTATTTTGTGTTCATCAAGCTCAGGGCATAAATAATGGTATCATGGAAAGGCAATTAAGAAGACAACACAGTTTATCTGACGCTGAGATGAACTCAGAGTTTTGTTTCACTTCTTCCTAAGAGAACAGCCTGGTCCTACAGGCTCCAAGTAGACTAAGCAAGAATCACATCGGCAAATTTAGTAAGTGCCCTCCAAAGACAAGGCATGCATGTTCCTGGAGAATGATCAGCAGTATGACGGGAATTTTAGTTCACAGGTTCACAGGTTATTCTGAGTTGGAAGGGACCCTCAGGATCATCTAGTCCAACTCCCCACCAACTAGACCATGACACTGAGCTCCTCATCAAGTCTTCTCTTAAACACCTCCAGAGATGGCGACTCCACCACCTCCCTGGCCAGACCATTCCAATATGCAATCACTCTCTCTGTGAAAAACCTCTTCCTGACATTCAGTCTAAACCTCCCCTGGCATAGCTTATGGCCATGTCCCCTCGTTCTGGTGTCGTCAGTCTGAGAGAAGAGATCCTCACCCATCTGGTGGCAACCTCCCCGCAGGTAGTTGTAAACAGCAATCACGTTGCCTCTGAACCTTCTCTTCTCCAGGCTGAATAACCCCAGTTCCCGTAGCCGCTCCCTACAGGGCTTGTCCTCCAGTCCTTTCACCATCCTGGTCGCCCTTCTCTGCACCCTCCCAAGCAGTTCAACATCCTTCTTAAACTGGGGAGACCAGAACTGCACACAGTACTCAAGATGTGGTCTGACNAAGACCTGCCTCTCTGAAATCCATGCTGACTAGTTCTAATGTCATGGTCATTTTGCAGTTGCTGCATAATAGCACACAAGACTATCTTTTCCATGACTTTGCATGGGACTGAGGTCAGGCTAACAGGTCTGTAATTACTTGGATCATCTTTCCTGCCCTTCTGGTGGATGGCTGTCACATTAGCTAATTTCCAGTCCTGTGGTACATCACCAGTAAGCCAGGACTGTTGGTAAATTATGGAGAGTGGCTGAGCGAATTCATCTGCTAGTTCTTTCATCAGCCTTGGATGGATCCTCGGTCAGATCCTGGCAGAACTGGCTCCTGCACAGTTTCTGTACTCAGAAAAGTGGCTCTGTTCCAAATGCCAGGATTCCATGGCCGAGAAGGGGCAAAACACATTCCCTTTGCTTTCCTGAGTCAAAACAGGGCATGGGGAGGTCCTAGGAACGTCCTCCCCCTGACCTAGGATCTGAGGGGGCCAGGTCATGGGCAAGGTTTAATTGCATATTCATGACTTCACTCTCTTCATGATTCACTGACTTCGTGTTGCCGTGCCAGACCCATGGACCCATGATAACAAGGGGCTGACTCTAAAGCTATTGCTTGGCTTTGTATGACTGTGTTAGACTAGTGCTTTTAAAAAAACATACATCACTCTCAGTAAGAAGCAGTACCATTAAAAATAAACAAGAATAAAAAGACCTTTTCCAGCACATGACAGGAGAAACTCTGTTGTTTGTCTTCTCCTTCATCAGTACGGTTATAAATGATAATGTACGGGCCAGGGTTCAGTGCTGTCCTCTCTGGATGATCTCTTCAACTTTGATGACACATGCCTCATGAACTTACATAGCACAGAAAATATATCTTTATACTACTATTTGTATATTTTTTCCTTCCTGTTAATCTCCTGCAGCTAATCTTGGCATCTGTTGATCAAACCTTTAAAAAAGGGGTCTTATTATTTAAAGTTATCTTGGTCACTGAGACACTTTTTCTCAGAATCACGGAATTTATAAGGTTGGAAAACACCATAAAGATCATCAAGTCTAACCTATTATCTATTGCTTAACCTAACCTGTTGCCAACCTATTACCTAACACACTATCCCCTTATCTAGATCATCTATATCGTCCAATCTTTTCTTAAACACCTCCAGGGACTGCAATTCCACCACCTTCTTGGAGAATCCACTCCACTGAGAAATCACTCTTTCTGCGGAAAATGTTATTCCTAATATCTAGTCTAAACCTCCCTTGGAGCAGCTTAAGACTGAATCCTCTTTTTCTGTCACTGGTAGCCTGAGAGAAGAGACCTACTCCCACCTGACCACAACCTACTTTCAGGTTGTTGTAGAGAGCAATAAGGTCTCCCCTGAGTCTCCTTTCTTCCAGACTGAACAACCCCAGCTTCCTGAGTCGCACCACACAGGGCTTGTTCTCCAGTCACTTCACCATCCTTGTTGCTCTTCTCTGGACAAGCTGTAGCAACTCAACATCTTTCTTAAACTGAGGGGCCCAGAACTGGACACAGTACTCAAGGTGTGGCCTTACCAGTGCCAAGTGTAGGGGAGGAATAACTTCCCTGGTCCTACTGGCCACACTATTCTTGATACAGGCCAGGATGCCATTTGCTTTCTTAGCCGCATGGGTACACTGCTGGCTCATATTTAGTTTAGTGTCTACCAACACTCCCAAATCCCTCTCCACTTGACCACTTTTTGCCACTGCCTGTGATTCATGAGTCTTATGACTAAGAGTTATACTGAAGCCCGAGAATGTCAAGCAACACATGTTCTGAGTATACTCACCATCTTCCCACTCAAATTAAATTTTAACAACGTAAGAATTTGTAAATGTTTACTTCATTGCTTTGGATTTGAGTAATAACCTAAACCTCCTGCCCTGAAAAAGTATGAAATCATTGTACTGGCCACATTTCTACCACAGCCCATAGAAGTCAGAGAAACAGAAGATGCCAAATGTCAGACAAGCTGGCAATTTCCCCTGGTCAGGGTGCTCTGTGAAGGCACTGTGACTGACCTGTCCTATCTGTCAGAAGAAAATGTTTTTTCTGTTGAAAACCTACCCTAAAAGCTGTAAAAGAAAATGGTTGCAGATCCTTTAATGAAAAGAAAGGGTGAAATCATGGCTTGAGGGATAAACTACAAGCATCAGCCTCTGCACACTGCAATTTTAAAGAAAACAAGAAAAAATGCAAAATAAACCTTTACTCTAAAGGAAACAGCATAAAATATTTTACAAAATATTGTGAAATTTTTTAGTAGGTAATGGTACCATTTACAGCCTGTCCCAGCAGCCAAGGCAATGCACGTATGCAAGTTATTTTCCATTTATCTGAGGCGCAGGTTTATAATTATGAAGTTTACATTTCTCAGGCTCAAATTTACACCCACACAGGAGCTGTGATTACAGTAACTTCCTGGACAGCACAATGTGGTGGGACTGTGTGATCTAGATAGTCGCAGGACTGGGGGCTCTCCCTGGCCTCCTTTAATTCATCCCATCCAGGCTCCTCAGGCCTTTCAATGTCCTACCTGGGACTCACCACTGAGTTGTATGTTATTGATTTTGAACTGCCTCTACACATACAGATTTGGACTTTATTATTAAAGACTGGGATTTCACAGACCCACAGAACAAATATCCCATTGTAACTTCTTATGAAAGAGAAGTCAAAAAAATGGCTGTCGTGTCAGATGTCAGCTTTCTGCCTAAAGTAGTACACAATAGGATAATCATTACAATTACCTCTGGAAATTTCATGCAAGTCCAGACACTAGGACCCAATTTCAAATACCATTGGAACCAGTGAGTACTTTCGCATCCTCTTAAGTACACTTCAGTTTTAACCCATATCTGCAATGCCTTCAACTCTTGAAAAGAAGTAAGAGTGAATTCAAATACTTACGCCTTGCCCCTCTGTGTGGGAGAAACACTAATGTATTGAGAAAATTCATACATTGTAATGTTTTAAATCATATTCATTGTACTATTCTTTTGAAATTGTCTATATGTTTTCATTTATTTTAACCTCTGGTAGCTTCTTAGTGAACTTTCTGAAGAGTAGCAAAAGGATTGATAATACTTATTCCCCTCTTTTTGCCTTGTTTATGGGAGTGCCTTATGGATAGAAGTAAAAGTAGCTCTGAGCCAACAATGCAGATGAGACAACTCAAACCCTCAGCACTTGATAACTGTTTATCTAGACATATCATTTCTAGGCAGGAATTGGTTTTCATTCATGAGGAACTTCAAGTATGTCAGTCCTGTAATTTTCTGTAAAAATCTGTTGGCAGAAAAAAGGACAAGAGAGAACTGTAAACAGGGGCGTGGGACTGAAGATCCAGTTATAACAATACAGAGACCAGAAAGTAAAATTAGTTTTGATTTTTGAGACATCTGTAGAAGTAGATATGTTTTCTTGGATTTGTGTTTCATTTGTTATTGTGAGGTTTTTAACTATAATGTGGTGTATTTTGAATTCATGTTTATCACTTCCCTTCAAAATGAGGATTTACCTCCTTAAAAGATAGTTTTGATATTGAAACCTCTTCTTACACCTGAAATTAAATAAAGCTGTGTGTCTAAGGTGATATAGAAGAGTGATCCTCTTGGACTTCCGGAAAGTAATAATTTTTATACTGCATGATGTCAAAAATATTTCTTTCTTACCTATGTACTCCCAAGTATTTCTATAGCCTTCATCAAGTCACAGATTTTGCCTAGTCAGTCTAAAATTTGTTGCAGTTCTTTGCATTCATAACGTAACATTATAAATGTAGTAAACATTTCTGCACTCCAACAGATTTTTATTAAAGGATAAAATTGTATGTCAGTCATTCTGGAGCAATGTTTAAATAAAATAATGTAACTGAAAACATAGTAGTAAAATACACGTGTCTTTAATTGGACTAAGGAAAATGACTGAGTTGAGATGAGAAACTTCAGAAAGATGCTCTTACCCAGAGCAATTCCCCAAAGTTAAAATGTCAATCTGTATATTTACCATTCTCAACACATTTACAGAAATTTACCTTGTGTTTCACTGATCTAATGTCTTTGCATTTTAATTAACCTTCCCAAAGAGAACAAAAGTGTAGGAGGTGACTGAGTCTGATATATATCAGCACACATCAGGAGCTGGGATGGATAACAAACACGGAAGTGTTTCATTTAATGTTTTAAAGTTTCAGTTACTATCCTTCAAAAGGAACAAGGGAAAAAAATAATTCCTGGCATATTTATTTATGGACTTTTTAATGTTAAACTTAAAGAAAATTGTCAACAATACATCACATCCTTACTACTACCTTGACAGAGCCCAAAGAGATATTTTGGATGACATTGCTTTTATCCAGAGATTCTGAGCTGCTCAGCTCCAGGAACAGAAGATTTGAAACACATGTGATTTATTCAGGTCTTATGTAGCCATAAAATTATTTTACATAAGTGAATTTTTATTTGCAAGTCCTACAAGTTACTTGTAAAATCAATCTATGATTTTGCAACCATATGGATTACAAACATGAATTTAGATTTTGCTAAAATGAAGATAAATTTACAGCCTCTCAGAGAATTCCCCCTTCTCTCCAGCACGTCCTGTCTTAGATCTGATTATAATTAATTTTCTACCCAGTTTAGAAAGTTCTTAAGCTTATTTTCTAAAATACATTTCTGTAAAGTTGAACCAGTTTATTAAGACACAGGTCGATATATTGAAAATTAGTAAATGTGATAGAAGCCAGGAGTAAACATGAAACAGATTAGATTCAGTGTTAGCTTTCCATGGGAAGCAATGGAATTTACAACTGGTCATTTTTGAGATGAATGCACAAAATATGGAAGAGGAAATGGTTGATTGTACAGCAGCTCTGCTCTGCTTTATCAAGCTCGTGATTTTCTATCCCCAAGTCATATGATAAGAGGCTGATCTTACTGCTCAGCTTATTGAAAAGTTGTTTTGAAGTCTCCTGCAAAAACAAGGTGGTGTGATATGTAAAGTCCTTTAGCAAAATGCCAATTTGAATGTAGTACTTTTAATATCTCCAATACTGCCAACAGTATATTTCCCTATAATGCTGTTCACATCTTCATTGGCCCTTTAATAGAAGAATTCAGTCTTTCTTTTAAAGCTTTTTAAAAAGCCTTGAAAACTACTAAATTCTCTTCTCATTTATCATACATATCTTCCATCTCAACAATTGCTCAGTTTTTAATCCCTAAAAAACCATCTGTGTTGTACTTTACCCTAGCCAACGTTATGCTGACCCTCATAATCAAGTCTTCATTTCCGCTCACTTCTATTGTTTTAGCATCACCACTTGTTAATTAAATTAATTAATTTGCTTAAGTTAAAAGCATCTATTCCAATCTCAGTCTGCTCGTGGTTTCCTTTCAATTAATACATTGCGTAAAGGTCACCAGCCTTCCAGGTATCACTTCACTGAACTTGGATTTCTTTCAAATTCAAAACTGCTGCTCACTTCCTAATTTCCTGTCAAAAAACCCCCATGGTGCTCAGTTATGGACTATAACAATTTCCTTTCATCCTCTACTAGGCCTGTTTATCTCTGAGAAAACGTCGAGACAACCTGAGGAACAGTTTAATANCTTTCAAATTCAAAACTGCTGCTCACTTCCTAATTTCCTGTCAAAAAACCCCCATGGTGCTCAGTTATGGACTATAACAATTTCCTTTCATCCTCTACTAGGCCTGTTTATCTCTGAGAAAAAGTCAAGACAACCTGAGGAACCGTTTAATAGGTATCATTGCACAGTCAAAAAGTGGCATTGTGCCATCACAAGTCCTTCCATGCTCACTCTTTATGCTGGCTAAAAAATAGCATCATTCAATTTTTTAAACCTTACAATTAAGATGTGACAAAAGCAACCTATATCCTCTGATAGGATTCTATGCCTTTTCTTTTCTGAAGTAAAGCCAAAGAGACACACAGCACTGCTTTTAGTACCAAAATAATGCTTTCATGCTTATTAATTTCATCATTTAGTTCAAGCTTGACAATTCCATGGAGATAACCTCCTTCCCTTCAAACCTGGGGGTGGGGCATCCCTCCCCTGTTCTCCACCCCCCTTCCAGATGCCAACCTATGAGCTTCCTCTACAGAACAGGTTTGGGGTGCTGGACTTTGGGGATCGGGAGGACGACATGGAGGAAGTCACCCCACCTGGTACACCTATAAGAACAACCTCACCCGCTAAGAGAATCAGAACCTCCAGACTCAAAGGGAAGAGGAGGGTGGTGGTTGTCGGGGACTCTCTTCTGAGGGGAACAGAGGGGCCCATCTGTCGGCCGGACCCATCCCACAGGGAGGTCTGCTGCCTTCCTGGGGCCCGGGTA